>CM028377.1:26348752-26493537 GCA_013146195.2 Codonopsis lanceolata | reverse complement strand
GTAATTTGAAGATGTATGGCTTGTGGTATTCAATAGTTTGACATTGAATTCATGATTAATATGGCTATTTGATTAGTTGTTTATGGGCTCCATGATTTCATTGTTTATTATCTCAACTCAAATGAATTACATCTTGATGTCTCTAACGTGCCTCGTTTGTTTCGATAAATTCAATTAATCGATATGCATATTTTGTGAGATATTAATACTAGTTTAAAGAATTCTTTTGAGTACTTTATCGGTATTTGTGATTCTTGTTTGTTTGAAAATTGACTGCCCAACGGAAGTTCATATTTTGACAAATTAAGCTAAACAAATCCTCATGAGATATTCATTAATTTAAAATATAAATCGGCCTCAACGGAAGATTCGTATTTTGGTTATTGAATATAATGAAACGAAAATATAAAGTAGCATGACTTGAATTATTTCGCCCAAACGGTGATATAATTTTAAAGTAGCTTCAACTTTTCAATTTTCCTAATGATTTAATGAGAGATCATACTGTATGTTGATAGTCGTACCAAGGCTATAATGATGCCTTAGATTTCGAATAAAAATGTTTTTGTGTATTTTACCTTTTTATAGATAAACCGCTATTTTCGTTTATTTTAACATTAATGATTTGTTATTGTATTTTGTGGATTTTTTCTTAAGGTCGTAATTTGGATGATTGTTTTTGTTTCCTTTAGCATTTAATCCCCAGCCTACTATTATTACGAATGCCTTTCCTCTATGAATCGAGGTGGTACGAACTTTGCCTCATGGAAAACCCATTGACATTATTCTTGGAGTTTCGATTTGGATTACGGTGAACGTTCTCCACCAATGGCATTGAGGCTAAAGTCGCTCTCGACGCTGAGCGCTCCAATGCATATCCCTATTGATTATGAAAGGTTCCATTAGCACCCGCTATTCTGCGAAGCAATTCCTCGATTCTAATAATGCTAAGGAGTATCTTGCTCTATATCGAAGAACAATTTATGGGTTCTTCAAAGGCATCAGGCTGAACTCTTATCACAAAGATGGTCACGCTTAAGTATGATGGTGCCAGATGGTATACGTGGAGCACATTATGAAGATGAGTGACATGGTCGCTCAACTTAAAGCAATGGACATGAAATCTCGAAGGTTTTCTCACTCACTTTATTATGACTTCTCTTCCTGCCTAGCTTTGGCTAATTTAAGGTCAACTATAATTCGCCGAAAGTGAAATGGAAGATGAGTGAGCTAATGAGCATGTGTGCTCAAGAAGAAGAAAGACTTAAATCCGAGAGGATTGAAAGTGCCCATATCATCACATCCGACCATCTAAGGGAAAAGGAAAAAGTAACAAGAAATGGAACAAGAGTATTTCTACCACTAAAAGCGGCAAAGGCAAACTCTTCTCCAAAAGGCCTTGGCAAAACATCATGCGCTGAGGGATTGCCCTAAGTTTCGTGAGTGGCTCGAGAAGAAAGGTAGTTCACTAATTAATGTTTGTTATGAATCTTTTACGATTAATGTTCCTTTAAACACATGGTGGATTGATACTGGTACAACTGTGCATGTTACTAATTCATTACAGGGATTCCTTTCCGTGAAAAACTAAATGGGAGAAGCCTCAAGTCGAAGTAGCCATGGAACTTCCATTTAGTCTTGGGAGACACTTATGGTTTTTCGCTTTTTTAAGCCTCGAGAATAAAGCCTCTCTTTCTTTTACTCGAAGTTGCCTGCCTCGGTTTGTTAGAGGAAACCTTTACAAATTATGTTTAGATCCTTCGTTTTCAATCCTTAGAATCGATGAATGTAAATGATATAGTTGTTCCAACCGGTATTAAGAGAAAACTAAAGGATGATAATTCCTCTGGGATTGTGGCATGAACGTTTAGGCCACATATCTAGGAGAAGAATATAGCGACTCATAAAGGAAGGAGTTCTTCATCCTTTAGATTTCTCAGATTTTGGCACATGTGTTGAATGCATTAAAGGAAAATTTGTAAAAGGTATTAAACGTGGAGCTACCCGGAGTACTAGACTTTTAAAAATTATTCACACTGATATTTGTGGACCTTTTACTACTCCGGGTATTGGAGGACATAAGTACTTCATTACCTTTATTGACGACTTTTCACGATATGGCTATGTCTACCTCATTCATGATAAATCTGAGGCCCTAGATGTATTTAAGGTCTACAAAGCTGAGGTTGAAAATCAACTTGACCTTAAAATTAAAATTGTAAGATCCGATAGAGGAGGAGAATATTATGGAAAATTCTTTGATTTGGGTCAACACCCTGGACCTTTTGCCTTGTTTTTGAAAGAAAATGGTATCATTGGTGAATATGCAATGCCGGGTACACCCCAGCAAAATGGTGTTGCAGAAAGACGTAATCCTACCCTCATGGACATGGTACGAAGTATGATATGTCGTTCTACTCTACCCGAGTCTCTATGGGTTGAGGCTCTCAAAACAGCTGTGCTATACTCAATAGAGTTCCAAGTAAGTCCGTGCCTAAAACGCCTTACGAATTATGGACACAAAGGAAACCTAGTTTGGGTTATTTGCATGTATGGGGTTGTCATGCAGAGGCTAAAATTTTCAACCCACATATTAAGAAACTCAATCCTAAAACCATAAGTTGTTACTTTATAGGCTACCCTGAACGATCAAAGGGTTTTCGTTTTTACTGTCCATCTCATACCACTAGAATTGTTGAAACAATGTATGCAGAATTTTTAGAAACTGCTGGTTATAGTGGAAGTACACCAAGAAAAATAAATATAGAGGAAATTCAAGAACATGTTTCTATTCATGTTTCTCAAAATATTGTAGCACTAGTACCTTCTGATGAGGATCAAATCTTAGATCCGATTGAGAATGTTGATGCACCTGAGATTGTACCTAATGTTGAACCCCACATTAATGAGCCTAATGAACCTCCTGCTAATGAACAACCTCTTCGAAGGTCAGAGAGGGCTAGAAAACCAAACAGATCTGATGATTTTGTATACCTTGAAGAGGTTGACTATGATCTTGGCATTGGAAATGATCCTAAGTTCTTCTAAGAAGCCCTTAAAAGTGACCATTCAACTCAGTGGCTTGATGCCATGAATGATGAGTTAGAATCAATGAAGAAAAATGATGTCTTGGATCTCGTTGAATTGCCTGAAGGAGCCAAAGGCGTAAATGGGTCTATAAAACTAAGCTTGACTCTAAAGGCAATGTTGAACGATATAAAGCTAGACCGGTTGCTAAAGGGTTCACTCAAAGGGAAGGCATAGATTATTTTGAAACCTTTTCACCGGTGTCGAAAAAGGATTCTTTTCGTATAGTCATGGCCCTTGTAGCTCATTACGATTTAGAGTTACATCATATGGATGTTAAAACCGCATTCCTTCATGGTGACTTGTTTCCTAAAGTCTTTATGAGACAACCTCAAGGTTTTGAGGTTGAGGGCAAGGAACACATGGTATGTGAGTTAAAGAAATCCATTTATGGTCTAAAACAAGCCTCAAGACAATGGTACTTGAAATTTCATGATGTGATTAGTAAATTTGGATTTATTGAGAATGCTATGGATCAATGTATATACCTAAAGGTTAGTGGGAGCAAATTTATCATCCTAGTCCTGTATGTTGATGATATTTTGCTTGCAAGTAGTGATAAAGACATGTTACATGAGACCAAATCTTTTCTTTCAAAGAATTTTGATATGAAAGATCTTGGTGAAGCCTCTTACGTCTTAGGCATTGAGATTCACCGTGATAGGTCTCGGGGTATTTTGGGCTTATCTCAAAAAGCCTATATTGATAAAGTACTCAAAAAGTTCAACATGCACGCTTGTTCTCCTAGTGTTGCCCCTGTTGTTAAGGGTGACAAATTCAGTCTCCTACTGATGTCCTAGGAACCAACTTGAGCTTGATGCAATGGAGCACATTCCCTATGCTTACAGTTGGGAGTATAATGTATGCTCAAGTTTGTACTCGCCCGATTTAGCGTCTTGGTATGCTTGGGCGTTATCGGATAAACCGAGAATGGGTCACGGAAAGCAACCAAGAAAGTAATGCGCTACTTACAAGGTACCAAAGACATTATGCTTACCTGAAAAACAGATAGCCTTGAAGTTATTGGCTATTCGATTCGATTATCTTTGGATGCAACGATACCAAGAAATCACGTCGGGTTACATATTCATGCTTCTTTGGAGGACCGTTTCATGGAAGAGTGTCAAGCAATCATTAACGGCTTCTTCCACTATGGAGGCGAGTTCGTAGCATGTTATGAGGCTACTTGTCACGGTGTTTGGTTGAAGAATTTCATTCTGAGGACTTAGAGTGGTTGATACCATATCTAGACCACTTTTGATATCTTGTGATAATCAAGCTGTTTTTCTTTTCCAAGAACAACAAGTCAAGCGGTGCTACAAAACACATCGATATCAAGTATCTTGTTGTGAGGGAAAGAGTCCATGATCAAGTAGTATCTATTCAGCACATTAGTACATCCGCTATGCTAGCGGATCCCATGACGAAAGGCTTACCACCCAATCGTTTTCGAAAACATGTTGCTAGCATGGGTTTGGTAGAAAGTTTTTCCTTTAGATAATGGGTTACTGCTATAAAACTATTTTGTAAGTGATCACTTTATGTTTTCTTGATTTTGGACATCATGACTAACGGTTAGTTACTTCTTGTTTAAAGTGCACATTTGAGGTTTATGAAACTAACACTTAAGTTGAACCTCATGAACATGGTTGTATCGTTATTTTTTATGAAACCATTAGATATTTGTTCATGCTATTAAGGTATTTGACTGTCATGTTTTATTAAGATATTGTGATTATAACCGAAGGATGGTTGTGTGACAATAATGGACACATATACTGCTTTCGATTTGATTATAGTATTTTGTAGAATATGACCTAACTTAAGAGATGATAGTTTGTTCTTATTAAACCAAACTTATGAGGTTATTCTAAGTATAACCTTGGTCAAGTGGGAGAATGTTAGACCCAACGAGGTCTAGCCCATGTTTTGTGACCTACGAGTTTAACTTAGAATAAACTAATTATTGGTTATGAACCTTAATTAATTATATTAGCCAAATAACATTATGGGCTTATATAACTTAGTCATCTAATATACTTAAAGTATATTAAATCTTAATAGGCCCAATAAATCTCTACACCTTGATGGACGGTGGGAGATTGATTACACTTTAGTGTTAGGTTCCACCTTCTATCTATTTAAAGTCTTTTGGGGATTAGGGTTTCTTACGTTCTTTTACCCTAACAGTTGCCTCCACAAAAAATACATATGTTCTATTGCATGTGAAATCGATAAGGGGGTGAAAACCTAAACCCACTTGAATTGAAGACTCTCGTTCCGCATTACAGTCCATCGGATTCAATTACTCCGTACTAATGGCGTCAATTGGTTCTGGTATGTCTTCAATTTACGTTCATTATGCTTATGTGAAAAACATGATCCTATTCTTGATTATGTGTACAAGTCTTATGTAAATTAATGTTCTAACAGTCATATGCAAATATTAATGTTGAAGACGTTTTTTTTAAAGTATAAATTGAAAGAGAAAAGTGATTTGTGCAAACCCATATGATGCAATACACAAATTTATTCGAAGTAAAATGTCCCCATGAAGTAGAAGGCCGAATAATCTCTTGAAAATCTCTTATCATGTCCATGTAGGATTAAGTATCAATATACTTTGAATTCACTTTTAATAGAAAATGTTCGGAGCATGAACGCATAGGTAAACTTAGCTTCAAAGCATGAATCTATTGATGGAAACCTGTTGGTATTGCAAAAACCTAAATTAGTTATCCTAAAGTCCTAAAGAGCAACCTTTGCTATGTATTACACAAACTAGTTACACGATAACTTATGGGCACTCTTCGAAGACAAAGTAATGGGTTCAAACAAAAAATGTTTAGATGCATATTCCTATCACATTTATACATCAAAATCAAGCGGATAACTCATGAAAAGTTCATTGTCATGAGATTTGTGCAATTGGGGGATACTAGGAAATAAAGTAACTTTATTTTCAAGAATAGGAAAGATGTACATACACACGACAAAAACACTTAAAAGGAATTGAAAATTTAATCAAAAGTTCAAAGACTTTAAAACAAACTTAATTGAATTAATAAATGGACTAAAGCCACGAATTCAAAGCTTAAATAATTGATACTTGTGGATCATCAATTGTTGGGCTCGTGATTCTTCATCACATACGAAGCTTGATGTCTTGTGTTTGAAAAGAAAAGGAATGAAAAGAAACTAAACAATGAAGCCTATTAGTAATGAATTTATCATGTGTTGCCTTGTATACATCTACCAATTCATTTGACATTTGACTTCCATTTGTCGTAAACCGTGGTTTTATTCGGTAAGGATTGCAAAAACTAACTATCTATTTAACATAAATCAAAACAGATAATCAAAATAGCATGACAAAGTACAAATATAATTATTAATTGCAAAATTAGGTAAGGCAAAGTAGACATCTGCAGAAATTCATAAAATAGACAAACAAATCAAAATAACTCGCAATAAGAGGAAAAAGATAAAGGGAAAAACTTATCATAAAAGGTGGATCACCATTACAAACGGAGAGAGTTTGAAGAAGATTTACCCTCGTAATTATTAGTGCTTATAATCGAGTCGGTGGTCGTCTCCCAAAATAATCCATCAATAGAACTTGAACTTTAGCACACTTTCCTGAGTTCACTTTCAACCAAAGCTTCAATCATCAATTTGATGAGCGATATTGAGGTCATAAGGATTTTTATCTATCATGCGATTGCATGAGACATAAATAGAAGGAGTGTACTTGGAAATTAGTTGTGAGATAATTGGAATAAAATGCATGCATTATGGGGACATGCATTGACCCTAAGAGGAATTACTTGGTAATTGTTCTCATGTATAACCGCCCATTAAGCGGCCAAATCATTACCAAATAGAACTAGGTCAAAATTTTCCAATTTGAAATCAGACATAAAATGAATATTGGGACAATCGACCAAATGCCCACACCTGTGTCCGAGCCTAGCCAAGCCATGAGCGCATGTGGTGTTTGGTCCAGGCCCTCTAACATGTTACTTGAACAATTGATTAGCTTTAGCGAGGCAAAATTTTTATACCTTTACAAAGGGAGGTCTTGTGTGGGGGGCTAGTGCTCGAGGTGTGGGTTTTGGGAAAGCTAAAACATGGCGTTTAGTTAAGCTAACTTGGATTCGAGTAACGTAAAATAGGTCATGATTTGGTCCACTAAACTAAAGGGTGTTTGGGTAAAAGATTAAAACCCAGCTTGGACAAATTAGGAACCACGATTTGGATTGATTATTTTAGGTTCACCGTTTGGAATAAATATTCATTCAACTAGTGTCATATGTGACTTTATACATTAGAACATATTTTTTACGTAGAAACATTTGTATGACCTTAATTTAGTTTGAACAAAAATGATAAGTTTGGCATGAGGTAGATATGAACTCCCGCAATTGTTACCTTTTTCCCCACGCTCCACCATGGAAATGCCCCTTAGAGATGACACACACCTTTGGCTCTGAACAATAACAATGAGTTGTGCCTCTTTCAGTGCGATTGTGCCATCGGCAAACATGACAGAGCTAACCAAAACATGGTCACTTAATAAGCAAAAATAATGTCATCGACAAGGGTGACACATGTGACCAACACGAGACCATTTAAGTAAAAAAAATACACTTTAGTTAGTTGTCTAAAATGTAAATGAAAGAGGACTATAGAAGACATTTTATCCCAATCAAAGCTTCTTTTTTTTTTTTTTAATGGAGCATCACCATAATAGTTAGTTGTTTGTGCCAGTTGACTTTAAGAAAGGAAACCTAGCTAACAAAGGTCCTAATTTGGATTGAACGAAGAAAATAGTTTTTGATTGAGATACATCAGATAAGACAAATAGATATGAACTCCCCCACTTTGTAACCTTTTTACTAGACTTTAGTCCACCATGAACATGCCAATGCTCCTTATAAAGGCACACCTCCAGTTACACATTTAGCCATGCGTTATCTCAAAGGGATAGTTAATGCCACTACAACTTATGACAGTTGACTTCCAAGTGTAATAAATCGTGGTTTATTGAGCAATGATTGCAAAAACACATTATCTATATAACACAAATCAAAACAGTTAGTCACAATAGCATGACAAAGTACAACTTCATTTATCATTTGCAAAATTAACCAAGACAAAGCAAACAATTGCAGAAATATGCAAAATAGATAGAAAAAAAATAATAAATAGAAATAACTAGTAGGAAGGGAAAAAACAGAAATGGAAAAACTTATCGTATGAGTTAGGTCACTCGTAAAATGGCTTGAAGAAGATTCGATCGTGTACTTATTGATGCTATCATTCGAACTAGATAGTCATCTCCCAAGATAATCCATCGATAGAACCCAAACTTTAGCACATCTTTCTAGGTTCACTCTCGACTACAACTTTAATTAGTGGGAGGAAGGTTCTACGTGTTTTTCCCCCTAGAAAAAAAAATTAAAAAAAATACATACATACACACACACACACACACACACATATATATATATATATATATATATATAAAGGAAAAATGTTTCTAAAAATCAGTCATGAGATAATGGGAAGGGAACATCTGCGTTATGGGGGTTTGCATTCCCTTGAAGTATAACTGCCCACGAAGCAACCAAATCGTAACTAGGTCAAAATTTTCTAATTGAAAGCCAACAGTTAATGAATTATGGCAAAAAAGATAAGGCTCCCTTGACCTAAGACATTCGCACAAACGCCCACGCCCATGCCTGTGCCTAAGCTAAGCAAGGGCACGCACGTATGGTGTTTGGTGCAAGCCACCTAACATGTTACTTGAACAATTTGATTAGCGTTAGCGAGAGGAAAACTTTGATACCTATTCGGAGAGAGGACTTGGGTGGGGGCTAGTGCTCAACCTGTGGGTTTTGGGAAAGCTAAAACATGGCGTTTGGTTAAGCTGGCTTAAACTAGAAAGACTAGAAGGTAACCATGACCCGTTTCACTGAAGGAAAGGATACTACTAAATCAAGACTGAACTTGGGTGGATTGGAAACCATGATTTGCTCGATTTTTCAGGTTCACTATTTGGAACAAGGATTTATTCAACTGGTGTCATATGTGACCGTATACGTCCAAACATCACCTAACAAATAAACATGTGTAAGGACTTAATTTGGATTAAACGAAGACGATAGGTTTGTGTTGAGAATGGGATAGCTTGATTAACTAGGCAACATGCCAACTATAAGGGTTTTGGACAAGCACATAGCAACATTTGGGCTTGAACGATCGCCCAGGGCTTTGGCTGAGCGATCGCTCAGTGAAGATTTCTTCGAGGGGAGCTACTGGATTTTGCGCGGTCGCCCAGCACTTGGGCTGAGTGACTGCTCAACTCCGTTTTTAGGTCTGTTGTTGTTTTGTCTGTTTTTTAGCCTTTTAAGGGTTTTAAGGTTTCTATTGTATTCATATAAATAGTTGTATACCTAGAACGTTTAAGGGCGAGTCTCTAATAAAATTTCGATAATCCATTGGCCCCAATCTCTCTCTTTCTTTTCTTTGTGATTGATCCTATTATACTTTGTTAAATTGTTTGTCAGTCTTCCGCTGTGCACAACAGTTTGGTTTAAGGTAGATATGAAATCCACCAACTGCTACCTTTTTACCACAGTCCACCATGGCAATGTCGCTTAGAGAAGGCACACCTCTTGCTCTGGACTATAACAATGAGTCATTCCTCTTTTGGTGCGATTGTACCATCTACAAACATGACATAGCTGACGAACATGTGCTCACTTAATGAGTAAGCATAGTGCCATCAACGAAGGATACATAAGTGACTAACACGTGACCATTTAACGATAAAAAAGTAACATAGGTTACTACATACAATATACTACACTTTTTTAAAAATGACATAAATTGGATTTGTTTGTCTAAAACACAAATCAAAAGGACTCTAGAAGATATTTTATCACAATTAAGGATTTTTGCATAGAACACTCTCACAAATAGTTAGTTGTTTGTGACACTTGACTTTGAGAAATGAAACCTAGCTAGCAGTGGCCCTAATTCATATTTAATGAACAACATAATTTTGGCTTGAGATACTTAGATAAGTCATATAGATATAAACTCCCCCATTTGTGACATTTTCACTATAATGCAGTCCACCATGGCCATGCCAATGCTACGTGTACACCTCTAGCTACAACATTAGCCATTAGTCATCTCAAAAGGACAATTAATGCCTCTACAACATCACATAGTTGACTTCCATGTGTTGTAAATCACAGTTTATTCAACAGGGATTGAAACCTATTATCTATTATGAATTAGATCAAAATAAATAATGACAATAGCATGGAAAAATACATATATAATTATCAATAACATAATTAACTAAGGCAAAACAAACAATTGCATAAATTTATAAAAATATATAGATAAGCAAAAAATAAATCACAATAACTCTTGGTATGGGAAAATTAGAAAGAGAAAACTTATCGTAACAGTAGGATTGTCCGTAAAAATGTAATGGCCTTGATTAAGATTCGCCCTCATACTTACTGGTGCTATTATTTGAGTCGACAATCGTCTCCTAACAGAATCCAACGGAACTCGAACATCAACACATTTTTATGGGTTCACTTTCGACCAAAGCTTTAGTCGCCAATTTGATGAGATAGAGGAGGTTCTGACGTGATTTTGCCTAGGGCTAATGAAAATTTGAAATCCATAGACGAAAATGATCTTACGATCATACTCGAGTCAAGTTTGAAGTGGTAGGAAGAATTATGGGTGGTGACACCTCGACTCGTTGAGTGAACACAACCATGAACCTTATATGACCTCCACCCGATTATTGATGCGATCAAGAACCTCGATGTAGTTATTAACGCCACAATTGAGATGGACTACCAATTAATAAGTTAAAAGGGCTAATGCCCATAATAGAATTCCAATAAGTCAAACAAGTTCTCAAAGAAACTCATAAAGAAAAAACTTTAGTTTTTATTCAACTAAATAGTGAGTCATCTAATCTTTATGATGCATAAAGAAATCTTTTTATAAGTTGAAAACAAACCAAGAAAATCCTAAAACTTGAAGGAAAAGAAGCCTGAAATAAAAAGAAACAATTAATGTAATACCTAAACGAATAAAGAAAAAATTAGTCATAAAAATGAAACCCTAAAAATCATATTTTTGGACTCTATGACACGCTTTAGCGCTAGAAAAGAGGTGTTGGTGCCTAGTGTGCTGTCAGAACCTTAGCACCAAACTCTTGAAATCTTGTATTTGGCATTGTCTTAGCACTACTGTCCACTATCAACAAGTTTGGCCCTCATTGTTGAAGATAATGTCCCCAGTCTTTCAAACTTCACAAGCGAAGCCCCAAACGTGTGGAAACAATTAATTTTAGGGGACCTCAAGATCGTATCAGGTTGTAAGGACTTTTTCCTATCTTCCGAACATACATAACCCTAAGAGCAACTACTCGGTAATTGCTTTCTTGTATAACCGCCCATTAAGCGACCAAATCAAAACCAAATATGACTAATTCGAAAAAAAATTGAAAGACATTAAATGGATTTTGTTCAAAAATATAAGGCCCCCTCGACTCGAGACATTTGCTCAAACACCCACGTCTACGCCTGTGCTTGAACTTAGTATGAGAACCTCGTTTCGAACCCCCTCATGTAAAAAACGAGAAGCTTCAAAACTTAAGCGCATTGAATACAACACTCGGTCTCAAGTCGGCTAAAAAATAAACACAACAAGAGTTGCCACCTCCATTTATAAAAGAAACAGAGAAAAACCTAGATTTTAATGTTCATGGGCTAAGTTATGAGTTGGGAAGGGGTTATGCACCAAACTCACCCTTTCAGTCTCGAAGGTTGCTAACATGCTTAAATTCATAATGAGGTCAAAAGTCAATGTGTGACAACTCGACCCAAATTCCAACATGAAACCATGAGGTCATGCCACTAATCCAACTAATCAATGGACAGTTGTCTGCTAACACAATGGCGCCCATTAAACAACCGAGCTAAGCAAGCTCCAACTAGAAAGTAAAGCCATAACAACGATACAAAACAACAACAACAAACAGCGAAAGCGAAATATAATATATAGAATAGGGGCCCGAGCTATCAAACTCTGAGCTAACATAACCAAAGGGATGGTAAATCTCTCGGCCTAAAAATTTAAACCGCATGGCGCAACATTGCACACACACAACAAACCACTTGTTCGCCAAACTGAAATATATATAACCTTAAGTCATCGGCGACACTACATGCCGGAACCCAACAACTACAACCTCGAGTCTACTACTCAAGAAAAAACAACATCGACGGCCACAACATGCCGGAAGGGATCTAGAATAAACTTTTAAGTAGAAACCACGACACGACATAACTTTTCGGCTCCAAAATAATACAACTATAAATACCTAAACATAATTCTACCCAATGTGAAGCTTACATAACTTTACATATACATTCGGCCTCGCTGGAATGAATGACAATACAATAAGTATTAATTACAATAATACTAATGATAATACTCCACGATCTAAGCCTCGAAAGAACCGTTTTATACAACCACGAACTACTCGACCTCAATGTGAGCTAAATGTAATACCTTAATTTCCAGTTAGCTTGAATTGCGTGCAATGCTCGCATTTCTCTCTTTGTTGATTGTATGTTCGGTTTGTGAGATAGTCTAGATGTGTATGAGAGACCACATTAATACCAAAATAATATTAAGAGATGTTCTATAGTTGTTGACTTGCTAAAGTCACAAGTCGTAACCCGACGTTAGTCGGAATGCGACGTGATTGAGAGTTTACTTGCGTTTTGTGTTCCTAACCTCAGTTTGGTCCTAGATCTTTACATGATGACTGATTAACATGTATAGATGTATTAGACTTCTAGTTGGATGTATTTCTTAAGTCTATTGATGATTTGGAAGCTTTGGAGATAACATTCGTCTATATCACGTAGTTCGAGGTTGAGTCGTGTAATCGTCTCTTCTTTGGAGTACTCATTATCCTAGTTGTTATTCAACTTTCTATAAGTATTCAAGCTTCTTCATTAGCCTTTAGACTTGCTTTAAGCCTCCATTCATTGCTCGTTTGATTGCTAGTTCATTCGTCGTTTTGGTTGTACGTTGTTGCACCTTGTTGCACCTTGTTCCGATTTTGCTCCGAGATGTTTCGGGGGTTGTTTGAGAGTGTTCTAGGGGAGTTCTAGACCTACTTTGAATGGGTTTTGAACCTTGTTTGATTTGGTTATGTGTTTGGGGTCGTTTGGGGTTAATTTCTAAGCCCTTTTTGCTCTAAGAGGCTTGCGCCGCAAGGGGGAAGGACCTTGCCCCCACAAGGTCATCAGAAGTTCACCAATTGGGAAGACCAAGAGCATGCGCTCGCATGGTGTAGGGGCCATGCGGCCACATGGTCCCCCTGATCATCCTTGCCCTGTTTCGTGAATTTGAAGGTTTTACCCATTCCACCCTTGCTAAAACCTATTCTAATCCCACCCTAACCTTCCTAATTAGTCCTAATTGAGTCCTAAAGTGTTGTGTTGGTTTTATTGAGCATCATTAGCCTAACCTAAGTTGTGATTTGTCCTAATCTATCACTAAGTGTACCCATGGAGATCCAACCATCAGATTGCCTTCCAACTTCGGATTCTTGAAGCCCTCGACGTGTAGAACAACTTCACTGATCCGATTTTCATTTCTCTTGGTTTTCATCCGAGCTAGGTAAGTTACTTTCTTTTGATTTTGGTTCATTGGCCCTAAGGAAAACAACCTTCTTGCTATTTGTGGGCAATGAACACTTGGTATGCTATGTATGCCTATTTTGTGCATTTTTTGAAGTATGAACTTGCTAATGTCATAAATAGGATGATATGAATGATATTGTGTGTTGTGAGAAATGGGTTATGACTTTGTTAAGATTTTTATGAATTTTAGGGCTTGGGAATTAAGCTCGAATTATTAGGGAATTTGTTATAAATTGAAGTGGGTGTTAATTTTGGGATTTATGAAGTGGGTAAAGAATGAAAACTCAGTATTAAGACTCAACGGAGTCACTATAAGTTCAATAGTGTGTTAATGAACGTGGGTTGAAATCCTACGATGTTTGGGTTTCATTTGATTATGTTTGTGAAATACATAGCTTCTAAACTCTAAATGGAATTATGATTATGATGAGTTATATGGATATTAAAGCTTGGGAATCAAGCCCGAATGAGTTTTGAGATTTTGTTATAAATCGAATGGCGTGTTAAATTGTGGGTTTATGAAACACATAAGGAATGAAATGTGGAATTAAGACTCAACGGAGTCATTGTAAGATCAATAATATATTAAGGAGCCTTGAGTTGAAAGCCTACAATGTTTGGGTTTTGGTTGGTTACGTTTGTGCGCACCCGAGCATCTCTAATTGTGTCCAATTGTGACACCTATGTTATAGATACTTATTGGGGATTCATTTGGAGCGTACTCGTTAGAGCACGGGGCATTAGAGACTGACCTATGGTCTCAAGTATAAGTAAGAGATGATTAATGAATGAATTCTCTCTTTAGGGGATTTGGTCGTGTGCACATGAAAGCACTTGTGAGGGAGTGACTACGGGGTAGTCTTGATGTTCTTGAGTATGGTATTGGGGATGTCGATTATATACAACGATTAGGACTATGGTTTGGTCCGGTGTGCTTTTAGTAAAGACTAAATACTAAGTCTTGATTTATGGTTATTCTTAGACTAATATAATAGTTTTTGGTTTAATCTTGAGTAGGGGACTATAGTAGACCTCACATTATGATTTATTGAGCTTATATGCTATTCTTGATTGGGTGATGACTTGAGGATTATGAGCACCTCAATATGTGGTTCTTGGACTAAACTTGTAAGTTAGTGGAACATGTTAGGTATGTGCAAGTATGTGCATTTTTTTATTAGATTTTTGTAGAGCATTATGACCTACTTGATTTGATGAGCCCGTTTTTTATGGACTTGGCCTTTTTTTGGTTTATTCGAGTAAATATTTACTTGAGCATTTCGAGTTGAGTCCAGCTTGCGTCTTGGTTGTTGTGTCGGCAATGGGACGATTCATAGCCTTTGGGAACAATCGCTATGAATCGTCGCATTGGGTCTTTTTCTCCTCACTATTTGGCCAATAGTGGGATGTGGTCTCGTGTTAGTGCCACCTAGCCTGATATCAAGCTCCCATTTCTCATCCTAGGTTGGATGAAGGTAACAAGTACTCATTAAAAAAGATGGATGAGTTGTGATTATTTGAGGATGAAACCCATGGTATGATCAGTTGGGGGTTGGACCCGGATTTTGGCAGTAACAGTTTGATTCACGTTCCTTGTTACACATGTTTATTTACGAGCATTTATGTGAAAGACAATATGCTATGTGGTTTATGTGAGATTATGTGCTTTGGTAACTACGTACATGTTTATTGTTGGTATACTAATATGATATCATGATTCTTATATATGCTTATACATTATGCCATGCCATGCCATGAAATGCCATGCCGATGCATTTAGTAACTTTTTGGGTCATTACGACTCACTCCGTGTGTTTGTTTTCCTTAGTGTGTGCAGTGATCCCATTTGTACGCGTGGCGGCTGCGAATTAGTAATTTCTAGCAGATAGTCTTCTGGGCAATAGCTTGGAGTTATTATTGTTTTATTTATTTGTGAGACACGGATGTAAAATTATGTAGACTTTACTTAGGTAGATTGTATTAGTATTTTATTGTTGTATTATTTTGGAAGCTGACTGGTATGGTTGAGCTGTTGTATCGTGTAGAAGTTATTCCCGTTGTCTTTCTGAGCAAGGTTTAGCTCACGTGTTCTAGTATTGCGTTGTTGTTGTTTCTATCTCCGGCAACTTTAGTCGTGAGATTTTGATTTAGTAGTTTGGCATTTGAAATCTTATTCTTATAGTTGAATTGTCCCCCCGGCATGTTATAGCTGTTGAGTGGTTGATTATAAGGTTGGGATCTTGTTGGTTCGTCGGACTTAGGTTGCCGATGGTTTGTTGCCCGTGCGCAATGTTGCGTCACGCGCATCGTATGTTTGTCGAGAGATAGTTTTCTCTCAGCCTTGCATTCCTTGGTTTAGGATCAAAGGCTTGGGTTCCACTTATGATTTACTTCCGCAGATTTTAGTTTTTGTTATTCCATTTTGCCGTTATGGCTTTACATTCCTGTTTTGAGCTTGTTGGCTCAGCTGTTGACTTGCACTATTATGCTTAGCATGTGCTTGTCCATCTTTTAACTTGTCTTGACGGCACAACCTTGGGATTTCATATATAAATTCGGGTCGGGTCGTTACACTAACGATCAACTGCACATTAAGGAAATAAAAACACGGAATGAGTCATAATGACCCAACAAGTTACAACAAATAACAATATAACATGATAATATATATTCAATTATAAATAATCATGGTAATCTTTTAATCATGATAAATCTCACAAACAAGTACCGCATAATAATAGATACGTAACCAAAATATCACAATGTCCACGTAGCACGGTGATGATCACATAAGTGCTCACAACAAACCATATGAACTAGGGTGCGCTCCTCCTTCTGCATCCGCCGTGTTGCTCCTGCAATATACGTATAAAACAAATCGTGCCCTCGAGTCCCACCCGAGTCACATGTGCCCTCGATACCCATCTCTTGATATCGACGTCCCTTATTCCCACTCGAGTTCCATAGCTATCCAAAGTCGTAAGTATTTGTTACAACAGTGTCGGCTATATCCCCACTATGGCCAATAGTGGAGGGGTGTGTGCAAACTGTCTTCGATACGGCGACCCATAGCGATCACGAACGTTGACATTCGTGAAGGTGGTGCGTCGTCCCATCATCGACCCAATCAAATCAACCAATCATGCCAGCTGGACTTCCAATGCAATGCAAAGTAGATCTATGATTTTACCTTAACATATTACCAAACACATATTTGAAGGTAATAAACAATATATTTAAAAACTACATATTTAGTCTTAAACCACATAATTATACATGCACATATTTGCAAGTATTCCCAAATATAACTTGACCACATATTTAGTCTAAGTATCCAAACATTTAGGGTACACAATGATTCCCAAATCACATATTTTCCTAGACTATTAATTAGTTTAATTCTCATTCACATTATAAGACTACATATTTAGTCTAATTCTCATTCACATAATAAGACTACATATTTAGTATAATTCTCATTCACATAATAAGACTACATATTTAGTCTAATTCTCATTCACAAAATAAGACTACATATTTAGTCTAATTCTCATTCACATAATAAGACCACATATTTAGTCCAATTCTTATTCACATTGTAAGACTACATGTTTAGTCTAATTCTCATTCACATCATAAGACTACATATTTAGTCTAATTCACATTCACATTATAAGACAACATATTTAGTCTATTAATAATAACATCACACCAAGGTCCTATAAGATCCTTAATTCACAAACAAGGGTGGGCTACCATGTTAGTCCACAATCACCCATATCATGAGGCTACCTACTTAGCCATCAACATAACCACTCATTTAGTCTATAATCATAGTGTATTGATCATTACACTCAAAGTCACGCTCTAAACGTAAACAAGGCTATCTCATAATCTCACACATACGAATACTCATAAGTGCACTCAACCTTAATTCGTATGGTGTGGTAGTTTGTCCACCATCTCAATCACATAAACACATTTTGAGCCTATATAATGATCTCTAATATTCTCATGCCCTAACGTGCACACCCTTTGTCAACTCTCTTCAGTTACTAAACCAAGTCAACAATTCTCAACTCCAAGTATTTCAGTCATACAACTTACTAAGTTAGTTAAGCGACAACCTATCATCAAGATAATAACCCTTAGGGTTTAAATGTCACGTTGGACTCACACCAAGAAATCATTCGTAACTTTATAAACAAGACCATACGTGTCTCTAACGCCGTAGGATTCCAAAACTACTTTATTTAGTGTTTCAACAATCTCTATTCGACTCCAATGAGCCTTAATTCCATATTTTGTCTTTTAGGTTATTATTGACTTAAACCATAAAATCAATCTAATTATAACTTAATCAATATTCTTATATCAATCATCACAAAACCCAAATATCACAAGCATATAACAATTGCTATCGAAATCATAACCCAAGACTTTCTAAATAGTCTTTAATCATAGGGTGTCCAAAAGTACACTCTTAACCATCACACAAATTGTTCATCAAATCATATTTCCGATTCACCATTAATCACATAAGAATCGCATCTTAGATTTCCTAACAAGTCGATGCATTATCGTGCACTAAAATGACTTCCCAAAATCCAACACTCTCATTAGTTTGCAATCTAATTAACTATTGTAGAGAGCCATATAAGGTTATTAGACTTTACTAATACATTCATGAGGACTTATAATGAAGTCCTAAATCATCAAATAACACATCAACCCAAAATCTCCCAAAAGTCATAATCTCAGGATTTCACAATTTAGATTCAACGATCTCCAGACGACATAGGATTTTATCCTAAGACTCCCATAAACTTGTTAAAACTCTATTTGACTCCGTTGAGTCTAATTAGTAACTTTCAAAAGTTAGGCCACAAACCCATTTCGTGATTTAACAAATATTTGGATTCCTAAACCCACTAAACATGTTCTACAAGCATAAATACCTAACAAACTTAATCAAACCCAACAACAATCAAATCCAACACATATCCTTTCATACACATAGGTTCTCAACATATAAATCATCATATAGATTATAGTCATTATTTAATGGTAGACTAAAATTAAGTGCAGCCAAAATAACTAAGAAAGTACACGAAAACCTAGGATATCTCAAAGGCTGTAAACAATAACTAAGAAAGATAATGCTCTACCGAGTCGAGTTTCTAAGTTACTCGTTGTAACTCCAACAACTCCAATGCATTGTCTATGGTTCCATCAACCCAAAGACATGAAGACTCATGCATAAAGTCAACCATGCAAGAAAGTCAAACTCACAAAGTTTCAGGGTCTTACACAATGGTGAATCGATCGACGGTCAGGCAATAACATTTAAATCAAGAAAAAAAAAGTAAAACACGTAAACACATAAAATTACCAAAATATGTCTAAGTCAAAGTTCGTCAAACTCTCGTCAACATGGGTCGACAAGAGTCAACAAAAAATCAAATGTCAACAACATGAAATAAAATACTAACATGT
Organism: Codonopsis lanceolata; assembly: GCA_013146195.2. Classification (NCBI taxonomy): domain Eukaryota; kingdom Viridiplantae; phylum Streptophyta; class Magnoliopsida; order Asterales; family Campanulaceae; genus Codonopsis; species Codonopsis lanceolata. Next base: position 26,474,191 of record CM028377.1, on the reverse strand, counting down.
TTTTTAAGAAAAATAAACTAAACTTTTTAAGTTAAACCACAATGATTTAATTAGACATTATAAAAATGGAATATGTTAAACAATAACATAAAATAATAAAACACGTTAAACAAAACTTGAAAACTCAAAATAACCAAAAGCATTACATGGACAAACTTTTGTCATTTATTAACGAAGACTACAACGTTTAAAACACATACTAAGCTAAAGCATTAAAATACATACCAAGCTACTGGACCATTCATTTAACTGAAGACTACAACATTTAAAATACATACTAAGCTAAAGCATTAAAATACATACCATTCATTTAACTGTTATAAATAATACAAGGGAAATAGATACGAAATTACAGAATAAACAAAATAAACAATATAGGTTGTTATTGCTTAGAAGACTACTAATTTGGATCAAGGCTGCTGATGTGTGTTGAAGTCTGGTGGTGTGCTTACCAAAGGCTATCAAAGTTTAAGTATGTATCGCAAGGTTGTAGGTTGCTGATACTTTGTACTTGATGAACATTCCTAATGTACTTAGCTTTGCAAGTCTACTGGTGTACAAACTGGCTGGAGCAAACAAAGACTCCTGATGAAGGTTGCACAAGCAGAACCAAAGTTTGTTAGCCTAAGGCCTATGTTGGACACAATTTCTTTAAAATAGATTCGTCTCTTATCGTGAGTGTTTGGAAGTTTCTACAACTAAAGTCAGCTGGTCAGAGGTCTCTGTTGGACACAATTCCGTTAAAATAGATTCGTCCCTTCCCCTAAGTGTTTGGAAGTTTCTACAGACGTTCGTCTCCTAGGATACAATGGAGACACCTTGCACACAGGTTTCTGGCGAATAAGAAACCAAGGGAGGTTGCTCAACAAGATGGAAATGAAGATTGCAAAAAACTGTGGAAAACTATCTCTTTATATAGGCTGTAGCAAGAACGTTTTGGTTACATCACTAATCAAAACCATTTTGAGTTACAGAACGTGGGCTTGACTAAGTAGGCAAATTTGGTCAGACATTTGTGTCTGTGGGATGCGCTCGCATGAGTTCGATAGCTCGAAGGCTAATTGGACCATCATTTACACCCTGTACGCTAGATAGAACCTTTACTCTAGACAAGCTTACCCCTTATATATAAGACATTCGTATTTAAACCACTCACGCCTTTGATACTTTCACAATGTGGGACAAAACCACTTCCAACACCACACTTTAATCACTCATAACTTATTCACCAAAATACCCAAAATATATGATTTTGATATTCTCACGAAGCAAGGCATATTTCCATAATTACCATTGTCATTACACTAATAACTCTCAAAGAAATTTATGCCTCAAGTTTGCACAATTTTCTTTAGAAACACAGTTTTTCCAACATTAACATCATAAATTTATCAATTTATGGAAAAAATCATGCAATTTGTATACAAGTGACTTAGATAAAATACATTAGATGTAAATTAAATAAAATTGAAATACCAAAATTATTTACAAATGCATGATGAATATAAAATCAAGATTTACAACTTTGAACAATTTTTAATAGAATGACACAAATTGACATATTTGACAATGATTACAAAAAAAAAACATATCAACTACAAAAAAGAAATAGTAAATATACAATCCCACCAAATATTAATAACTACATTTAGGAATACTTTAAAGATAACAACTAGATAAATAAATGTGTACATTTTTATTACAAGAAGTAACAATACTACGACAACCTACTAAAAAGATTTAGAAAATGAAAACTTTACAATAAAAATTATACCTTTAGAAGATGAAATTCCTAGCAAATTGAAGATATAGACCTAGGTTAGGTCATTTGAGCTTGTGCTCTCCTTGTCTTGCTCCCTAGAGAAAGGGAGGCTTATTGTTGTTGTGTTTGTTGTTTGAAGTTGGTCGGAGTCGAGAGCTTGAGAGTGTCGCTTCTTGTGATTCTTAGTAGTGAACCGAGAGAGAAAAATGGATGAGAATCTTGAGTTTTTGTTTGTGATCTTTTGAGTTTTGTCGAGGTTCTAAGATGAGAGATTAAATTAACTCTGAGAGAGAGAGAGAGATAGAGAGTGTGTGTGTGTGTGTGTTTTTTTTTTAGAGGATTGGAGAAAGATGGCTATTTAGAGGGATTATGTGCTTGAGTTGTGTGTGTTTTGTGAAGTTGAAAAGTGAGAGAGAGAAAGCGGATGAGGGAGATAGAGAATTAGAGAGAGTTGGGGTATTGAGTGAGTGATGGATGTGAGGGGCATAGGAGTGATGATGAGAGGTATGGATTGGTTTGACTTGGTGAAATGGAAGGAAAATGGGGAAATGAAATAGAGGGGTGACTTCTCCTAACGGAGAGGTCGGGTGTTCAAGTCTTACTAGAGACACTCTGGACTTTACAACTCTCAATAGAGAGATCGAGTGTTCAAGCCTCTTCAGAGGCACTGTTGTTGTTCAAGCCTTACCTAAAGACCTCATTTAGCTACTCACTTATTTTAACGGAGAGGTCGAGTGTTCAAGTCCTATCAGAGGTACCCTAGTACCTAACTACTCTCAACCGAGAGGTCGGTGTTCAAAGCCTCACCAGAGGCACCATTTGTTCTTCAAGCCACACAAGATTGTTCGGTCACCCATGGCCGAACAATCCAAGGTTGTTCGGTCACCAATGGCCGAACAGAACAAGTTTGTTCAGTTGACCAGGGGCGAACAAACCTGGAATTAAATATATTTTTTTTAAAAAGAGGGAGAAACGAGGAAGAATGAATATGTGAGGGGGTGAGTATACTGTGATGGGAGAAGGAAAGGAGGTGGTGATGGAAGGGGTGGGAAGAAGATATGGATTGGGGGAGGGAGGAGACATTGAGGTGGGGGAGAGGGAGGAGGCGGTGTGGGGGGAGGGAGGATATAGTGAGGTGGGGAGAGGGAGGAGGCAGTGTGGGAAGGGGGAGGAGACAGTGAAGTGGGGGAGAGGGAGGAGGCGGTAAGGGGGTGGGGGGGGTTAACTTGGATAAGGAAGGTTAAAATAGAAAGTTTGGATTTCGGGGATTTGGGGGTCAACTTGTTGGAAAGGGGTCTCGTTAGCCCAACCCTCCGTAAAACCTTGGGGTTTTGAGTTTTGACCTTGACTCCAATCTTTCAATTGCTTTGAGTTCCTATCCGTTGCCTTCCCCCACTGGTCTCACCCATCCAAGAGCAGCAGCCATTAATGGCCATTTCCTCGAGCTAGACAAAGAAAGAGAGAGATAGGAATAGAAATAGAAAGAGAAAGAAATGTTTCTCACTCAATTTCCAAGACTCTCCATTCCCATCGCACAATCTTCATCTATCTTCACCAAACTCACCTCCACACTCATACGAACAGCCAAACTCAACTCAATTTCACAATTCTCTACAACCCAAATCGAAATTTCTCAACCACTCCCCCTCCATCAAGAAACCCCCATCGAAATTTCTCGAGAAAAGCTCTTTATCCCACCCGATACTGACATTTTATCCGAAGATCTAGGCACACGAATCTTGAAAGGCTCGAACATTGTGTTGAGTAAGTATGCTAGAGACGCTCAGGTGGTTCAGGCGGAATTTGTAAAGAGCAGTGTAAAGACTGAGGAATGCCCTGCTGACGGGTTTCCTGAATTTGCCCTTGTGGGGAGGTCCAATGTTGGGAAATCCTCTTTGCTTAATTCTTTGGTTAGGCGGAAAAAACTCGCCCTTACTTCGAAAAAGCCTGGTATGTTTATCCTTTTGTGTTGAAGAATGTCAATATTTGCCAATAATTTGCGTTTGTTTTTTGATTTGTTTGGGTGAACAGATGAGTTTCAGTCATCATTGTGGTGTATATGGAGTGGGATTGATGACATTTGAATTCAAATGATTTATGTAGCTGTGCCCAATTAATTGGGACAAGGCCAAAGGTTAATTTGAGTTGCATTGACTTATAAACTTTGGACTAAGGTTGATATGCATGGTTTATTGTTATGTTTTATTAACTTTATTTGTCATTGAAGACATGTTTCTGGTATAGTTACTTGTTCGGTGCTTGGTGCTGTAATATTTAATATTTTAAATGAAATTAGCTAACTTGAGATCATGTGATGCAAATCCTGGTTCTTTAGGATCTACGGTTTGTGAGCACTGAGCTGCAGAGATGAAACCACTGATTTGACCGTCTGATTGATTATGTGGCCAAAATGCTATAATAAGTGATAATGCAGGCTGTAGCGCGAGCAGGCGTAAGGATACTTTGATACACATCGAAGCCCATGTTTCTTAGGGTGAAACAAAGGAAAAAACCACAAGATATGTTGGTATCCAGCAAATCTATATGTTCTCAAAGGAACATAATAAAACATACAAATTTGATTAATATTCAAGTCTAGGTTTCTCTTTACGAGATACTCCCTCTGTTCCATCCAAAGAGTTCATCTTTGAAAACTCTAATTATTAAGGGATCTATAACTAGCATTAAAGTTGGTCATAATTAGAAAAATGCTTGAGCATAATCAATATGTTAATAGCAAATGTTTGGGTAAAGTTGAAATGTTATGGAGATAATAAACATAATTTTATGTAAGTGGACTCTTAAAGTGAAACATACCAAAATAATATGGTGGAATCTTTGCCTGGAATGGAGGGAGTACAACAAAGGCTATTAATAGATTACAAAATGATTGCCCAAAGACTTAATTCATGAACTTAGAGTCCCAATATGATGAGCAAACTTGACTGGAAATTTTGGACTCCCATGACTTTTGTGGAAAACCAAAATACCAAGACTTTTAGACTACGAAGACTTGTAGAACCAAAGAAGATACAGCTTTACAGCTGGAAACATCTAAATCCTAAAACACAAACATTGTTTTCATGGAACACCAAAGAATGTTCCAGAGTGTTGCTGCATGAGTCGACCCAGTTGTAAGGAAGTTCGTCCTCAAGTTTGAGTTGACCTTCCACGATCCTTGGGATGTCAGATCAACTCTTTCCAACCCTTCTTTACCCATTCTCTTGTGATCAACTTATGGCGCAAGAGCTTAAGTTCATTCGTAATAAATATTTCGCGTTTCCCATCGATACATTCTAGTAGAGCTGTCAAATAGGGCAAAAGCCCGCGGGCATGCCCGCCCCGCCACCCATTAGGGGCGGGTTGGGCTGATGTATTAAATACCCGTTTGGAAAAGCTTTGAGTTTTTGCCGGGCTTTACTGGCGGGCGGGCAACCCGCACTTCCTTATATTTTTTAAAAGCTTGAAATCCATTTACAAATTATATTGAACATAGCATAGTACAGCCCAACCCACATAGACATAACCCAAGCTGAAGCGGCCCATTCCCATTCCCTTTCCATTTTCCCTCCGTCAAATGGTCACCTGAAGGCTGAATCCCTGATATTAAAACATTGCTTTCTGCAAAAAGCCAAAAATCCCCAAATTGTGAACCCAAACTTTCTCTCTCTACCTGACTCTCTCTCTCCGGCGAGCTCCAGACTCCAGTCATCCCCTTCACGAATCCGACCACGAATCCGCCATCTCTCAACTCCATTCACGACATCTTCCTTCTACTGTCATTGTCGTCAACAAACATTGATTGGGGTACAAATTTTGAAAACTTTCTCTCTCACGCTCACGCCGACGCCGAGTCACGCGAACGTCGAACGCCGCACACGCGCACAACCTCAGCCTTCCGACGATTTTCTCCTCCGGCGATTGCGCCGCCTTCTTGGCCTAGCCTCTGGCTGCGTCTCAAATCTCAACTCTCTCTCATCTCAAGCCTGAAAAACGAACTTGTCGTTCTGCCGAAATGTGCAACTCCATGGACTTCCACTACCATTTTCTCTTTTCTCATTTCTGATCTTGTTCTTGCATTTGGATCATTTGACTTATGGTTTTGATTTATGATAGCTTTGGTTAATTTTTGCTAAATTTATGATTGCATGTTTCTAGGGTTTGGTAATTTCGTTTAATTGAGATATCACACAAATCACAAATGCACAGTTGGTCACTTGGTTGGAAAAGTTAACATTTCCTTTGATTGGGATTTGGGGAGTTGGTTTGGTGGTCACAAATTTGGGTGTGGCCTCTGTTCTGTGAACTGAAGTTGAGATAAGTTACATTTTTGCGGGCTTTGCCCGTTTTGCCCGCGGCCCTACGCGGGGTGGTTTGGGCCAAGTGGTTTGAGGACCGCCAAGAACATGGGCCTTTTCGGCCCGACCCGTTGAGGGGGCGGGCTTTTCGGGCCCACGGGCAAGCCCGCCCCGTTTGCCCGTTTTGACAGCTCTACATTCTAGCATAATCATTAGACATCTCTTAAAATCAAGTGATCTTTGTATAAAACCTTTCTAAATAGACTCATGAATCGTCATATCATAATAACATCGAAGTTTTTAGTGTTTTTAGTATAGACCGATGGAATATTCATCATACCAAGTGATTATAAATGAAATCCTTCAATGGTTTGAACTCCTCTTTATGAAAAATCATTAAAAACTTGTACTTCAGATATGAGATCGGAAATACCTACTCCCTGACTAACAGTGCTTAGGGAATCACACGTTTGAGTTTCATAAAGCAATTGGCAGGTACTCCTAGACTCGTTGAGAGAGGGTTGTGAGTGACTTACTTCAGTTAGCCAATCTTATTCTGGATAATCATCGAAGATAGGTGGAGAATCCCAACATAGTTGTCTTTGATCATCATAATGTACTTCCTCATGGAAATCAACACCTTCTTCGGTGGTTCCTTCGTTCTCCTTCAATCATCTAGTCAAGCTTTAGATGAATTTCTTTCTTCTCGTTGGATATCCAGAGTATCCTCTATGTGTAAAGGCTTGTGGCAGACATCCCGATTATCTATATGAACTTCATCTTTAACTTTGTTCATAAGATCACCAAGTTTGAACTACCAACTCAAGGTGTTTTATGATGTCCTTCAACTCTTGCTTCCTACTTGGCTGCAAAGTTATAGACCATCTTCGGCTCTGATACCAACTGAAGTAGGTGGTAGCGCGAGCAAGCGTGAAGGTACTTTGATCGAAGCCCATGTTTCGTAGGGTGAAACAAAGGACTGAAGTAGGTGGTAGCGCGAGCAAGCGTGAAGGTACTTTGATCGAAGCCCATGTTTCGTAGGGTGAAACAAAGGACTGAAGTAGGTGGTAGCGCGAGCAAGCGTGAAGGTACTTTGATACACATCGAAGCCCATGTTTCGTAGGGTGAAACAAAGGGTAAAACCACAAGAAATGTTACTATCCAGCAAATTAATATGTTCTCAAAGGAACATAATAAAACATACAAATTTGATTAAAGTCTAGATTATGCTTTACTGGATACAACAAAGGCTATTAATAGATTACAAAATGATCACCCATTGACCCAAAGGATTAATTCATGCACTTAGGGTCCCAATATGATAAGCAAACTTGACTATTAACTTTTGTACTACCATGACTCTTATGGAACACCAAAAGACCAAGATTTGTAGAACCAAAGAAATGCAGCTGTAAAGCTGGAAACATTCATATCCAAAAATAGAAACAATATTTTCATGGAACACCATAGAATGTTCAAGATTGTTGCTGCTTCAATGCAGTTTGTAAGAGCAAGATGAACTTGTGGTGGGTATTTATTTGTATAAATATGATTAGTTAATAGGTAATTTAGAAGATAGTTTATATCAATGCTTAGGTTCTGTGTTGAAGAGTCTTATTAATTAGGGACAGGACATGTTCTAATCAATTACAAAACTTTTGGTGATTAAATGTAGTAGAGCGCTCAAGATTATTGGCGCGCTGTGGGCATAATAATGCATGCAGGCTATTGGCGCACAAATTAATGCATGCATGCAGATTATTGGTGCGCATATTAATGCATGCAGGCTCTGAGGAGATAGACACAGCATTCTGTGGGAACAAGAGGAACGGACATGACAAATCACTTGATGTTTGTGTTGAATCCTGTAGAATAGTTGCTTTAGAACGTACTCTATAATTGATGTGAGGGATGCCAGCAAAAGTTGAGTTAATGACCTTAATGGCTAATTGGCTATATAACCAATGGTAGAATGAAATTTGCCAATGAACAAAGCTTCATTGTTGAATGAATGATTGCTAGACTTACAAGATTGCTACATAATGTACTGGAAAGGGAGTTACGGGCATTTCCTTTCTGGTTCAGGATGGATTGGATTATGCCAAGGGTCTATTGAAGTTCTTTCCTTTGCTTGGCTAGGGCCTAGCATTGGAAGATCTGTCAAGCAGACATCGGGGTGAAGTATTTGGAAGCAATTTAAAAAGTTTTGAAAGAGTGGGTTCTTAGTAGAGAGATTACTGAATTAAAATTTAGCAAATCCTTCATGCCAGCACATAAATACATTAAGAATGATTCAAGGGGAAGAGAAAATCATCTTTCAGGCGGGTAGGAAGACGTTCGATGTTATCAAGAGTTCTGATCAGTGTCGAGTATGCAAGCAAGGGACGAGTGCATGAGCTGATTTTTGATGTCGAAGAAACTGTTTGGATCAGCGAGTGGATGAAGAAAGCCTTTGCCCAGCAAGGTTTGTTCTGGAAGAAGTTATCAGCAAAGTGGAGGGAAGTGTTGTTCGCCAAAGAAAGAAATCGTCAAGGTACGTTCCTAAGAATTTCTCTTCGAGGCAGAGGCAGGTCTGGTGTGTTATTCATTCAGGAGGTATCACCAGGAGCAGGTTGGGATATGGCAGCCGGTGAACTAGAAAGATTTTTATTTCCTGAAAAGGTTTGTAACGAGAAATGTTATAAAGAAGCGGCTGAGATTCCCCCTTGGCCCAACTTAAATCATATTATTGGGGAGGATTCAAATGATTCCACAGTTGATTTCGTGGTGGATGAGAGTTCTTGTTTTGGGAACCTGGAGTTTCTTGGTAGATGTTTGGTGGGTAGTTCCTCCTCAAGAGGAAGTCCAAAGATGGGTGAATGTACATTGGAAAGTTGCTGGAGGGGTCAAAGTGCTTGACTTAAGTGGTCGTTATTTTCTGTTCATCTTCCCTTCCAGTAAGAAGGCATCTCGAATACGTAATTATAAGAATTGGGTGGTGAATCGAAGTCCTATGCTTTTGGAGGTTTGGGACCAGGTGGGTCTTTGCCATCATGTTGATCGTTAGCCAAAGGAAGTGTGGATTAGGGTGTTGGGGCTACCTCTTCATCTGTGGAGTAATCAGGTCTTTTCGGAGATAGGGAAGGTATGTGGTGGTTTCGTGAAGTAGATGAATACACCGAGAATAGATTAGATGTAAGATGGGCACGTATTCTGGTTCGTTATAAGGAATCAATGCCAGCGGAGGTGCGTATTGGGGTTGGAGATAGAAGCTTTGCCGTTCCAATCTGGTCGGAATCTGCGCCTTTTTGTCGTGAAAGGTGTCGGGCACATGGGAGCAATAGAATTCAAATTTTAAATTTGGGAAGTTCAAAGACTCGGTTAAGAGTCAACCCACTAAGGGGGGGGGTGAAAGCCTGAGAGTTCAACTTTTAGGTTTGGGCTTAAGAGAAATGGGCCTTCTTCCAATAGAGAGGGGCATGGTAGAGGCCCATTTGAAAGAAGTGTGAGACCAAAGTCTTTATGGGCTCCTATTAAATCCAATTCGAGAGGAGTTAAAGAGAAGGAGACAGTGGGGGGGGGAATTAGTGGGCCTTTCAAGTCTTTTTTCTCTGTTGGCCCTAGTTCCAGTCGGAGCAGTGGCCTTGGGTCTTGGGTCTGGGCAAAAGGAGGACCCGATTATAATTGAAGACAGGGCTCATGGGGCTTTGGAGGAGAAAATTAATTCACAATTGAGATGGCGAGACGCAGCTATGTTCGAGCCTCATGAAGGAGAGAAGGGGTCGATTTCATTGGCTCGAGATGATATGGATGTGTGCGACAGTCTGAATATAGGCAGAGAAAAGTTCACTTCAAAGGTTATCTTGGAGCACGAGTGGAGGGCTAGTAGCGATAAAGGAGAAAAGCTTTCTGGGGAAAAGTCGAGCAAGAGAGAGGAGTCTCAACATCGAAGAAATGCGGATAGTGAAAAGGATATGATGTTTCGAACATTAAAGAGCGGACCTTGGAGAAGGATTTGCAGCAGAATATAGACTCGGTTCAGAAGGGGGCTACAAGGGATTTTGGTGAAGGGAGGAAAGGCTGTGGGGAAGATAGTAGTGGAGGGGCATTGTATCAGAATGTTGAACACGTTCATTCAGAAATGGAGACTTTTCAGGGGCGAGAGGAGCATGTTCAGAAAGGGGTGGAAGGTGTCGGTTGTGGGAATGAAGATTTGTCTCATGAATTTGTAGACTCTACAGATCAGAGCTGTTCGCCATCGGGAAAGGCGGAGGACCTAGGAGAGTCGGGCTATGACAAGGAGTGTGATGACTGCAGCGAAGGGGAAGAAGAGGTCCACTCAGGCCATACAGGGGTAGATGGTCACATGATTATTACCTCTCCTATGAACGAGGCTCTTACAGACCCAATTTGCTGTACTCCGATTGCGATGGTAGAACCAGGAGATTGTTGCGGCTTTGAACCATTATTGTGTAATGGGGAGCCAAAGGACATTTCACTGTGGGTCCAGAGCAGGGTCAAGGATTTCGACACATTTATAGGGGTGTCAAACCATGGATTTGATGACAAAATTCAGGAATTACTAATGGAGATTGAAAGGAGCCCGAGGGCGTCAGAGAGAGATACCAGCTCAAAGAAAGGCAAATCTTGAGCGAGGTGCACTTGAGAGCTGAAGCAATTATGCTGCAATTTTAATTCGGCTCATCTGGTATTTAAGGAGGGGGAAAGTAGACGTAAAAGAAATTTGACTTGATTTTGCCATGGATTTAAGAATCATTTCTTGGAATGTGTGGGGTTTAAATAATTTGGAGAAGAGAAATGTGGTTAAGGCGTCTATGAGAAGATGGAACCCTCATGTGGTTTACTTGCTAGAGACTAAAATGAATAAAGTGGATAGTGATTTCATTTGCAGTGTTGGTGGAGGAAGATGGGCAGATTGGGAGCATCTTGGAGCTTCCGGGGCAGCGGGAGGAATTCTAGTAATGTGAGATAAGAGAGTTCTATCTAAAATGGATGCAGTAAAAGGTCGTTTCTTGGTGTCCTATTTGCTAAAAAAGGTGGATAATGATAAGATTTGCATTTTCTCGGGTGTGTATGGTCCTTGCTTGGATGTGCCCTGAAGAGATTTGTGGGAAGAGTTAAAGCTGGTTAAACAGAAGTGGAATCATCCGTGGTGTATAGGTGATGACTTCAACGTGATCAGGTTTCCGCATGAGTGAAAGGGTAGTAGCAGATTCTCACGGGCGATGTTGGATTTCAGTGACTTTATTGATGATATGGCCTTGATAGATCTACCGTTAGCAGGAGACGGATTTACATGGTTCAGGAATAATTCTAGCTCTCAATGTTCCAGAATTGATAGATTCTTAGTGTCCGTGGAATGGGAAGAATGCTGCGGTAGTTTGGTTCAGTCTTGTCTGCCTTGAACTATTTCTGATCACGCTCCTTTACTCCTTCAGTGTGGTGGTATCGCAAAAGGGAAATTTCCATTTCGCTTTGAAAATATGTGGTTAAAGGAGCACGACTTTCTTGATTGGATTCAGACTAAGTGGGCAGTTTATACAGTGGAGGGAGATCCCCGTTTTAAGTTGGCAAAGAAGCTGAAACTGCTGAAAAATGACCTCATTCTGTCGAATAAGGAGACTTTTGGCAGGATTGAGGAAAAAATTAAGGTAGTGCTGGAAGGTATTCGGTTTTTGGATTCTAAAGAGAGCTCAGGAGTTGTCAAAGGAAGAGTTCATTCGGCGTAATGAGTTGAGAAAGGAGGTAGAGATCCTGTTGATTAAAGAGGAAATTTGTTAGCGACAGAAATCTCGGGTTCAGTGGTTAAAGGAAGGTGACAGGAACACCAAATTTTTTCATCGGACGGCGAATGCCAATATCACATTCATAGCATTTCAGTAGATGGTACTCTGCTGGAGGAAAAATCTGCTATTAGGGTGGGTATAGTAGATTTTTATCAGAAGCTGTATGCTGATGAGGGGATCCAACGACCCCTGTTAGATGGGATGCATTTTAAAATACTTAATCAGGAGGACATCTTTCTCGGAGGAGGAAGTTAGGGCAGCCCTTTGGGGTATGAATGGTGATAAAGCGCCCGGTCGAAATGGTTTCTCTATGGCGTTTTTTCAGCACAGCTGGGAGATTTTGAAGAATGATATCATGGAGGTTTTTCAGTTCTTCCATTCGAACATGGGTTTTGAAAAAAGTCTTAATGCGACTTTGATTCCTAAAAAGACAAATGCGACTGAGATTAAAGATTATAGACCCATTAGTCTTATTGGAAATGTCTATAAACTCATTGCAAAGGTGCTTTCGATTCGATTGAGGAAGGTCGTGGGCAAAGTTATTTCGGAGTCGCAACATGCTTTTGTGGGGAAATGTCAAATTATTGATGCTTCCTTTATTGCCAATGAAGCGGTGGATGATAGGCTAAGGAAAGGAGAACCGGGCCTGATTTGCAAACTGGATATTGAAAATGCTTATGACCACGTCAATTGGGAGTTTCTCATCTATTTGCTAAACAGAATGGGTTTCGGAGACCGGTGGAGAAGATGAATTTTTTGGTGTATTTCTACTATGAGATTTTCAGTGATGATTGATGGAGAGCCGGCTGGATTTTTTGGAACCTCGAGGGGCCTTCGCCAAGGAGACCCTCTTTGTCCTTTCCTCCTCATTTTAGTGATGGAAGCTCTGAGATTAATGATGGATAAAGCTATATCGGGAGGATTCATTAGTGACTTCATAGCAGGAAATGGTAGAGTCCCTGTCTCAGTGTCGCATCTCTTGTTCGCAGATGATTCTTTTGTGTTTTGTGAAGCGAAGGACTCTCAGTTAGGCTATTTACAGATGGTCTTGCTTCTGTTTTTTTTTTTCAGGCTGTTTCTGGACTAAACGTTAATATTTCAAAGTCTGAAATTTTTCCAGTGGGGAATGTAGAGAACATTGGGGAATTGGCTTCCTTCTTTGGTTGTAAGGTGACATCCCTCCCTTCCACCTACTTGGGTCTTCCATTAGAAGCTTCTTTGAAGAGCTCGAATATGTGGGTTCCAGTGATAGAAAGATTTCAGCGTCGTTTGGCAGGATGGAAAAAGCAGTGTTTGTCTTCAAAGGCAGGTTGCCTTACTCTTATTAAGAGCACGTTGTCTTCGATGCCTACTTACTTTATGTCCTTGTTCGTCATCCCATCATCACGAAGACCGGAAAAACTTGAAAGGTACTTCTTATGGGAAGGTTCGATGGTGGATCGGAAGTATCATCTAGTCAAGTGGTCTAAAGTTTGTTCTGGTATCATATCAGAAGATCTGGGTGGCTTAGGGGTTAAGAACCTCAGAGTTTTCAATAGAGCTCTGTTGGGTAAATGGTTGTGGAGATACTTGATCGATAAGGACGCACTGTGGAGGTGATTGGTGGTGAGCAAGTATGGGGAAGGAAATCATCTTTGGTTTCCTAAGGAAGTTTCCTTGACTTATCGGGTGGGGGTTTGGAAAGGAATCCGGAAAGGGTGGGACGCTTTCGTTAGAAATATCTCCTTTGAGGTAGGAGAAGGCTCTACGGTCATATTTTGGTTGGATAGGTGGTGTGGACATGTGGAGTTGTGGAGGACCTTTCCTACCCTTTTTAACATTGGGATTGATAAAGAAGTCAACATCAGTGCTATTATTTTGCACGAAGGAGGTTTGATCGGTTGGAATCCAGTTTTCAGAAGGTATTTTCAGGATTGGGAAGTGGAGAGTTTTCTCCAGCTCTTCGAGTTGTTATATTCACAGCAACTGGACAGGAGTATTGTTGACAAGGTCATTTGGGATAGGGCTAAAAACAAAATGTTCTCGGTTAAGTCTTACTACTTTGGCTTGGATATTGGGGGAAGGGGCCTAGAAAGCTATTTGGAAGGCTAAAGCTCCGGCTAGAGTTGCCTTTTTCATTTGGGAAGCGGTGAACGAAGCCATTCTTACAGGGGATAATCTTCGGAGACGCGGTAAGGTGCTGGTGCTATATGTGTAAAAGTAATGGTGAGAGTGCTGACGATCTTATGCTTCATTGTCCGGTGGCGGGTGCTTTGTGGGATTTTATTTTTCGCATTTTTAACTTACCTTGGGTTATGCCGAAATCTATCAAGGATCTCTTCCTTTGTTGGTCTTTGCACAAAAGGAAACGAAGAGATTTTATTTGGCAGATTATTCCCTTGGGAGTGTGCCGGGTGATTTGGAAAGAGAGGAATAGAAGAGCGTTTGATAACGAGGAAAGGTCTTTGCCGTTGCTGAAGAAGAATCTTCTTCAGCCGCTGTTTTTTTGGTGTAATGACGGTGTTAGGTCTGAGGTCAACTCTTTTGCTGACTTTGTAACGAACTTTTGTAATCTGTAATTATTGGAGTAATCCTCCTGTGTATATAGGTCAACTCTTTTGCTCCTTCTTTGCCACTTTTGTTATTAATATATACTTGATTTATAAAAAAAAAGAAGAGAGATTGAAGAGTTCTATATTGAACCTATTATATTTTGGTTGATTGAGGCACTATTGACTAGAGTCTCTAGATAGTATGAAAACTTTTTGAGAAATTTTGTTGGAAACTTGATAGAAGGATCTGGGTTACTTCCCTGGTTATATGAGTTAGACGGTTTGGGTTGGTCGTAAACTCCTTGAATATAAATTGCATGCTGTTGGTTCCTCTAGTGTATTATTGCATCTAAAAAGAAAAACAAATAATCATTGTTAGAATTACTAGACTAATGAAGCTTTGTTGTCTTAAATAGATAGCAAGTGAAGGTTAGCTTTCTATCAAAGGGAATACTCCCTCCTTTTGCAAGCAAAGACCAAAGAGTCCTATTTTGACTATTTTTTTGTTAAACTTTGACCAAATATATATAGAAATTTACTTGCGTAACAAACGTACAGAAATTGCAATTCATAGGGTTTGTTCATCTTTTGTAATGATTGAAAAAAAAGTAAGAGAGAGATAATTGACGATGTTTAATAATGATTTGATATTTACGCATGTTAACTTTTAAAAATAGAGAAGGAACTCTTTGAGCTGAATGAAGGGAGTATGTCTTTTGACATTTGATATAGTGTTCATTTTTCATATGGTATTGGCATAGTTGTCAAAGGCGAGCGCCTGAGGCGAGAGGCGAGGCTGTAGCGCCTCATGTGTTAAAGGCGAGGCGATGTGCGTGAAGCGATGAAAAGGCGGTGCCTTTGGCGTCTTTTTGAAAGGCGAGAGGCGGTAAAAAGGCGTGAAAGGCGCTCACTTCAATTTTTTAACTTCAAAAATTGAAACTATTTTTGGCCTTTTTTTGTATTTTTAGAATTCAAAAAATAAACAAAAGGTGGACTTGTCAAGATAGTACAATTTGGTTCGACATTTGTGTCCGCATGGCCCAAGGCGAATTGGATCTTGATTCGCACTCTCCCCTGCGGGCGCGGGAGGGATAGCTCTTTCTATACAAGCTTACCCAACACAAGGGAGCCTTTGTATATAAACCATTCAAACCTTTCATATTTTTCCAATATGGGATAACCCACTTCCAACACTTCCAATGTCATACTTTAAACCTTTATAACTTATTCATCCGAAATCCGAATTGGACAAATAAATATGGTATTCTTATGTATTCAAGGAGAAAAACATAATTCCACAATTATCCTAGTCATTACAATGATTACATAAATGACTCTAAAATAAATTAGTGCTTCAAAGTCCCAATTTACTCCACTTAAAAACACTAGTTTTCCAACACTTAGTTTCATGTATCATACTTATAACTTGTTGATATTTGTTAAGTTATATACTTATATGTATTTTTTTCGTGAGCGCCTTTTTAGCGCCTCGCCCCTCGCCTCAAATTTGGACCTATCGCCTTTTTGGCGCCTCTCGACTTTGACAACTATGAGTATTGGATATTATTAACTGCACAATGACCTTTGGATGTATCATGAGCTGCTTCTGTTACCTGGTCCTCTTTATGAAGGAGATGCCCCCCATTTAAGGAATTTTCTCTATCATTGAGCTCATTAGAAGAAAGTGAAAAAAAGAGCAATGAAAATAAATAATTAACTGGCTGCAGTGGAGAGAAGCCAATTTAAAGAATTTCCTTTGAGTGCTTACTGTAGTAGATTCCTAGGATCGTTGGATACTTTATGTGCTTAACATTATGTTTGAAGCAAGAACATTGATCATAAATCTCAAACCGAACCGAACCAAGTAAGGCTTGGAACCGAATTGAACCACTCGGTTTGGTTTGGTTTTGTGGTTTATATAAATTATTTTTAAACAAATTAACCAACATTAAAAATAACAATTAAAATAAGATTTTAAATCTAAATTAACATCAAAATTAGGAAATAACCTACTAACAATAAATTATCATAAAGAAAACAATACAAATTCTAAAATAAATACAAACAATAGAAGAAATAATAGTTCTCCAACAATCAAGATTTTATTTTGTTTAGTATGTGTCTATATATATATATATTATATGACTAAATCAAAAGCCTAGATTATCCATATAAGTTGATCCAAAGGTTCAAAATAGTTAATAAATATAATATAATATATATATATATTATATAATAATATAATAAATAAATAAAAATATATAGGTTGGTTTGATACCAAAAACCGTGAACCAAACCGGGCGGTTTTCCAATTTCTGAAACCAAAACCGAACCGTCTTCGTCCGAAACCGAACCAAACCGACTGGTTTGGTTTGGTTTGATTCGGTTTGGTGATTCCGATTTACATCCCTAGAAGTGACTCCCACTAGTAAATTAGCTAAATGAGATAAAAACAACCAGTTATCAAAGGAAGAAGGTTTACTAAGATGGTGGAAAGTGACTACTTCTGTAATAGTTGCAGTGGGGCGATAAATGTCTTGTCCTCTTGTTTACACTGGATTCATGACCTGGTATTTTGTAATTGTAGTTGATGTTAGATTTTGTTGTGGAATAATGTATGAGAGTTAGGTATTTATGGTTGACTTTGTGTCAAATGAGCAGTTTGCCCTTGGCAATTTTGCAGTATAAAAGTATCCCCATTATGTAAAAACTGCAGGACATTTGAAACTTGGGGCTTGTTGAGAAATATTCATTAATGTTTTTTATTTCATCAAATTCTGAATTTCACATAGCTACTATATTTAGGCTCATTTGGTAGGCTGGAAAGGAAATGAGCGTTTAGGTTACTAAGGCTAGTCCATTACATTAGTTTGTTTGATAAGTCAACCAAGAAGCCCATTTAATGTGAATGCCTATTCGAGCCAGAATGGGTTATCAATCTAGGCCATGGATGGCCTTTCCTTAATAACCGAGAAACAAATAAAATAACTAGAAACAAAAAGTCAATCTGCCATAGCCCTTCCACAGCCTGTCTATTCTACTCATTATCTTGAGCTCGACGATCTGCCATAGCTCTGCTGACTGAGTTCTTGATTTCCCTTAACTCTATCTCTCTACCTTCTCTCTCTATGAAACCCATTGTTCTCTGTTGCGACCTCCACCATCCTTCTCTGCTGCAGCCTGCAAGCCTGCAACCTCCACTATCCGCCCTCTTTATCCTTCGACACCGCAACCCACTACCATTCCAGGCCTCAGGTCTGATCTGATCTCCATAACAGAAAAATTTGAGGAACGTTTGGCAACCTTCAAGTTTATGCTTCCATTTCATCGCCCACAATGAAGAACTGATGTGTGTATGCTTGATTTATTTTATTAGTTGTGATTGGTAAATCATACCTTTTGTCTCCTTAAATTAAATTCCATTCCCTCAACCACTCCATAACCAAGAAATAGTATGTGAAAGGCAATTTACTCTTAGTCATTCCATTCTAGCTTTGGTCCATTCTTGCGTACCACCCGTGGCCGTAATGGTAAATAAATAAGTAGGGAAGCTCCACATTTGTGTGGTTTCTTGTAGGAAAACTTCTATGTTAAACTGTGTGCGCTACTGACGATTGCTTCTATTTCTCATTCTTTTTCGTTGAGGAAACTCCCTCTACTTCTATATTCTTCCACTCTAATACAGTTTTATTTTTGTGATGGTGGTGTCTACTGGAAGCCCCACAAAGCTTATACTTTCTGTCACATGAGTAACTAAAAAATTAGTTGGGTGACAAACTTTTGGGGGCTGTTGAACTGGTTTTGAATATGTCCGGGTAGAAATCTCCGTACACAAACTTCTGTAGATGTACCATGGTTGTGTTATTATGGCTTACTTCATATGTTTACCAACTTCATTCATCTTTAGAAACGTTCATTAGGATGCTCTAGTGAAGGACTGGAGTCACTGGACTACTCTTCTATCTCCTGCTAATCAAATGGTGGTTGGAGAATAAATGCTGTATTAAGCAATCATCTTGAGGGATAAGGCTGATAGGTATTGCATGTAATTGAATTGGGGACAGTAGCTGATGCTTGTCATCCATCACTTAAAACATTTACCTTTTCGTAGGTGGTAAAAGATTATATTTGAACAAAGTATATAATGGAAGAATGGTGTGGAACATATCTTCAATGGAGTGGTTCTCTTAAAGAATAGTCGTGATGGACTAATCTTTTTTCCACAGTAATGGAGCTAAATTTGACATTTTTCGTGAAAATGATTGAAGGAAAATATGTTATATGTTTGACTATGCTGAAACAACTTTAGCCAGTTTGGTCTGTTATGAAGCATGACGCAAGGCTATTTTAGCCTCCAAAAAGAGTGAAATAAACTTGTCTAACCCATCACAAGCAAAGACGGTATTCTCGGCAGTAATTTAATTGTTTAATTGATGCTGAAGAATCTCCCAAACAAGTTATCTTTTCTAGAATAAATTAAGAAGATTGTGAAGTAAGCTTAAACTTTGTGAAGTCATAAAGAGCTTAATTTCAGTTTGCGGGACTGTTGTTACACAGAGACATGAGAAGCTTTGAACAGGAATTATTTTAGATTTCCCGAGTTGGTACTTGCTCTTGCTTGACAGATTAATTTATATTAAAATCACTATTAAATCAAGCTGTTGACTTCAAGGATTGATTTCAAATATCGTAAAATGTCACAAAACATAATTAGAAACATTTTAGTTAACAGTGTTTACTTATTAATTTTCTCATTTTGCTTAATGAAAAGAAATTAACCTAAGTACCCATGTTTGTTTCTACTTGCAGGGAAGACACAATGCATCAACCACTTCCGTATCAATGACAGTTGGTTCCTAGTAGATTTACCTGGATATGGGTATGGCTAACGTTTTGAGCTCTTTCATCTTGAATTTTTTTAAAGATCTATGCATGGTTTCTAAAAACAATAGTTCGAAATTGGCCTCAAAAGCAAATTTTAGTTTTGCTCCTTTTGGTATCGTCAATCTTACTGTCTTCATATTATATATTATATATTCCCTCTATTTCAAAAAAAGGAGTCACATGTTGACTTTGTACATTGAATTTCATGCTTTATAATTTTTGAGCAAATAAGTAAATGCACATGAAATTTCCATATGAAAAAAAGTCAAGTTGACTCTGAAAAGTGTTAATGTGATACTTTTTTCTGGACAGTGGGAGTAGTTAAAAGTGAGTAAAGTTTTGAATTTTAATATTTGTGTTTTTAAATGTAGGACCTTTGACAAATTGAAAATACAGACCTTTCTTTTAAAACGATGGGAGTACAATATTTTGTAAGCTGTTGTTGACGGAATTCCAATATTTGGATTTTCAGAAAGGGCAGAACTTGATTGCTATTTCCCCTGGGTCATGCATTGTTGATTTTCGTACTTTACCTTATTGGTATAGACCATTCGGATTAAAAACAAATGTCTTTTCCTTTTTAGCTATCGGTATAGATAAAAAAAATTATTTGGAATTTTTGAAAAATTAATGTTTTTAACTTAATTTTGCTGTTAGATTATTGTTTATCAGATGAAAACACCAGGTTTTGAATTGAGGATTCTTTGGAACACATGAGTAGCACCTACAGAATTGTCAAAGCATGACATAGATAACTACCAAAAGGAAAGGACTAGCTTTTATCTTTTTGATATTCTTTTGTGTTTTGCATTGCTTGGCCAGAAGAGAAAAAAAAGAAAAGATGTATAGTTATATATTTGACATTTACAGTAATGTAAAAGTATTGGGGAAAATGTGTTATAATAATTTTTGGAGGGTTTGGCTAACATTTGCCCTTAGGGGCACATGGTAAGAACCTACTTCTTGTAAAGTTATCCTGATAATTACCCTTTTACAATTTCCAACCCGACTAGGGTAATTGTCGTGGAAAAGTTACTATAAATAGATGCTTAACAAGTTATGGCACACATTAGCCTTTTCTATTTTTTGGAATGCCAAAAGGACAATTCTTGAATAAAGTGCAAAATATAATTAAAATGGCATGTAGTTGATTGCCCACTCTTGCGTACCAAAGGAGATCTAACAATTAACAATTACATCATCTCTTTATTCAACAATGACTGAGGGCAATATCTAAACGGATATATTTTCTTTCTTCTTCTGTCCAGCATCTCTTCTCTAAGGTCTTCATTTCTCTGTAGAAGCAAACTCAGTTAGAAGCCCCTCAAACTTTTATGGCTACCACTTTATAGTGGAGCTTTCTTTTTGAGAAGAACTTATCATTTGGCTAGTGCTATGTTTATTTGAGTGTATGTTGACTTGTACTGGGATCTATTCACTATGATTGGACAATGTAGGTTGATATGCAAGGCCACTAGACCATGTACTATCACGAAAAATCTATCACATACCAAGACATAAATGTTCGCACCAAAAGGATGAAAATAGGACAGAAGTTTGAATCATGTTAGGTGGATAAAAAATTGAAGTTATCTGTCTGGGATGTTGTAATTGAGTTTTCCATTATGCCTCCTCTCTTTGTACAATACTTTACCCATATGTTTTTATATTGTATTATTCAGTGTGATTACCCATAATATGTATATAACTCTTGAATTGCTTGGCAGTTGGCAATTGTGGTTATATTCCTAATTCTATGGATGTGCCACATAGGCATGCTGGAAAATTTTCAGAGGTGCCCTAACTATGGATGTGCTCTTTTTTTTTTTTTTTGATAATTAATAATTGTATTAATTACGATGCCAAATCAGGTGGCGCGTCCTTGTACACAGGACGTATACAAAGCAAAAATTATAAATTCATAAAACTGTCCACCATATCCACAAAAGAGTTCCTGTCATTTGAGGCCGTATTCGAGCACCACAATCGAAGAAGCTGGAGAACATTATTTGTTTGTTTCCTTTTCTAATCACAACATAAAACCTTTTTACTAATGTTTCATTGTGCTACTTCCAGAGGTTCTTTCATCATCTTTTTTTCCTTATTACACATAACTGTACTGTTTTTTCTTGCCTGTTAGTGGCATATTATGTCTGATGAGTGGATGACACAATGAGTCTGTGAGGCTCTTACTCTATGTTCGCCTTTTCCTTCTTTAAGGGGGTTCTTTTTCGATTACAATTCTTTCTCTGAAGATTTTGTGTCTTGGGGGGTTCACTTGTTGAAATTGTTCTTATCCTTTAACCTACTTTAGAGATTTGAAATTCTCACTGATGAGCAATGGTTCTTAAATTTTAATTATACACTGGGCAGGTACGCAGCTGCACCAAAGGATCTTCGAATGGATTGGGAAAAGTTTACCAAAGACTATTTCCTGAATCGGTCAACTTTGGTCTCAGTCTTTCTTCTCATTGATGCTAGCATCCCCGCGAAACCAATTGATCTCGAATATGCGAGGTGGCTTGGTGAGAACCAGGTATTTCTCTCCTCTTCTCATTCATTATTCAAATCCTGGCAAGCAACATAAGTTCATTACCGTTACTCTCTCGGATACAGTTCTTAGTCACTGCACTTCATTATTCCCTTTTTAGGTCCCCATGACATTGATTTTTACCAAATGTGACAAGCGAAAAAAGAAAAAGAATGGAGGGAAGCGACCAGAAGAAAATGTGCAAGACTTTCAGGAGTTGATACGCAAATTTTTTGAGACTGCTCCACCTTGGATTATGACAAGTAGTCTCACCAACCAAGGTCGAGATGAGATACTATTGCACATTGCGCAGTTGCGAAACTACTGGCTCAAGCATTAACAATATTTAACTTGGGTCTCTCAAATTTGGTGCGTTTTACATTGAGCTTGTTTTTTGATTCATTGGAATTAGGCGTAGTTTGCGTTGTTGATATAAACTGGGATAAGAGCTACTGGCCCAAAACTTTAGAACAAGTATTTGAGACTGAGCGCCATACTTGTTTTGACTGCAGTGATTGATATTCGGATGGTGTTGGGAACTTTTGGATGTCACTGTGAGACAATTTACTAATTAGTTGACCTCCAACTTGGACAAGGAGAAGAAAGAGATTGAGAGTTTTGTAGCTAAGAAGGAGGTGAACATCTGCGTGCCTGAAACAGTGTTTCAAAAATTGATCCGTAAATTTTACTTTTGTAAGATCAAGGAAAATGTTTGTTGATGATATAGGTTGTTGATTCAGGATGTATATAGTTATGAACTCATCGCAGTTATCTAATAGACATCAATTGCTTTTACTATCGAATAGTGTGTAGTGTTATTGGGTTGCATCTTGAGTAATGGTATGGGTAACTAAAGAGTACCTAAAATAATATACCTAATGATGTGGAAGCTGATGTGCTAATAATATACCTAAAATAATAATCCTAAATTATTTTTTTTAAAAAGAAAAGAAAACGTAAATAGTAAAAACTAGGGTTGTGATTTCCGTCCAAAGACTCCAAACACGAGCAGTTATGCTTCTTCACCGGCGTCGGCAACCGACCCTGACATTTTTCTGCTTCTTCACTGGCACCGGCAACCGATAATGATGATGACATCTCTTTCCTCTGTTCACCGGCAGCAGAGGAGAACATCCCTTTTTTTGATACGAGATGGAAGCACGAAAATGGGAAGAATTACCTATGGACTGTATGGTGAATGTGTTTGGAAGAGTGGGAGTTGGATCGCTGCTCCTTAACATCCCCTTAGTATGCAAGCCATGGTACAAGGCCACTCTCTGTCCTCTTTGTTGGAAATTACTTGACTTTGCTCATATGTCATATTATTACTACTCTCACAACTATTTTATCATACGGCTTAAATGCAAATATCGTCTTCGGGGAGTAATTTCTGAGAGAAAATTATTTAAGTTTGCCGTAGATCGTAGTGTTGGTGGTGCTACAATGGTTGGGCTGTTGGATAGTTATACGAAAGAAGCACTTGCTTATGTTGCTGACAAGTCAGCTTCATTTCATTACTCTGTTTTTTCTTAATTTCTTTACCTTTGATATATACATGACTTTATTAATTGCTGTTCTCCTCTGTTGCCGGTGAACAGAGAAAAGAGATGCTATCGTCATTGTCGGTTGCCGGTGCCGGTGAAGGAGCAGAACGGCTCGTGTTTGGAGTCTTTAGATGCAAATCACAGCCCTAGCTTTTACTACTTTATTTTTTATTTTCTTTTAAAAAAAACTTTTTAGGATTGAAATTTAATCCAAGTAGGTTAAACATTGGGTTAGTAATTAAGTAAACAATGGAACCCATCAATGCCTCAGCTTCCACATCATTGCGTGTATTAGTTTAGGTACTTATTAGGTATCCATATCATTAATCTTTACGATAACCCGAAATGTCCAAACCGATCATTTGAAGGACTAACTGATTAATAGATTCATCAATCAATTAATTGACTCATGAATCGATTAATTGAATTCATGGGTTGATTAATCGATCTAGGGTGGTTTGTATCCCCAACAGAAAGAGATGGTGGAAGAGCAGGGAGAGAGAGGGAGAATACGGACGATGAAGGGGGAGAAGACGGAGATGGTGGTGAACTGAGAGAGAGACGGGAAGGAGAGAGAGTTGCTTGAGGTTGAATTAAGTGTCCAAATTGGTTGAAGACTCATGTTATTAGCACTCTAGTTTTCAACTAACTCTCTACAGTCTGTATTTTAGACTTTTTAGTGCAGTGTAGGAAAACTGAAGTGTTTATATAGCATGAACCATGTTGATTATTTCTTCACCACTTCACGTAGTTAGTTTTTCCCAAAATGATACACTTATGACTTATCATGTTTTATAGAGGTGTTAGTCATGAATTTTGTAAGTAGTATTGCCCATTCCTGGAATCATGATTCAACGGGTTAATAGTCCATAATATATTCTTTATTGAGTACAAGCATTGCATGGGTGATTTGTAATTTGGCAAGCAAGTATGCGGGATAATTACTACTCCCTCCGTCTCTAAATAATCGTCATGTTCGATCCGGCGCATAATTTAAGAAAAAACAATTGACTTGATTATTTTTATTAGTTTAATGTGTAGTTTCCTTTTAAGCCCATTTGTATGTGGCCCATAATTAAAGTAGAGTGAAAAAGTAAGGGTAAAGTGGTAAAAGTGATGTTCTAAAAAGGAAAGTTTCAAACTGGATAATTATTTTGAGACGGACGAAAAATGAAAGAAGACGATAATTTAGGGACGGAGGGAGTATCTAATTTACTCCACCATTTTTCTATCTTTGGATGCACCAATTCCATGACTTAGAATTAGAATTGGAACATAGAATTCCAATTATGTTGTTTGGATGTTTAAACGAGGGATATAATTGGAATTGAATTGTAATTCTACTGGGTTCAATTCCATAAAAAAATATATAAAACCAATTCTAAACTATCGGAAAAAAAAAACTAGGTCGCTTGTTCCGCGACTCTCTCTCCATCTTCCACAAACGGCAAAACCCCCTCCCCCGTCGATTCCTTGAAGCCGCGTTGAAGAAGCGAAGCAAAATGGATGCACCTTATCTGAATCTCTCATTTTTTGATTATTCCAACCTCTCAAACGGTAAATTGATTGATGCCATCTCTCTATTTCGTTATGAACTTGTTATTTGGGTCATCATTAATTAGTTATGAGACAAACAAGCTCATTTTCTGACTATGACGTTAAATTTAAGTTAAATGCCTATTTTACCACTGTTAATACTAAAACTATTTGATATTGGAAACCTAAAGGGTCCAGTTGGAAAAAAAAATAATTCTATCTCACTCCCTCTCTATCCCTCACACACATGAAGGTTCTTTGGTTCATAGTTCATGAAAGTTGACACACGGCTGGTTCATATAATTTTTTTTGTTTGTAATTTCTTGAGCGAAAGTTCGGAATCTACTTCCCAGCACGTTGTCTACCTCAATCTAGGGCAAAATAAGTTGTTTTGAGTCAGTAAATTAACACTAACATCATTGAAGAATCGGAAATGAGGTTAAAAGATGCAAGAAAATTCAAACTTGTCAAGTTTGGTGAATAATGAAGGTTTGAAGAAGGTTGCCGGACCACCACCATTAACGGTGGTGGCCGGAGGTGAGGGAGAGAAGAAGAGAATGCGCAGAATACACAAAGAAGAGAAAGTGATTTTGTTATTGAATTGAATTGTTGATCTCTAAAACTATTACAAAGAGATATTTATATCTAAAATAAAAGAAATTTATTGGGCTAACCAATGTAAATGGGCTAACATGTGAATAGGCCCAATTGGGCTTACATGTTGGATCTATTTCTTTAACAAAACTCAATATCTCTCACAACGATTATTTTGGATGAAGCCATTTTTTCAAAACTTCCTTAAGGATGTTTATCAAGGAGTCAACATATTTTTTGTAATTTATCAAGGAATCAACTTAGTGGCAGGTTACTCA
The DNA here is from genome assembly GCA_013146195.2 of Codonopsis lanceolata. NCBI lineage: Eukaryota > Viridiplantae > Streptophyta > Magnoliopsida > Asterales > Campanulaceae > Codonopsis > Codonopsis lanceolata. Next base: position 26,448,448 of record CM028377.1, on the reverse strand, counting down.
ATACACTAGTGGCAGGTTACTCAATACACAAGGTTAGGGAATACATACACATACGCCGACGGAACCACGGCCGCTGAAAAACACCCCAAAACCGTCACCACTGCTGGCACCTATGCACCCATATAGAGCTTCAGACATCAACTAGGGTTCCGAAAAGAGGGAATTGCAGAGAAAATTTAGGGTTAGATGGATGGAGATACGAATTGTGCAGAAAATTAAGGTTAAACAAAAGGTAATTAAGAATCCTAACTGTAAGAAGAAAATTCAAATTACCCATTTTCCAATCTTGAACAGAGATGGATTAAAAGAATTAGTGTTCTTCATGAGGACGAACACCCCAAACAATTACTTGAACACCGACAAAAACAATAAAAATTAAGATAAAATATATTGTAATATAATGAGAGCTTGCTTGCCCTGAAACTACCCAAATTTTGCCATGTCCAGCCATAAGGGGAGAATTCATTTTCCATGGAAAAGTGATTATTTCATCTTCAAACTTCTTCCTTTCTTTAGTGATACTACAATCTCTATCCATTTTCACACTCACACTCATAAACATAGAAAGCTGCTAATATCAAATAATATCACACAAAGTTGGACCACTGTGTGTTTCAAATTGGGGATGCTGTCGGATAATCCCAAATTATTCGGATTGAGTTACATAGACACCCTAATTTCGTACTCGTTTTATAATGTCTCATTGTGAAAACCTGATTTCGAACCTATTTCGTCACGTGAAAACAAATGGTTTCAAAACTTAAGCGTGTGAAATGCACTTGGCCTCGTTGTGGACTTTAAAAATGTGTGTACAGAGTTGTTACCTCTATTTTAAGGTTAAATAGAGAAAAACCCAAAATACCAGAAAATATAAGGTCAGGGCTAAGTTACAAGTTGGAAAAGGGTTAGACATTTAACTCGCCTTTTCGGTCTCACAATAAGTTTGCTAACATGCTTGGTTTATTTTATACATTTTAGTCCGAAAAAACATTTGTACCTATATATGTAACATAAGATCAAAGAAGATTTTTATTATTATTACATTCAACTAAATGAAAGAAATGAAACAATAACGAAAATGAGACAAATGAATAGTTATGACGACTATTTTATGAAAAGGAAATACAATTAAGAAAAAAACTATTTACATTGTGTAAACTAGATTAACTAAATAACAACTTATTTTAAGTCAACAAAATATAAACAGAAAAGAAAATAGACTTCTAAATAGTATTTACAGACAGTAGGAATATTTACAAGCCCACAATATATATATATATATATATATATATATATATATATATATATATATATATATATATATATATATTCATTTTATAAACTGAAATAAATAACTATGAGGACAGAATACCAAATCCAATACTTGAACCCTGTACGCCTTAGCTTAGACGATTTACATGCGTTTCCCCTTTCCTTCCGAGAAATGAACTATTTTTCTACGTTGTTTTTTGGTTGTGCGTGCATGCTGGATTTTGGGTTGACTGGGTAGGCTTGATGGGGCAAGGTGACTAGGCAGGGAGAGGCTTGTTGGGAGCAAGGTGTGTTGGGTAGAGGCTTGCTGGGAGCAAGGAAGAGGAGCCTCACTTGCTTGGGAAAGGGATGAGTGGCTCGCTTTCTTGGGCAAGGGAGGAGTGGCTTGCTTGCTTGGGCAAGGGAGGAGAGGCAGGCAGCCTATCGCCCAAAGGGAGAGAAGATAAGATTTGGTGTGTCTATTGTGAGGAGCTGAAGCTTCCTTTTATAGGAGAAATAGAGGACATGCAATCGATAGACGGGTTGCCTGAGGTAACAACGAAGATCTTCAGCCCAGAATCTCGAAGTTTGTATGAAGAACAAAAGGAGCAAGACGGAGTGACTCCAATAGAGGGGGATCGCCTCCCATGAAGGGGGAACGACTCCTTCTTTTGTTTCCCAGCTCTTCCATTTTTTCATTCCAGTCCCTTTTCATCCTTGATTCTTTTCCATTAAGTCCTAGTTACCCTGAAACGTAACAGAAGTAACTTTTGTTAGTCCATTTAATTTATAAATTATATTTTTAGGATATTATAGTGTAGGGGCACGAAATTGAGGTGTCTACACTTATAAAATATTATTACAAATTAAAATGGACTGAAGAATTACCTTTTATACATTTTAGGGGGCAAGACGTCAAAAGAGCTAAATAGAGGGCTCAAAAGACAGAATGAAACACGAAAGGGGCCAAAGTGCGCAAAAGTGAAAGAAGAAACATAAACATGCGCGATACACACCAAAATGGGCACCGCGCCCAAAATGTCCATTACAACACCCATTTTTTTTTTTTGCCCTTTTGCAAGCCTGCTCCTTTACTCAATCGCAGTACAAGTCCAATCCATTGTGATGCCCAAAAAACCTTGTACGACACCCATTTTGGTTGTTACGCCGCCCACAAGACTTGCTACAGTGTATGGCGGCTGACCCCCTACGCAACTAATCCACCTCCTATTTCTTGGAGAGGTTTCACCCTTCCACCACAAGCTGCCCCCTTCGTTCACTCGTACACAAGAAGCTGCCCCCAACTTCCCTATAAAAGTAGCCATCCTAGTAACAGAATGAAGGGGATAGATCATTTTCTTTGGGGAGACTCTAGTGAAATTTCTTCTCTGTAGAAGCACTTTCAACACACACACAAACACAAATACAAACACAGGCACAACACAAACACAACAACAACAAACAAAAGAAAAGACTTCCTTTATCGGAAGACAAGGGGAGCACAAGGAGATCGCCTAAGCCTAGGTATACCGGGTACAGACTATCACGCTCCAAAGGTATTGGATCTCTGAGATTTTGTCCCGTAAACATTTCTTTTATCCTGTAAAAAAAAATGTAAATATACATACTTTGTGAATCCGTATATTTCTACCGTTTGTATATGTTGTTAAAACTCATGTTCTTTCCCTGTCTATATTTTTACTCGAATAAGTTAGTTATCTTGTTTAGTTGATCAGTATACAATGTAAATAAGATTTCCCCCCCTTTAAAGTTAGTATAGAATAGTTTATAAAATTCTTTTATCTTTTCCTTCGGTCTGTTTATTTCTTTTCCTTTTCTGTTATTATTATTATTTCTTACTTAACAGTCAAACAACCCTTTTGATTTCTTTAATATCATACACACACACACATACACACACATACATATTTTTCCCTAGATTAAATATATAAAAATAATTGAGCATATTAGCAATCCCTTGAGATCGAAAGGGCGAGTTGGTTGCCTAACCCCTTCCCAACTCATAATTTAGCCCCAAAACCCATAATTTTTTGGGTTTTCTCCGTTTACCATTTAAATGGAGGTGGTGACTCTATTCGTATTTAAGAGTTCATAATGAGGTCGAACGTATTCTACGCGCTTAAAGTTTTTGAAACCACTTGTTTTTCACGTAACGAGGGGAGGTTGAAATAGGGTTCTCACATGTAGATTTATTGAGGAACCCACCTTTTGCATTTTCTGTGTTTGTTTAATGGCATTAATTGAAAATTAGGTATTAAATTGTGGGCTTTTGGTCTTTTTGCATCTTTCAAGTTACTCAAAGTTTGTTTTAATGTTTTTCCTATTTTATCTCTTAATTTAACATCATGGTCTAACGTCTGTCAGAAAATGGGCTCGTTTGCATCATAACTAATGTATGGTGGCCCAAATAATATTTTCAAACAATTGGTGGCCGAACTGCAATAAGTTACAAAGTTTAATGGCTTAATTGTGTGTTTTGCCTTTTTCATTCACATATTTGCACACCATAACTTTTATCATAATTTTGAAAAAAATTGTATTAAACTTGTATGTCCTTTTCAACGTCTCATAATATCATATGTTATTAGGAAAATTCGAGTTGGTCTACTTTGGTGGATTTTCAACCGCTTTAGTTTACAGTAATATTATCAAACCACTAAATTTCACTTTCATACATTACCGTTCTAAATCATGCATCACGATGACAAATACTGGCATGGTCTGATATTAAACGATTCTTCGCCTTATTAAATGATGCATCAAAGTGGACTATAGCGATTTGATAATATCATCGTTGATTAAATGGTGAAATTTTGGCGGTCCCATTTGAAAAGTTTTCCAACGCTCCAGTTCCCTACGTTTTTTCAACTGAAAAAGATATTTTTGGTGTGAAATGATAAGTATAATCTTAATGAACCGAAAACGTGCGCAGTAAACACCAGTTCCTTCTTCGCGATACATGATTTTTTATCGCGATGCATGGTTACATGCATTGCGATGTATAATTTTGAATCGCGATTCACGATTCCAAATTGTGTAACTGTTATTTTTATTTAATGGTTGTGTATCGCGATTCCAAATTGATGCCTCACAATCCCAAATCGATGCATCACGATTGAAATAGGTCCATTTTCATTTCATAACTATGTATCACGAATCCAACGTGATTCAAATTGGTTTCTTCTATATTTCTTCCGCCTTCCATTTCCTCATCCATCATAAGCCTTCTTCTTTCTTAGCCTTCTTCCCTTCTGAAAAATTGTTAACCTTTCGAGGTATTTCCGGAAAATTTTTAGAAAATTTCCTTTTAGTGGTTAAAAATAAAACGGGACTGGAGCGGTTAAAAGTTTTACATTAGGCACGGGCCAGCGATTATTCATTAATTAAAATGGTTAAAAATTCACCAAAGTGGTCCTCAATTTTCTCATGATATTACTACAAGGGCGGATTTAACCCAACTCACAAAAAGATGAGTACAACAATAAACCATATTTATGCTGGGCCTAGGCCCAAACTCCTTTGAACTATAACGGGTTGCAAACAGTCAATCGTTGGTCCAACCCAGCCCAAAACGTGCAGCACCTATACAAACCCTAAACTCGCATCGCATATTTCTCAAAGTTTCAGTCAAGACTTCCGAAGCTAGGGTTTCTCCACATCCAAAAATGGTACTCTCTCTCTCTCTCACACACACGCACACACGCAGTAGCTTTATACGATCTGATGATGGTTTTTGTGAATGAAGGGAAAAGGAACAGGAAGCTTCGGTAAGAGGAGGAACAAGACGCACACACTCTGTGTGAGGTGCGGTCGCCGCAGCTTCCACCTCCAGAAGAGCCGTTGTTCCGCTTGTGCCTTCCCCGCCGCTCGCGTCAGAAAATGTATGTTCCTCCTCTCTTATTAATCTGTGATTTGAATGTTGCTTGACGGAACTTACTGTAATTGTTTGATTGTTTGTTGATCTTTTTAATGTTTTATTGAAATACTATGTTGAATTGTTTAGAAAATTCGTATTGTATTGTTTTTTTTGTGTTAACTGTAGAAAAAACCTGTCTTGTTATGACTATTACAGTTTTTGATGTTTCATTCGTTTCATATGTTATGTTTCCCTTGATAACAAATACTGTTAGAATCTAAGTTTGACTGCTACTTGGTATCCATGTTTACACAAGTTTTTGACAAATCAAATACCCAATCTTAGTTAATGATGTTCTAAACTTTCTAATCATGTCTAGTGATGTACTAGAAAAGTATCACTTGAAAAAGCTCTGCGTGTAACTCCGACGAAAATTTAATTTAATTACTCATATTTGGTATATAAAACGAAGTCTTTTTGTTGATAACATGATTATTTCAATGATAGTTTTCTTAAAATATTTGATTGTTTTTAAAAGGGGTTCTTAAGTGTAAAGGATGAAGGTGTATGGTTTTTTCCCCTGCTATGTAAAATATGTGGACTGAAAATTCTGTCTTGGTGGAGAAACAAATCAATAGAGCACAACAGGCCTTAGCTCAAAATACAAGGCATACACCCGGAGGCTGCTGAATCATACAAAATTTAAGGAGATAAATTAATATACACCTAGCCCCTTTCCCCAAAAATTCCCCTAGGGGGTTGTTGGCGTTAGGGGTGGCAAATCGGTCGTGCTGGGCTGTTATCGGGCCGGCACAATAACAGCACGACACGATAAGCACGAACACGAACACGAACACGGCATGATAAGCTTATCGTGCCTAATGTTAAAACCCGAACACGTCACGATAAAAACGCGAAAAGCACGGCACGATAAGCAAAAAAACACGATTTATTTAGTCAAGCCCGTTAAGCACGTTAAGCCCAATAACCATTATAAAATGTATAATTTTTATTTTTTAATACAAAAAAAAATCTTCTAGTGTACAAAGGACGCATCACCTCTTTTGATGCTTGATATATATTATTTACTTATAAAAAAATACATATTTTGAAAATTTATCAATATAAATAGTCAAGTAGTTTAAAAGTCATAAATTTTCAAATGATAAAACTATGAAATAATCATGAAAATAGTTCGAAAGAAGTGAATAACCCCTAATAAACTTTTAAAAATATATTTTTAAAACATATATATTTTAGTTATCGTGTCTTACTGTGTTTATCAAGCCAGCCCGATAACAACCCATTTTTTATCGTGCCTTATCGCACTGGTCCTATAACGGCCCGAACCCGATAAGCCCTAGCCCAAACCCAATAATTTTCGTGTCGGTCAATCATGTCGTGCCTCAAATTGCCACCCCTAGTTGGCGTTGGCAGTCTTGATGGAACTCCTTGATTACACAAAGTGCTAATCATTAATTTCAAGGGGGGGTGTTCTGGAGGTAGCTTATGCTTACAAAACTAAATCCACTTGGATTTGCAACACACCAGGCCTTTTCTTTTGTTGTGAATAAATAATTGGGTGCAATATGTGCCCATCTCAAGATATTTCTCTGCTTTGCTGTTCAAGCTATTTCTGATTTCTGATGAAATAATGTCCTCACTGTGCATCTGTTCATTTCCTGCATATATAGTTCACGTTGATGTTCATTCAGTCTTCAATGCATTTGGAGTTTACTAAGGAAGGACAATTGGTTAAGATTGTTTCTATAAGTCTCATGATTTGAAAAAATAGGGTGTCTGATATATTCTTATCATTGCTGAGGATAACCTTTAACTTGCCACAGTGGTTAGAGGAAGGTTGTATCTAACTGTGTCAATTTGATATTTAATCCAGATAACTGGAGTGAGAAGGCAATCAGAAGGAAGACCACTGGAACTGGGCGTATGAGGTACCTCCGTCATGTTCCCCGCAGGTTCAAGAGCAATTTTAGAGAAGGTAATCAACCATCTTTGATTTACGGCTACGTTACTAATTCTGTAGTCATTTTGATGCACCTGAATTCATTGTATGCTCTCTTTTTTTGGTTAGGTACTCAAGCAACCCCAAGAAGCAAAGGAGCAGCTGCAAGCTCTTAAGGTTTTGAAGGGAAATTTTGATTTATTTTTGTTTCTGTTGTCTTCAGTTTTTGCAAGGAAAACTAGATTCTGATTTTTGTTTGTTGAGATCCGCTATGATTAGACGCAAGATGTTGGTTACTTCTGAGTTTTTGAATGCTTACTGTTTTAATTTGGATATTGGAAATAGTATTTTTACTTACAAATGGAGTTCCTTCATTTAACCTTTTATTTTAGTTCCTTCATTTAACCTTTTATTTTAGTTCCTTCATTTAACCTTTTATTTTAGTTCCTTCATTTAACCTTTTATTTTATTTTATTTTGAGTTCTTTAGTTTGATAGTAGTTCTGGCCTTATAATATTTTCAGACTTATTTTTAATGCTCGTCGTACCTGCTATCTTGGTGCTTCTAAGATCTAGGTGTCAGATCTTGGGCTGGTGACTTACTGTTGGTTGTTTTGTTTCACAATCTTTGTTCCACAAGTACTAAGTTTGACAAGTTCTATTGTTTCCCTATTCCTCCAATTTTGTATTGGATTCATTGTAATTCAGGAGGCATAGTGAGGTTGCTCGGGATTGGAACATGCTATATGTACTTGATGCTAATGTAGTTGATCTTTTCTCACCTTAAATTAAGGGTTCTATGTGTTTACAGCAGAATTTACTATTATTGGTGAAAGATATCTCCACTGTTTTACTCAATATTTTGCACATCTAGTAGACGTATCTCTTTCTTGTTGATTGACCACTTGTTCTTGCAGACAGCTTTCTCACTCCATTTCCCAATTTGTCTGATTGAACCCATAGCAATGCGAATAACAAATTATATTTGCAGATTAGTCCTATCTTCTATTCCAATGGGTCTCTAGAACCTGACAAAACCCACTTACGTGATAAAGCATTTCTAGTATGGGTCAAATTCATATGATATGTCTGCGTGTGATAAAGCATTTCTAGTATGGGTCAAATTCATATGATATGCCTGCATTTGCTGCAAGCGTAATCCATTATAGTGACTAGTGGGAGCTGGGTTGTTTTCATGCCTAAGATTTATTGTTTCGTTTGGAGAGATACTATTTAGCTTCTTTTGAAATGGATAAACTTTGGCAATTAAGGCTTCCTATATCTAAGGACCCCAAAAGTGAAAGTAACTAGTAAGCGTATGAATGATCATTTTCTTAATGATCATCTTTTTTTTCAGTTATGGCCTAAAAAGATGAGTTAATGCCCTCTAGACTGCATAGAGATAAAAGAGTTCAAATTCCATGGTGAGTTTTGTGAATCATTTGTCAGTGAGATTAGATACTTTTGCTTGAAAGATGCCATCTTTGGCTATAAGCAATGATGGAGTTAGTGGCCAAACTAAGAGAGATGCTATGATCATCAGCGCCAAAAAGCTTTTACTGGATGTGATGAGAATTGATAAGAGGGCGAGTGAGTGAGTAGGGGCGTGCCTACTTTGGAGTTTCTACATTATAGGCAGGTGCAGTACGGTCCCTAATTTGTTGGATTTGGATTTTCTTGGGGCCTTGGGGGGAGAAATCAGAAAGAGATTGATCAGGCTATGTTGGTGTTGAATTGGATGTATGAGAACTAGGAAGCCATCTCTAGGGACTAGGTGGGGGAGGACTTGACTTGGTAAGGCAGATTTTCCAAAGTTGGACGGAAATTTATATTTTGGGTGGAAGGGAGGGAGTGGTCTATAGAATCAATATTTTGCAAGATACCCCAAATAAAATTGCTTTTGGAACTTCAAATTTAAACCCGGGTTTCTATGCTCATTTAACAAATTTTGTAAGATACCCCAAATAAAATTGCTTTTGGAACTTTCAAACAACTTTTTGCTCGAAAGGCGAAATGGAGGTTCTAATACTTGTCATTACATTGCCACTAGGCCTTGCAATTGGATGAGGGTGGAATTAATAATAGGTTAAAACAGGTCGAAATCCATTAGAATCTAAATGTTAAATGAGTTGGGTCGGAATAAATCGGGTTGACCCGTCTCAACTTAAAAAATTTCCCCAAAAGACATAAATTTATAGGCCGAACCATGTGGTTTGGTTCGGTTTTGGGTGCTATATAGTTCAGTTCGGTTTGAGATTTTGGGAAGTCGAACGGTTTGGTTTGGTTTGCGGCTTGACATGTCGAATTGAGTTAAATCGAACCAAACCAAACCAAACCATTTTGAGCTGAACCACCAAGTCGAACCACCGAGCCAAACAACAAATTGAATTCCTAACCTTTGTATTTTAGTACTTTTATACTATTAATATTTTTATACTATATAAACTATTAGGGGTGGCAATTTAAGGCACGACACGATTGACCGACACGAACACGGCATGAAATTATAGGGTTTGGGCTGGGGCTTATTGGGTTTGGGCCGTTATAGGGTCAACACGATAAGACACGATAAAAAATGAGTTGTTATCGGGCTGGCTTGATAAGTACGATAAAACACGATAAGACACGATAACTAAAATATATATGTTTTAAAAATATATTTTTAAAAATTTACTAGGGGCTATTCACTTCTTTCGAACTATTTTCATGATTATTTCATAGTTTTACATTTGAAAATTTATGACTTTTAAACTTTCGACTATTTATATTGATAAATTTTCAAAATATGTATTAAAAAATTAAAATTATATATTATATAATATTTATTGGGCTTAACGGGCTTAACTGGCTTAACGGGCCTGACTAAATAAATCGTGTTTTTTTGCTTATCGTGCCTATTGTGTCGTGCCGTGCTTTTCATGTTTTTATCGTGTCGTGTTCGAGTTTTAATATTAGGCACGATAAGCTTATCGTGCCGTGTTCGTGCTTATCGTGTCGTGTTGTTATCGTGTCGGCCCGATAACAGCCTAGCACGATCGATTTGCCACCCCTATAAACTATTCCGTATAAGGCTAATATTAGTATTTAGGAATTTGCCTTTAGACTTTTTGAATTTACATAAACGTTTTTAATATCATGTACGTTATTGCATTTTTATTATATTGAATTCAATTTATTGATTATAAAAATTAAAAATGTTAATCCTTTTATTTGAAAGTGTTTGCAAATTTTTTAAAAGTGAGTTTATGAATATAATTGTATTATATTTAATTTATTAGTATTTTCTTTAGCGTGTTTTTATAATATTTTCTTGGTTTACTTAAATTTTAAATGACTAGAACTCTTTCTAAATTCAGACCGAACCATGAAACCAAACAACGGAACCGAGTCGAACCATCATGGTTTGGTTCGGTTCAGCTCAAGATTTTAAACGGTTTAGCTCTGGTTTGATTTTTTTCAAACCGATGGCATGCGGTTCAGCTCATAATTTGTTCCAAGTCGAACCATTTACACCCCTAATTTATAGCATAAAAAGTTACGAGTCAAAATGAGTAATGGGTCCAACCCACTTTAATCTGACTTAATCCAACCTGTTAATATTATTGGGTCGAAACGAGTTACCCACTTCAACCCAAAAATATTAACGAATTGAATTGGGTTAGATAATTAGTGAGTTGGGTTGAATTGGATGAATTAATGAGTAATGAGTTACAATTTTCAGGCCTAATTGCCACTTTTTCAAGCTCCGGATTATGTGTACCAAGTGACATAAGGTCATTTGTCACTGTGATGCCACATTTTTTTTTTTTTATCGTGTCAACTTTTATAAGGAGAATGAGTGGTGGTATTTGATGTCTTAAATCTAAAGTGGTAGGGAGTGCGACTGTATTGAGATACTACATTCGTTCCTAAATAATCGTTTTGGTTGACTTGACGTACAGTTTAAAAAAAATATAATTGACTTGATTATTTATATTAGTTTGATGTATAATTTCCTTTAAAACCCATCTGTATGTGACACATAATTAAAATAGGGTAAAAAAGTAAGGATAAAGTGGTAAAAATGATATTCTAAAAAGGTAAGTTTCAAATTGGACAATTATTTTGGGACGGACGAAAAAGGAAAGAAAGACGATAATTTAGGGACAGAGGGAGTATAAGATTTGAAGTCCTATTTTTAAAAATATGTTAGTGTGATCCCTTGTTGGTATGAAGATTAGAACTTAGGACTTCAAAATTTGAAGTTGTATTATACTAATACATTCCTTTTTTTTTTTTTTTTAAATTATAATGATTAAATAAAAGCGTTAAAGAGAAATATAAAGGTGGAGATTGTGAAGTTGTGGAATGATGAAATTGCAGAATGAGAATGATGGTTTTAAACAAAGTAATTGATATAAATATAAGAGTAGGTCTTCTATAAGACCATCATATGAATTTTAATTCGTAAGACGAAACTCCATTTTCTCATATCTTAACTCATTAATAAATAATGAGTCAGATAAAAAATATTCGTTTTATAAAAAATATCCATATTGTAACATCGCCTTACATGTGTTTTACCTAAATATAAAGGGCGAGTCTCCTGTAAAACCGTCTTACGGATTTTTATTTGTAAAATAGAATTCCATTCTCTTATAACTCAGATCATTAACACACGATAAGTCAGATAAGGAAGATCCGTCTTATAAAAAACTTATGTAATGTTCTTACACAAGTTTTTACCAAATATAAATAGTTATAAGAAATAGGTCTACGTTATTCACGTTTACTTTCATTTCAATCAATGCACCTTATGTCATAATCTATTTTATTTATACATGAAACCTTTTAAACTGTATAACCAAGACATTAAATCGCAAAACAAAATAAAGTAACTTTTCTATAAAATGGATGAGCATCATAAATAATACTCTTTCCTTTTTTTTTTTTTTTTTTGGCAAAGTGTCCGTTTGAAAGTTAATTTTTTAAGAAAAATGATATTTTTGTAGTTCATTAGTAATAAAATGATACTTTTATACCTTAATTTTTTAAAAATGGACTCTTTAATGAAATATCCAAAAATAGAATAGTAGACTCTTTGCAGGAACGGATGGATTAACCGTAAAAATAAGGAGAAATTGTTTGCCAATACTTTTCCCAAACATTTTTTCACTCCACTCTCCCGTTCTTTTTTTCAACCGTTAAAATCCATTTTCGAAATATTGTTCCTACAACGATGCAAATTTCTTCTTCTCCATTCTTCTTTTCCCTTGTTGAATTCGATCATTTGCCCGAATAGGCATAAAAAGTATGCAGAGGAAAGAGAGTGGAGAGTTGGGTGGTGAAGAAAAATAGTGATTACTACATAACTGTATTTTCATCATCCTAACTTCCCACTCATTTTACTTATTCATCTCCTGATGTTGTTGTTGTTGTTGTTCTTCTTCTTCTTCTTCTTCTTTATTGTGTTTGTGTGTTTGATTAAAAATATATTTATTTGTGTGTTTTGTGTTTCTATTCATCTAAACTCTTTGATGAAATGTCTGAATAAAATTTTGTTCGTGACATCATTTCGAATTTGGATACATAAATTTTGTGGTGAATCGTGATTAATGACTTTTTCTGTGATAGATGAAACTTATCATCTGTCAAGAAGTGATTGAGTGGTTGATAATTGATGACCAAATGAAGCTTTATCGATTTGGATTTGTGATGCGTGAAAGATGCATTAATTTTGAATAATTTGTTGATTGTGTATTGGAAAGATGGTACATGGAGATCTAATTTCATTATGATTTATATTGTGATGGATCTATTGTGTACTTGAATTGTTGCATTGCAGTGCATGGATTTGATAGTTTAGATTGATGCATCACGATGTATTGATTGATGTATTGTTATACAAAATTGGATTAAATAATTAAAATTGATGCATTGTAGTGCATTACTTGATGCAGCGCGATGTACACTGAGTAAGTGATATATAACACGCCTTAGATTCATTAAGGGGATATCGTAGTCTTTTTACTTTCAAAAATAATTTTTTTCGATTAAAAAAAACATAGTGTAATATAGTGATGAAACTTTTTCAAAATGCACGCCCAAATTTACCCCTAAAAGTAACACAAGAAATAAGCCTAAATTGATTAGGAATTCTTGCCCAATTAATATCGGTTTACTTGTGTTATGAATGGAGAATCAATAATAGTGCTTAATTTTTAGCTCATCTGTATTTGTTCTTTGGGAACACTTGATACTCCTTTTAAAGATGAGTCAATTAACCCTTATTTTCGTAATATGGATAAGACTTTTCATATTTTGAAACTCTTCGATTAATAGGTTTAAGTTGCACATTTTAAATATTAATATCTCATTTACCTAAAATTGATTTTCAGATAATAAAAATATCAAGCTAATTTAATCGAAACGTAGATTTCATATTTGCAACATCTATTTCCATTTTCAATAAATTAAACCCAATTAAAAACTGGTCATATTGGTCAAATACCAATTATTGAAACCAATTTCCAACCATCATTTCCCAACTTTATCATCTTTGCCTTTTTATTTCTCTTTCAATGCTATCTTTTAATCATTACAATATCGAAATGGGTAAAAAGAGAGAAAAAAAAAAGTATATTAAAATACCCCTCTTTCATGTGATATGATGGTTGCATTTGTACGTAGGAATAAAACTCTTTTTCAATGTCCTTGAGCTAGCAAAAAAAACACGTTATTGCGAGCGAGAATTAGCCACAAATCAATTGTAGTACGAATATATCTCGTGTGAGACACAAACATTTTGAGAAAATTCATTATATTTGTAAGTTCAGTTGGCAACAAAATAAAGTTAGGGGGAGTGAATAGCCTTTTAAAAACTTTAGGAGTTGTTTTGAAAACCTTTAAACGTTGCAACATAAATTGTTAGTTAACAGCGGCTGAAAGCTTATTCAGCATATAACAACTGTTTAACATAAATAGTTTTATCTTGATCACTAATATATAAGGACTGAACTGAATAAAAAGGTATGAGACAACTAAATAAATTATTCAAAAATAAAATTGACTGACACTTAAATAGATAGAAGTTGCTTAAATGTTATGACACTTGTATTAGCTAATAGTCAATGACAAAATATTTGAAGTGGTTCACAGTATAAGCTGTTACGTCTACTACCAAGTTGGTCAAACTTGGATTTTGAAGTGCACTAAGATTAAATATATTCGAAGTGATCTCAAACAGATCAGTGTGTATAACAAAAACTATTTTGTGAGGAGTATGATTAATGAATAATCAAACTCATACAACAATAAAAAATTTCTTAAAAATTCAAAAAATGAATGAATAATGACTATTTAAACAAGAACTAAAAAAGAAAAATATATGACGACTATCGAGTTGTTTGCGTATAACATGGTCACTAAAAGGCTAAAAAAGTAAAAATTAACTACCTTTTTCTTATGGGTAAAAATTAACTACCTTGAAAAGCTAAAAAAAAATACTAATACTTGCTTTGAATCATATCATCACCATTGTACATTCTTCTTATCCATTTTTTAAATTGGGTCTTTGAGTTATTTACATATTTTTTTTACTCACTTAAAAATATATATTTCTATTATATAATTTTTTTATACATCTTCTTACAAAAAATATATATTAAATTTAACACATCAAAAAATAAAAAATCATTTTGTCTCCCTTTCCCCTAAAACCCGGTCACACATAACCTAGGAAGATTCCATTTACTTTCTTCCTAAATTGAAACTTGGAAGATAACATTTTCTCTCTTCTAGTTAGAGACCTTAAGAAGTTTCTCCCCATCGTGTATTCGAGCTTCTTACTTAAGAAGATTGACATTTTCAACACAACGAGGATGCTAAAAAAAAAATACAATAAAAAGCTGACATCCTATTGAAAATATTTTTTAAATAAAAAATGGTAGCTTTACCATTACTTTTACAACTAAACATTAGTGAAGGCCTATTTTGTTTTTGTGAAAAACAACTTTATTGTTCACTAAGTCTTGATGATAATAATAATCGTAGAAGTAATGGTAAAACTAGCACTATTATTTTTAAATATGCCTACGCGGGAGTGATCATTCAGTCAAAGTAGCAATTTGATCATAACAAAAATATCATCCTAAAATCAAATTAATAAATGAACAATTTTTTTGGAGAATGACTTAAAAAGAAATAAAGGACTTTTTTTTATAGGTATTAAAATTTGGTTTTGATACCTATTAGTTACTATTTATAAGTATCAAATACACATTTCCAACCATAGGTATCAAAATTTGATATAATAATAATTTTGAAAAAAATTAAATCCAACACATAATAATATATAAAAAAAAATTAAAATATTAATAAACAATAATTTACCAACACATATTATGACATAAACATATGGTCAAAATGAAAGATATTAAAATTAGGTGTGATACTAATGAATGCATCAAATTTGATATATTTTTCTTTAGTACCACACATAATTTTGATATATTTAACTTTAATCATTGAAGAGCCTAATACTCTTAGATATGTATCAAAATTTGGTTTTGACCCCTACCATTAGACTTGCTGAATGGATGAAGTAATAAAAATATTGGTTAGATTTCAAAGGGTCTATTCTTCTTACTCCCTCTCTTTTCAAATAATTGTTCTCTTTAACTCAGCACACTGTTAAGAAAAAATATGTAAGATAAATATTGGTGTAATGTGTAATTTTTTTTAATACTCTTGAATATGTGATCATAACTAAAGTAGGTAGAAAAAGTAAGGATAAAGTGGTAAAAATATTTTTTTAAAAGGAAAGTTTTAAAAAAACAATTATTTTAAAACTAACAAAAAAAAAAAAAGAAAGACAATTATTTAGAAACATATTTTGAATTTTTATTTTACAGACTTAGAGTTTTTATTTTAATTATCTCTCTTTTAATCCAATTAGATTTATCTGACAATATTACTTTAATCATTACAAAAATAAAATCTATAATTAGAATCTTTTATCTCCACGCCAAACACACAACCATGAACTTGTAAAAAGGAAGATTGGAAAGTAAGACTCAACAATCAAAGTGGATGAGTTCATGCTGACGTTACTCACAGAATGAGAAAGGGGATGACTATTCACTATTGTACCAACCACTGTTCCATTGGAGCATGAAAATAGTTCAAATTAAACAATTCAAATAAAATATTAAATCAAACATAACCCATTATAAATCAATATAATAATCCATTTGATACTCATTTGATTCAAAATAAAAAATCTTTATAACAGTGACACATAATTTAATACTTTTACATATTCCACCATATTTATCTACATTACTTTTTTTTTCTTTAGAAAATGGTTAAAAATTTGAAAAAATCATAGAAAATTTTTCTGATATTTAAATGAAACAAACAAAGTCTTTATTTATAAGTAAAAATGTATATTTTAATTCAGAAAAAAAAAATAAAAAAATTTTTTTTGACATAAAATCAGCCAAGAAAAACAATAGTGGAAAAGTTATTCAATCTACTAGCAACCTGTTATGTGGAAAGAGAAGGGGCAGCAAATTTTCTTCACGCCGTGCAATGGCTGTCGGCCACTTTATTATTATTTTTGAATTTTTCGGTATGAAACAATGCCGTTTCAACCCAAAGCGTGGTAGTTTTATGGTTCAGATGATTGATTTGTTTGTTTGTTTTTTTTTTAAATTTAGTTTTGATTTGTAATCTATATTGATCCAAATCAAACCAAATCAAATAAAAATTAAATTATATTTTATTTAGATACACCATTGTAAACTAAGATTTAATTTGATTCAGTTTGATTTGATTTCGTTTGATTGACCGTTAGATATATTGTTCTTTATGCTCTTAGTACTAATTAAAATTCAAATTTTGGTACTTTACACAAACATAATAAATCCACCATCAAGAGGACAAAATCTACTAGGAAATCTATGACACCCAAACCACCAAAAGTCAAATGTTTAGGGATGAGAGAACAAATAATAACCTTAAAAAATGTTTCAAAAATCTAATAATCTGACATACTCCATATATAACATGCACATTAATTGTATATCAAGGCAGTGATTTTTTCATGTGTCTTTTAGCTATTGTTGGTATTTAATGTCAAGTGTTTGAATTGTAAGGCAAGCCTTATTTCATGTGTTTGTGTATTGTTGGAATGTTTTGTAGAGTTTTGGATACCCTTTGGGAAGTGGAATTCATCAATTCACACAGTTAGTGTGTGACTAATTGTTTATATTTGGGGCCATGACTGCTTTTTTTGTTTGGAGGTAAGTGCTCTAAACAATTTGAGCCATTCCATATCCCTATACATATCAACTGAGCATATTGACATTTTTTGGATTGGGGTTTTGGGGTTGTCATTCATAATTACCATACCCAATAAGAATTTGAAAAAGACATAAGCATATACACATTTTCCCCAACTCACATGAAGTTCTTTCTCCTATAGCTATTATGTACACTATGCTTTATCTCTAATTTATTTTTAATCAAGAAGGGTTAACGCAGTTATTGATTACGCCAAAAACTGAGGAATTTTTTTGAGTTTTCACGTGTAAGGTGTAGAAAGTGGACTCGTTAGCTAGACATCTGGTTTTGAAGATGCTTTTTAACTTGAGAGTGACAAGAACAAACACAGTAAATAGGTTTGATAATTACAATTCATTACTCATTAACCCACTAATTATCCAATTCAACCTAATCTATTAATATTTTTGGGTTGAAATGGGTAACCCGTTTCAATCAATAATATTAACAGATTGGGTTGAGTTGAATTAAAGTGGGTCAAACCCATCACCCATTTCGATCAGTGACTTTTTATACTATAATTTTATGTTTATTTTGGGGGGAGAGCCCGGTTGAGACGGGTCGACCAGAGTTAGCCCGCTACCCGTTTCAACTCGTTTGATATTTGAGTTCTAATGGGTTTCAACTCATTACTCATTCAATCCAACCAATTGTCAGACCTAATAGTAAGTGGAGTCGGGGATTGTAATTTTTTGTGTGTTGTAATGGAACATATTGGATTCACTTATGGACTTAAAACTATTAGAAATTTGTGTTATAGATAATGTGAATCCAAGTGGAACATGGTAATTGTATTTATTAGTAGAGTTTTTCATTTTATTTCGATGACTAAACCACAATCTTGTATGGTTGTAATGAAATTTCTTAATGGAAAATGATATCCTTATCACTAAATCTACAAAGTTTACCCTTCTTTAAAGCTTAGTTGTAAGGAAAGTTATAGAAATAGTTGTAAGGCTAGCAATGTTGTTTCTTAATTATATGGAGGATGAAGTAAAGGATAAAATCACTAAAATGATCAAGTTGTGGGAGGAATGTGCAAAATTACTCTTTTACTTGCAAGATGTTCAAACAAGTTGTGTGTAAGGTTGTTAATTCACGTGTGATGACTGATGATGTCCGACGCAAATTAATTTCAAAGACACTCAATCTTGTTATTTTCTTCAAATCACACTTAACAAGTTTTAGTTAGAGAACCGGTTATGAGATACTCCTTCCGTTCCGTGTAAATTAGTCCCATTTGAAGGTTAATTTTTTTTAAAAAAAACACTTTTAGTAACTCATTAGTAATATAATGACACTTTTATATTTTTAATTTTTGAAAATAAAATCCTTAAATAAAATATCAAAAAATGGAATAATGGATTTTGTACTCGAAACATAAGGAGTAATTGTTACCCACAATTATATAAATATAACTTTGCAACGATTGTACAAAATGTAAGAAAAAAATATAGGAATCTTTTTTGTGAGACCAGAAAGAGAGAAAATAATACTCCTTGTATTCTACCTAAAGAGTTTGCGTTTTTTTTTTAAATTAATACTCCATCTGTTCCTAAATTATCGCCCATTTTTTTTTTCGTCATTTCCAAAATAATTGTTCAGTTTAAAACTTATCTTTTTATAATATCACTTTTACCACTTGATCATTACTTTTTCACCATATTTTAATTATGTGCCACATACACATGGATTTTTAAGAAAATTACATATTAAATCATTATTAATAATCAAATCAATTATTTTTTTTTAATTTGAGCGTCGAGTCAACTAAAACGATAATTTAGGGATAGAAGAAATAATTAAGATATATATTAATACCATTAAAATTAATCATGATCATAATTACAAAAATATTTTAAGCACGGCCAATATCTCACATCTCACGACACAAGTGATAAGTAAAGATTAAAGTTTAGGAAGATGTAAGTATAATTCTTAAAAATAAAATCTCTATGAGATATCTCAAAATATAATAATAAAATACTTTGTCTGTTTTATGCATAAAATCCTCGTTTAAAAGTTAAACTTTTTAAGTAAATAATAATTTTAGTAGGTTATTAGTAATAAAATGATATTTTTATACCTTAATTTTTTAAAATAAACTATTTAAATAAAACATTATAAAATAAAACTGTAAACTCTTTGATTGTACTAAGAAACGCAAGAATCTAAAAATTGGAAATCACGGGCATATGTATCAAGTAGTGTGATAGGCATAGATTGGACATGTGTCGCCATTAACAGTGGATGACTGATGCTGTTGGCTATCTAAGATTTGTTATTTAATGCCGAGGGAGAAGGGTCTACGACTCTACGTTGGTCACTTGTGACTTGCCAATTGAGTTCATAATACTCATTCAGTCCACAATTTTTTTTATTTTAGTTTATTTTAATTTATTTTTGGTTATTTTCATCGCATTATGTCCAATTTATTTTAAGCTTCTAGTTATGCTCATCAAATTATAATTAATATTGTACTCGTGAAATTGTTTCAATGATTAAAATTTTGTTTGCTAAAACATAATTAATATGCTAAATTATGATTTGATTTTGTGCTATTGGTTGACTTTCTAATAAAAAACACGTGATTTATAAAATAATAATAATTTAACATGTATTTTTTTCTTTTTAAAATCATAAAACACATATTTTATAATACAAAAAAATAAAAATTATGTTTTTAGTATTTAAAAAAAGAAAAAATATGCACATTATTTTTCATTTAATAAATATTTAATCTGACTTTAAACAGTTAAAATATATAGAACAATTATTAAAAGGAGGAAGTAATATTTTTTGATAAATGATATTATGAGTTCATGTTTGTATAATATTACGTGAAGGAGAGTGTTAATCTTGATTTATAAGCATGAGGCCCGTGTGGACGACTTTTCACTCAAAAAAACAAAGGAAGGAGCCCTCTTTAATGAAATTTTAAGTTTCCAATCGTACCCTTGTTAAACTTGCTAAAGTAATAATTTTTATTATTATAATAAAATGAATAATAATGATAATAATAATAATAATAATAATAGTAATGTAAAACACATTTTTTTGCTAAGGCTATTTTAGTCTTTATATTTTAATTACAAACTTTTTCAACTTATTTATAAAAAACACACACTAACTTATGACAACTAATCAGGACTTTCAAAAAGTTAATTAAATCAAACAGCTTTATCATGAAGTTATAAGCAATGAGTCATCAATTATAAATAATAAGTCATCAACACATATCAATAAAGTCAAATCAAACAGACCATATATACATTATTGGGGTCATACATTAGAAAAAAAATGTTAATTAAGCTTGATATACATTGTTGCGGTTACACATGTCATACGTGTGAGGTATGTAGGGTTAAGCTTAAACATTGTTGGGGTCACAAATGGATGAGATATACGTTATTGTTGTCGGGGTCGTACGTGAGAGGAAATGTTAAACTCAATATACATTGTTGTGGTCATACGTAAAGGAGAATGTTAAGTTTTTAAATGAGTCGATAATTTAACAAAATTCAGATTAGCAAAGTTACTAATTTGGTGCACTTGAATGAAATAACGATAAGAAAAAGATGGGTAATATTAAGCTTGATACATATTGTTGAGTATTTTCCAACTGTTTAATTTTTAGACGAGTTGATAACTTAACATTTATATCATGAAGGTTAATAATTCAATAGCGATAAAAATAATGAGATATTACCATTGCAGTCGTTATTTTCCCCGGAATCATATATAAAGTTTTGAGTCCAAATTTCATGTATTACTTGTGTGTATCATTGGTGTACCATTTTTCATCTCAACTATTGGTTGAGATGTAATGATTGAGATGCATTGGTGGAGATGAAAAGTAATACATCAGTGATACACACAAGTGGTGCGAGAGATTTGGACTCTAAAGTTTTTACCAAGGACTATATAAACACAATTGCCATAATTCAAAACTCTCATCTTAGTCCCCTCTCTCAGTCATGGACAAACAATTTATGCAAAGAGTCTCTCGTTTACTTCCTTCCTCATTAGCTTCATGTCACTTCCGAAATGTCCCCGATGTCATTGATAGCTCCATTCTCATCTCCCGAAACTCCCAACCCAAACCGAATATCTTACCCGATTCCTTCCATTCCACCATAATTCCACCCCAACCCAAACCGAAACCCCAAGTTTCGGTTTCAAACATAACCAAAAACATCTCTTCTTCTAATAACAGTGGCTGGTTTAGCAGCGAACAAGAAGAAGAACAACTCCAAGAAGCTTTAATCGATCCCGAAACCGAAACTATGTTTAGCTTATCCTCCCTTTCTTCTTCTTCTTCATCTTCCGAGGGTTCTAATTTATTGAATCCCAATTCTTGCCGGAAAACTAGAGAAAACAAAGGAAGAAGCTGCGATCATACCGTAATGGGTTATTCCCCATCCTTGGTATCAGATGGTTCCACCGAGTTTAGCCGGAAAACTGCCTGGAAATCTCACCGGAAGTCATCAGCTAGTTCTTGCAATCTTTACTACAGTGATTTCGGGAGTTTCCGCCGCGAAGCAATCCAAACTCGCCGGGGAAGTTGTGATAAGGAATTGGGTTGTTGCTCATTTGATAAATCGGGTGGTGGTGCAGCCAAGAATCCCAGCGAGTTTAGACGAAAAAGTACCCAAAAGCCGCACCGTCAAACCACGCAATCTGAGCCGAGAAGTGAAGAGAGTTCTAAAGTGTCATCAATGAGTTCAACCCATCTTTATTACAGTGATTCGGGGAGCTTTCGGCGGGAAACTACCAACCCTCGCCGGGAAACCAGGAAAAGAGTTAGCAAGAAATTGAGTTATGGGAAAGTTGGGGAGAGTTATGCAGTGGAGAAGAGTTCAAGAGATCCGTACAATGACTTCAGGATGTCAATGGTGGAGATGATTGTAGAGAAACAAATCTTTAGAGTAGAAGAGCTTGGAAAGTTATTGGAATGTTTTTTGTCTTTGAATTCATCTTACCATCATGAGATCATCTTTAAAGTTTTCTTAGAAGTTTGTACTAATTTGTTCACTCAATGATCGTACGTGATGAATTTATTTATTCTATTTTCATGTATCAAATAAAGAGTAAATTTTGTGTTTTTATTTTTTCCCTACTTAAGCATCCTTAATGAATGTTAAAGAAGTGTACACTATAATTAAAGACATTAACTTTGAATCTAATCAAACCCAATCAATTTAGTTACTTTGTTTCGATTTTGATCAAATACGGTCGCAGTTTCAAAAATTTAAAAATAATTGGATTAAGTGCTCGTTTGGTAAAGCGTTTTAACTAAAACGCTGGTAAAAAACGCAACGTTTTCTCTTTAAAAGTGTTTTAATGCAGTTTTTTAAAACTCAGTGTTTTAAAAATGTGTAGCGTTTTAAAACACTCCAATTTGGAGTGTTTTAAAAATATGCTGCGTTTACAACTATTTTGTTTATAAAAATAGCGTTTTGAAATAGTTTTCCAAACATGTTTACAAGAAAAAAAATTACGTTTTGAAAATGCTGCATTTTAAAAACGACGCGTTTAGAAAAGATCGCGTTTTCAAAATGTTGCACCAGACGAGGCCTAAGTTCGTGATTTTTGTAATTGAACTAAATCGATCCGATATGTTTATATTTATTTATTATATATTCATTCCGTTCCGGACAAAGAGTCCATTATTCCATTTATGAATGTTTCACTACAAGAGTCCACTTTTGAAAAATTAAACCATAACATTCTTTGAATGTCCAATTATACCCTTCTTGTTAATTTTGTTCATATTAAATCTAAAAGGCTATATTAACAAAATATTAATCACTTTTTAAAATAATTTTATTCATATTTTCATATTAAAATAAAAAGGCGATACTGAAAATTGTCTCCGACTGTCGGAATATTTTTCCTGTGGCCGAAAAATTTGGTCGGAAATTTTATTCATCGGAAATTGCCTCCAGTTGTTGATTTTTTTTTCCGGTGACCTGATAATGTTACCGGAATTTTTATTGTCTAGAAATTACCTTCGACTGTCGGAATTTTTTCCGACGACCTGAAAATTCCACTGGAATTCACCAAAATTGTTCAATCCCTGCTAGTTATCACAAACAGAACACAAGAATTTTGAGGGACAAAATCTAATACCATTAATGGATGAGAACCAAAAAAGAATGAGATCAGAAAGGTCAATCTTCATAGAATACAAGAGACATGTAAATTCTTTCTACATTACTTATCAATTTCTAGACATTCAACTTAAAACTAAATTCCCTTCCTTGAATGGATTTTGCAATTTCCTGTTGTTTCTACGAGCATTAAAGAGGCACATGAAAGTTGTAGCTTGGGGTTGAAAGCTAAAACATAGTATAAATTGTAGATGCTGGAATGCTGCCTCTACTAGTCCAAGCTCACATTCCAGTTGAGAAGGAAGGTTGCCTTCTCTAATCATCAGATTTTTATCAATATGTGGCTCTTTGTAACGATTTCCTCCATAGTTTTTTATCACGGCTAGGTCGGGTTTTGGTCAGGCAGCTGAGCGGGGTTTTCTTTTTTGGATATAGTTGGAGTGGAATTGGCTTGCCTGGACCCGGGCCCAGTAGGGATTCTTTTTTTGGTATGCAAATGATTGTTTTTAAGTTCCCCGGGATCATGTGGAAATAGGTATCTGAAGGATCAAAAGGGTGATGATTTTCTTGGTCGTGGTAATAGGCATTCAGGTGGGGAGGATCAAGGCTGATTTCTGGAGAATATGGGTTAGAGTTATGGGCATCGGAAATCATGTTTCCTTGATCAAGGAGGTCATCACTAGGTTGGTAGCTGGCATTTGATGGTTTTTTAGAGGCTTGGAAAAGGATATTTTCTGTGGTATCAGGGGAGTTTATTTCAGGAGAGTGGGAAGTATTAGGAGCATATTCTGGAATTTTGGCCTTTTGTGAGAAAATGGCAAGAGTTTCTGAAAAACTGGCCAAAAGGTCACTTACCACCTGATCCATTATTCTTTTTGCATGAGCGTCCAGTTCCTTTCTTAACCAAGCCTCAAGCCCAGGAGGAGGTGCATACGCAGGAGTTTCCCCTTCTAGTTCCCAACCGTTCCAGTTGTCGCTATCTCCCGTCATAGTTTGCTTGTTCCTTACTGTCATATTGCTCGGATCCGTACCCTTTGAACTGATTCTGCCCCTGTCTGATCTGAAACTGATACCATCTGATTTGATTTCTACACTACTTTCCCGTATAAATCGGCCAGTATTATCTCTGTCTTTCTAAATTCGGGCCAGGTTTCTGAGGAAAATGGAGTTTGGTAGGTATCAGAAGGCTGGCTGGAGGCTGTCTGGGTTTGGAGTACAGCGTGCCTTTTTATTAGTATTTATTATTATTATTATTATTATTATTATTATTATTTTGTTCCCTACAATTGACCGGATAAGCACCTGCTTTATTTTGACAGTCTCAGGACTTTTCCTGGAACAGTGGATTCTTTCTCCAGAGTATAGGACCAACGTATTCCACATGCCTTTCGACTCCCCAGGACTGGACTGGTCCCAGGCGATGGGCCTATACTCTATCCAGGATCCACCATTCGAAATGGTCTAAGTCGAGCATCTGAGAATTATAAATCAGCCTCTGTTTGTTTATTTATATTGATATTATTATTTTTTTATGCGCACTCATTTATTTTCAATCTTTTTTTTTTGAACTTGCGCTTTTTTTTGTTGTTGATATATGTATATATTTTTTTGACAGGGGCTGGCTCATAATTCAGAAATGCAAAAACCGGTCGGTCTGTGAAGTGTCCTGAAAAACTATATGCATTCTAATGTTGGCTTATGCAGGGGGTAGGCTGGCCATGGTGTAGGGTAACAGTTCGGAATATATCTATATGTGTGCACGTGTGTGCGGTATCTAGAAAGCAATAAAGTCTTTATTTATTTTACAGATATATGAACAGAAAAATAAAGCAGGTATGGCCTTTCTTGCTGTTATATGTGGATTTTCTCGGCTTTTTATTTTTGAGCGCAAGCAAGCAAGCACACCATTTTAAGAAATAGAAAGAAAAGTGGGGAAACTATCTATCCCTATTAATTACAAATTTTGGTCCTATGCCCCCAAAATAAAATGACGGAATGAATGCAGATATGTGCAAATGTACAGAATAGAATAAAAAAGAAAATGAACTGAAAGAAATAATAATATAGAGTCGGAAGTAAAGCCCCAGCTTTTTTGTTGTGCTGCCCGGAATTTAATTGTAATATATATATATCTATAATATATATATATATATATATATATATATATATATATATATTTTTTTTTCGAATTTTTTTTTACTCTTAAACACACCTGTAACAGTTATCGGAACGAAACTGCTGCAAGATGGAGGATCATATCCACAAATATAGACACGGATGTATAGGAACACTTTATTCAAATGCGTAAATTAATATAACAAGCATACTGCAGCCAGAAACAAATAAAAAGAAAAAAGTTTTATTTTATGAGTCTAGCCCTCCATTTTATTTAAAATAAAACAACTCCCCAGCAGAGTCGCCACTGTGAGGTTCCCGGGGTGTGCCCCCGCGCCCTTGGATACGGGTGCCCGTACGTGCGGATGCGGGACACCACTGCTCTCGTTCTACCCTCCCTTGTTTAGGGGAAGACGAAATCAAAAGTGCGAGAGGAGTGCTGTCTATGTTAGCACGTTGGAATGTGCCTCGGTTGCCTTGAGTGGATTTTGTATCTAATATGGGAACTTATGGTTTCCCGCATCAAGTTATCCCTTTTTTAGGGGATACCAGGATATGGGAATGCATTACCCTTTCATTCCCATTTTCCCTTTTTTAGGGGAAAACAGAAAAGTGCAAAAAAGGATATTGCGACGCCCCCACTATGGATTTTATTAAAAATAGCCTTATGGCCCATTCAGATCACTATGGGAGCTATGAGTTTCCCGCATCAAGTTATCCCTTGTTTAGGGGATACCAGGATATGGGAATACATCACCTTTCCATTCCCATTTCTCCCTTTTTTAGGGGAGATCGGGAAAGTGCAAAGAAGGAGTGTTGCGAGGCCCCACTGAATCTGAAAGTTTTTAGAGTCGCCATCTTTATTTTAAGGCAAATAAAGCAAAACCAAAGAAAAGAAAAATAAACCAGAGAAAAAGAAAACGGGTTCGGAGGCTAAGTTACGAGTTGGGAAGGTGCTAGGCACCCAACTCGCCCTTTCGGTCTCAAAAGTGGTTTTTGGCTGAAGTATGCTTATTGTTATATTTATTTCGCAAATAAATAAGGTATTAAAAGACAGAAAATTTAAACAAATACATTCGTGGCTACATTATTTACGGACTCGCAGCCGTTCCCTTACAATAATTACAGACATATTTAAGAATATTTGGCCATTATAACGACTCTTTTACATAATATTTCCTATTCTAATCCGGGCAGCACAACGGCTTATATTGGCGACATTGCGCCGGATTTAAATAACAACTTTTAAAAATAAACAAAAGACATAAAAAATAAATAAACGACGCTCTTAAAGGTTTTACCTTTTAGAGCGGCGATGTGCTCGCTCTGTCCTTCAGGGAGAGGAGTCTTTTGTTGTTGTTGTGTGGTTGTTGTTTTGATTTGGGCAGAATGACTGCTTATTTCTGAGAGTTTGGGCTTGTCAACTCGGGCAGAGTGACAACTTATTTGGGTAGGTTTTGGCCTTTTTGGTTGGGCGGAACCTAGGCTTAGTTTTTGACTTTTCAGCTCGTTACCCGAGCAGAGTAACGACTTACTTTGGGATTTTTGGACTGGGGAAATGAGGTGGATACCTAACAACTAGGCTAGGGATCACTTATAACCTATGGGTTTTTGATTTGGCAGAGTTTGGACGGGGTTTGGAGATTCTAGGGGCTTCCACTCACCTATCTCGCACCTCTCGTACTAATATATCGGTAGAATAACGATAGAGCTTCGCTGCGATTAAAATCGCGGAGGAAAAATTGAGCACTGAAATGAGAAGCCGAAGGCTTCTATTTATAGTGGAAGGCAGGGACACGGCCGGAATTCTCCCAGTTGTTCCTCCTGCATTGATCAGTTGTACCGTGTGCTTCGAAGCTTGTACAATTTCTATCTGAGAGAGATGAACAGTGAAAGGCTTGGTGCCACCAAGGGGACCCTTGGTGCGGCACCAGCCAAGCTTTTCCAGTTTCGTTTTTTGCACTCTCACCCCCTACAGTTCATTGTTTCACGCATCCTGCTTTTCCTTTCGCATTTTTAACTCCTGTAACTTGACATTTGTTAAGTTTTAACAGTTCTTGATATTTTATGTCAGTCACATACCAGGGGTATGAAATTGGGGTGTCTACAATATGGTACCTCGACAGTGGCTGTTCAAGGCACATGATAGGGAACAGAAGTCTACTTTCAGATATAGCTGAAGCTAAAGGTCAAATGGTGATATTTGGTAACAATGCAAGAGGGAAGACGATTGGGTATGGATCAATCACTAGAGGAAATCTCTCAATCAGCAAAGTTTCTTTAGTGAATGGTTTAAAGCATAATCTTCTGAGCATATCCTAATTCTGTGACAAGGGTCTTATCTACCAATTCTCCTCCAACCAATGTCTCATCAAAGATCGTGAATCCTGCTCAACTCTGTTGAGCGGCAATAGACAAGGAAACGTCTATGTCATGGACTTAAAATTACTTGGGAGATCATCCAGTCTCTGCCTAGTTGCCAACAACATTCGTGACAACAGTTGGCTTTGGCATAAGCGTCTCAACCACCTCAACTTCAAGAACGTCTCCATGCTCTCCAAACATGGGATTGTCGAAGGTCTATCTACGGTGTTTGCCGACCACTACAGAAGTTGTGAAGCTTGTCTACTAGGAAAAATTTCTAAGTCTTCCTTCAAGAGCAAGCCTGCTATGTCAACTTCCAGACCTCTTCAACTTCTACATATGGATCTCTTTGGACCAATCACTACTGTCAGTATTTCTGGAGACAAGTATACACTTGTAGTAGTTGATGACTACTCTCGATTCACTTGGATCAAAATGATGACATCAAAAGATGAGACATGATCTTGTCACCGCCCTATTCAGAAGACTCCAAACTCATAAGCTTGAAGACATAAGTGACATCAGATCAGACAACGACACCAAATTCAAAAACAACCGTGTTGAAAGATATTATGATGACCACGGGATCGGCCACAACTTCTTTACTATCGGTACTCACCAACAAAATGGTGTAGCTGAACAAAAGAACATAACACTTATTGAAGCAGCAAGAACTATGCTGGCAGAAGCTAAACTTCCGAAATACTTCTGGGCAGAAGTCGTCAACTCTGCTTGCTTCACTTAGAATTGATCCCTGGTAAACAAGTTTTATAATAAAACTTCTTATGAAATTTAGAGAGGAAGAGCTCCAAATGTAGGATTTTTCAAAATCTTCGGCTGTAAATATTTTTTTCTTTATAATGGAAAATAATATAGAGACAAATTTGATTCAAAATCAGACGAAAGACTTTTTCTGGGATATTCAAATCATTCAAAAGCATTTTGCATATTTAACAAAACTTCTTTGAAAATTTTGGAATCTGTGCATTTATTCGTTCCCGAAGTGGACAAGGAGCAAAATCAAAGACTGAATAGGCCCAGACCTACAAAATAAAGGAGAGACAACAAAAAGAAATAAATGATGCATATATTCAGAAACAGAAATATTTAAATCAGGAAAGTTACCTCCCAGACTAGAGAAAAGCCATTGAGGTTGGAGAATTCATTGCGGCTGGAATGGTCCATTGAAGAGTAAAGTTCGGCTAAGCCCGCCTGTCCCCAATCAAATTCAGAAACCCGATACAAATCCCGGAGACAACCTAGGATGGATACCCACAAGGTGGTTGATGAATTTGCAAAAATAGTCATCCCCAGAAAGAAAAACAGAAATGCTCTGGTCACACGAGTTACAGCCTCGTAATCATCATCATCAACAAGCCCAACATTCTATTCAAGCCATCTCTTTACCAGTGGGGATACTCAAGATAACAACAAAGTCGCAAGGGGTCATGGTAGCTTCTCCACAACTGAAGTGGAAGGTATGGGTGGTGTCCCACCATTACTCCCTCAGGACCACGTGGACTAATAAGTAAATGCTAAAATGACCAACAGCTCGCAGAAAAGTTGCCAGACCAGTTTGCTCTACCAAGATCCTCGCATGCGTCGGCAAAGAATCATATATCGCAACCAACTTCTTCGAGCTAGCTCGAATACAAGTTATGGTCTTCCGTGCCTAAAAGAAAAAAAACTCATCATCCAAAAAAAATAATAATAAACAATAAAAAAAAAGAGAAAACACATAAAAAGTAGTTTAATTCACTTCTTCCATGCCATTTTATCATACATGTCATATTTCATGCCATTTCATTAACTAGGCCATATCATGTCATACATCCATACTCATTTTTGCATATAAATAAAAACATATAGTATACTCCCTCCGTCCCTAAATAATTGTCCTGCTTGACCCGGCGCACAGTTTAAGAAAAAGTAATTAACTTGATTATTTATATTGGTTTAATGTGTAGTTTCCATTAATGTCCATGTATATGTGGCCCATAATTAAAGTAGAGTGAAAAAGTAAGGGTAAAGTGGTAAAAGTGATGTTCTAAAAAGGTAAGTTTAAAGTGGACAATTATTTTGGGACGGAGGGAGTATTTCTTTTTTTCATACATTTCCCATATAATCATCTAGCATTCTATAAATCCATATAGACATTTATCCAAAAATATATGCATATGCATTTTTAGGATTTTAAAATCATTCCCTTGGCACTAAGTGAAAATCAAGATGTCATGAAAATATTCCAAAGGAAAAAGAAAGTCATATTTTTTACTTTGATTGCTATGCATTGAGGCATTTGTTTACTATGAATACTTATTCACCCATCTTGCATATATATATATATATATATATCATAGGAATATATATATATCATAGGAATATATATATATATATATATATATATATATATATATATATATATATATATATATATATATATATATATATATTGTCTAACATTCTATCTTTATGCCTCTATGCGCATGACATGTTTCATTTTGTCTAAAT
This sequence comes from Codonopsis lanceolata, assembly GCA_013146195.2. Lineage (NCBI taxonomy): Eukaryota > Viridiplantae > Streptophyta > Magnoliopsida > Asterales > Campanulaceae > Codonopsis > Codonopsis lanceolata. The sequence goes on along the minus strand of CM028377.1, from coordinate 26,417,932 downwards.
CAACGTGTGCATATATCCGAAAATAGTGTCAATTTCATAAACATGCATCGTAGAATTAAATAGTGTCAGTTGCATAAACATACATCGCAGAATCAAATAGTGTCAATTTCATAAATTGAGGAGTATTGGAAACAAAAAGCTCGTGTCAAGTGGCTGAAAGAGGGAGAAGGGAATACTAAATTATTTCATGCTTCCGTTTCTCAGTCTTGCCGAAAAATGCATATTCACAGTATTCAAGCTCCGGATGGCAGGATTATATTCGATGTTGATTCTATTAAACAAGAGGCTATTAATTATTTCCAAGATTAATTGAGTGCGGATCCTATTTCTGAAAATGATTTGTTAGACAAAGTTCCTACTCTTGTTTCCGAGGATATGAATAATAGCGTCAGCTCCTTCCCTTCTATGGAGGAAGTTTTTGTAGCTGTTAAAGACTTAAATGGGGATGGTATCGCTGGCCCAGACAGATTTACTAGTCAGTTTTATGTTTCTTGTTGGGATATCATTGGTGCTGACTTTTTTCAGGAAGTGCTCGAATTTTTTGCAGGCTTACAGCTCCCTCGTTCCTGGTCGAGTACCTTAATAGCCACCATTCTGAAGAATGACAATCCTTTATCCTTCCAAGACTTTCGGCCCATTAGTTTATGTAATTTTTGTAATAAAGTGATCTCTAAGGTCCTCTCTAGTCGTCTGGCGAAAATTCTTCCTTCCATCATTTCTGAAAATCAAAGTGGTTTTGTCAAAGGCCGAGTGATTCATGATAACATTTTGTTAGCTCAGGAACTGATGTCTCATATCAAGAAGAAAGTGTCGGGATCTAATATCGCTATTAAACTGGATATGGCTAAGGCTTTCGACAGGGTCTCATGGGTCTATCTCATTAATGTTCTTCGGAAATTTGGTTTTCATAAAACTTTTATAGACCTTGTGTGGCGTCTTATCTCATAGAATTGGTTCTCTGTGCTGATTAACGGAGAAGCTTTTGGTTTTTTCCATTCTGCTCGCGGATTGCGGCAAGGAGATCCTCTTTTTCCTAGTCTTTTCATTATCTCCGCGGAAGTCCTTAGTCGCGCTTTAAATGATCTTCATCATTCCTTTAGTCACTGTAGTTTTTCTACTCAGCGTGGATGTAATATAATCTCGCAGCTCGCCTTTGCTGATGATATTCTGATTTTTTGTAATGGAGCTGGTCCATCCTTAACTAAGCATCGCAAGGTTCTTTTTCTTTATGAAAACTGCTCCAGTCAAAAATTTAATTCTTTGAAGAGTTGCTTTGTCTCTAGCCCTTCCCTTTCGTCTGTTCGCAGATCCAATATTTCTCGCAGATTGGGTTTTAGTTGGAAGACTCTCTCATTAAATTACTTGGGCTGCCCGCTTTATGTGGGAAAGCATTTAAAGATATATTTTGATCCCATCTTACTTAAAATTTGGAGCAGAATTGAATCTTGGCTGGGCAACCTTCTTTTTGCTGTTGGACACATAACTTTGATCAATCATGTCCTTCACTCTATGGCTGTCTATCAACTTTCTGTGTTGGATCCTCCGATTGGAGTTGTCAATCAGATTGAGTCTATGTTCTCTAATTTCTTTTGGGGGCAGATCGAAGCTAAACAAAGAGCTCACTGGGTGGCTTGGACCAAATGTTGTACTCCGTTAAAGGAAGGTGGTCTAGGGATTCGGTCTTTGGTAGATATCATAAAAGCCTTTTCCCTTAATCTTTGGTGGAAGTTTCGGTCTCATGACAGCCTGTGGTCTCGCTTCTTCAAAGTTAAATACTGCTCGCGTTCCCACCCATGTGCAGCCCCCATTCACGGTTCTCATATTTGGCAGCGCATGACTTCCAGCAGATCGGTGGCCGAACAGTTTATTTCATGGAAAATTGGTAACAACAATCTTTCTATTTGGCATGATAACTGGTTGCCTAACATCTCCCTGTCCAAGCCGCAAAACTACCCTTTAGAGCATGTTAAAGAGCTGTTTGCTTCTAGCTCTGCTCTTCATGATTTCGCCCCTTATTTCCTTCCTCATTCAGCTATACAACTCATCAACTCTCGGAAGATTGTTATTTCTAACAATCCTGATTCGGCCTACTGGGCAGCAGCCTCTAATGGCCATTTTAGTTTATCCTCGGCCTAGCATTCTATTAGAAGTCATCAATCCTATCTTCTTTCGGCAAAATACATCTGGTATAAGCATCTCTCCAGCCGCATAACTGTCTTCCTTTGGAAATTATTCCAGCACAAAATTCCCATTGATGAAGCTATCTCCTCTAATGGGTTCTCTCTAGCCTCTAAATGTGCTTGCTGCCCATCTGGATTCTCTGAAACTTTTTCTCATGTGTTTCTTCACAGCTCTACTGCTTTTGAGTTTTGGAGATATTTCTGTAGTGCTTGCAACATCAAAACTCATAGGCGTTCTATCCCCCAAGCTTGTTTCTCCTGGTGGTTAGTTTTTAAGGCTAATGCTTCCCATTTTCTTATTCCCTCTCTGATTCTCTGGCATTTATAGAAGCATCGAAATTGTGCAGTTTTTGACAGCTCCATCCTTCCTGCAAGTCAAGTCATAAAACTTATCAAGCAGGATCTCATTGCTCACTTGAAGGCTGCTAATTGTCTTGGCTGCATTCCTAGAACTTTAAAGTTGTTTTAATGGCTCCTGTTTTTATGTCCTTTCTTGTATGGCTTTAAGCCTTTTTTTTAAATTGAGGTCAGGCTCCTTTGTCCCCCATTTTCGGGTAAGGCTGGTTGTCCCCCTCTGGTTTGTATTTCTCCTTTTATTTAATTAAATCTGCGCAGGTGCCGCCCTGCTTCTCTAAAAAAAAATGCATCGCAAAATTAAATATCATCAATTTCATATTTTTCATATACTTTAAATTTCCAATACATCATCCTAGTATAAATCATTCATGCATGAAAACAACAAAATCTCGAAAATTGAAAAAATCAAATGATATATATACTCCAAGATTATCACAAAAAATCAAATAACCCAAAAATTCAAGAAATTAAACCAAGTGGGTTTGAGAATTTTGAAGACTTACAACTGGATCAGGAAGATTAGCAACATAAGTGTATTTTCACGGTGGATGTTGCCCCAATCATTGTCAGAATACCAATTCCCGGCGTCTTTAACCTGATTCTGAGCAGACATGAGCCTTTCCCTTCCTAGATCTTGAAGAGGAAGCCATTTGGTGAGTCAAATAATTGATTTGGTTGAAAAAATTGAAGAAATGTTGAAGAAATGAGAAAATTTCTCTTGGCAGTAACAATGGAAACAACATAAATGAGTTGTTGCTGCTGCTCCTTGCCCATTGTGATAAAGGAAAGGAAGTTTTCTTCTCCTCCCCTCCAGAGTTCGTTTCATCAACAAAAGCCCCAAGTTTACCCAAATTACAAATTGGCCCCTGATGTCTTAACGTAGACTTAACGACAGTAACTATCTCTAACAAAAGTTAACAGCTATCCATCCAACATCCAGCAACTCAATAATATTCTCAGTAGGAAGCCACCTTTCAAGCAAAAACAGAATATTTACAGTTATCAGTGCTCCACCATCGTATTATGGGAGGATTCGTCTACAGAATGCGATGTAGTGCTCCACCATCATATTTTAGGAGGGTACGTCCCCGGAATATGATACAGTTATCAGTGCTTCACCGTCATATTTTGGGAGGGTTTCGTCCTAGGAATGCAATACAATTATTAGCTTCCACCATCGTCTGTTGGGAGGGTTCGTCCCCATAATATGATACAGTTATCAAGTGCTCCACCATCGTATTTTGGGAGAGTTCGTCCCCAGAATGCGATATAGTTACGGTGTGTCCCACCGTCGTGCTTTTGCGAGGAAGGATTTGCCCTGGAAGCACGATATCCTATCCAGAGATTGTTGTTGAGTTTGTCGGCATGAGTCCAACTACACTTGGTCTGATTCCTGAAAAGGATACGTAGGCAACCTACTCAGTAGACACGACCATCAGAGCACTTTCATATGTATCATATTAGTTTCATTCCCACCAGTCCATTGCAGCGTAAGAGCATGAGATTAAATGTTGCATCATAAACTACTATTGTTAAATTCTTCCCTGTTATAATTTCCTCGAAATTTGGGAGTATTCTTATTAACGATGTTCGTTTACTGGTAAAATTTGGTTTACCCATAAGCTCCATCATTGAGAGGCTCTGTAAACACCCCAATTTCGTACCACTGTGGATAATATTCCATAAAATATCAAGACCTATCAAAAAGGACTAACGAATGTTAAGTTACATGGTTTAAAGTGCAAAAGGACGGAAGAATTAACAAATAGTGAATTGCAGGGGTCAAAGTACGAAATATGAAACAGAAAAAGGAAGTGGGAGCGACCTATGGCTGGTTTGGGTGCTGCGCCCAACCATGCATAAGGCAGTACCAATTTGTTTCCTATTCACTAATGCAGTTAGCTTTTGGTACAAGTCTTTCAACGCAAGGTACAACACTCTGAAGCATAGAGAGAAAATAATTGTTGTTAACTTCGCTGTTAAGGATCCCCAATCTCAGCCTATAAGTAGGGGTGGCAAATTGGTCGTGCTGGGCTGTTATCGGGCCGACACGATAACAGCACGACACGATAAGCACGAACACGAACACGACACGATAAGCTTATCGTGCCTAATATTGAAGACCGAACACGACACGATAAAAACACAAAAAAATATGACACAACACGATAGGGACGATAAGCAAAAAAAACGATTTATTTAGTCAGGCCCGTTAAGTCCGTTAAGCCCAATAAATATTATAAAATATATAATTTTGATTTTTTAATACATATTTTGAAAATTTATCAATATAAATAGTCTAAGTAGTTTAAAAGTCATAAATTTTCAAATGATAAAACTATGAAATAATCATGAAAATAGTTCGAAAGAAGTGAATAACCCATAGTAAATTTTTTAAAACATATTTTTAAAACATATATATTTTAGTTATCGTGTCTTATCGTGCCTTACCGTGCTTATCAAGCCAGCCCGATAACAACCCATTTTTTATCGTGCCTTATCGTGTTGGCCCTATAACGGCCCGAACCCGATAAGCCCCAGCCCAAACCCTATAATTTCGTGCCGTGTTCGTGTCGGTCAATCGTGTCGTGCCTCAAATTGCCACCCCTACCTATAAGTACAGAGGCCAAGTGCACTAATTGAAAAAAGAATTTTACGGAGGAAGTTTCATGAGAGCAGTTACACCGTGAATTTCCATATCAACCCCGAAGCTCCGTTAGGCTGCCAAAACTACCCCTAAACACTTAAACTCTCTAGCCAAAGTAAACCTTAGTTACCAAACTAGGTTTCCACCCTATTCCACCGGTTCAAAAAACCCAAAAAGAGTACTTGCCCTACCCGAATCCAGACGTCAAATCCAGCAAAATTAAGAAGTTGCTCTGCCCGATTCTAGACTCGACAACAACAAAAACAAACAAAAAACAAGCAGTTGTGCCGCCCAGAGCCTGAGGCGAAAAGCAACCAAAAGGAGTAGTTACGCTGCCTGAATTTGAACAACAACAACAACAATAGCAACAAGAACAACAATAACAACAGAAGAAGAAAAAACTCGCTTTCCATGACGGACAAAGCGAGCACACCCTAAAGCCTGCCCAAAAGAGAAGATGGTTCGGGATAAAACCCTAACGCTTCAAGAAGTAGGTACCCTAAATATTTATTATTTTGTATATAAAATAGTGCTATTAAAATAATAATATATCACAAAATAAGTCGTTATAATGCTAAAATTTCTGGTATAGATAGCACTAAAATAAGTCGCTATTATGACCTAATTTTTATAAAGCATTATCTGCAACTCTAAAATGAGGTTGCTGTAATTTTCTTTATTTCGATTGTCGTATATATATATATATATATATATATATATATATATATATATATATGCTTTATTTAAGTTGTTAAATTTATAAAAAGAGTATATTTAGCGAAAAATCTATTTTGAGACTGAAAGGGCGAGTTAGGTGCCTAACCCCTTCCCAACTCGTAACTTAGTCTCCGAACTCTTATAAATCTGGTATATTTGGTTTTTCTTTGTTTATCCTTAAAATAAAGATGACGACTCTGTTATTCATATTTTGAGTACACAATTGAAACCGAGCGTATTCCATGCGGTTTAAAGTTTTGAAACCACCCTACCCTTTCAGTGGCGCAGATCCAATTAAAAACGGGGCAATCACAATAATGGTTGAATAAATTTTTGAAAAGGAATAATCAAGTCAATTATTTTCCTTAAAATATGTTTTATTTTCCGTTGACTCGTAAAAGCTTTTACATTTACTATATTTTTTCAATGGTTATCAATCACCGGAAAAGGAGAAAAATATTTTCTGAAAGTCATTTTCCGTGAAACAAACAGAGCCTAATAATCTAGTCAATTGGTTTTTTTTTAATCCGTGTGTCGAGTCAAACGGGAAAATAATTTTGGGACTAAGAGAGTATAATTAATTAATGATTTTTTATTGTCTAAACATAAGCTTGTTAATGGAATAATTAGTTTTCATTAATAAATTAAAATTGAACATTTCATTAATAGAATAGTAAAAATGGTCGGTAACTTACTAGTAGTCACCAGTACATCATCACTACTATATTCTATAAGGTGATTAAATGTTGAATATGGTAAAATACATTAATGATAATAGAACCTTTATGCCTCAAGCGCAACATGTTCCGGTGGCGGAGCATGTGGCTTGTGGTGTTTATGATGTGGCTCATGAGAGTGATGCTTATGCTTGTGCTCATGCTCGGATTCAGGTGCTTCAGCTTCTTTCGGTGGAGAAGCATGTGATATGTGGTGTTCTTTATGATGCTTATGTTTGTGCTTCTGCTCAGATTCATACGCTTCAACTTCTTCTTCTGGTGGCGGAGCATGTGACTTGTGGTGTTCCTTATGATGTGGCTCATGTGAGTGATGCTTATGCTCGGATTCAGGCGCTTCAGCTTCTTTCGGTGGTGAAGCATGTTGTTTGTGGTGTTCTTTATGATGCTTATGTTTGTGGTTATGCTCGGATTCAGGTGCTCCAGCTTCTTTCGGTGGCGAGGCATGTTGTTTGTGGTGTTCTTTATGATGCTTATGTTTCTGGTTATGCTCGAATTCATACACTTCAACTGCTTCTGGTGGAGGAGCATGTGGCTTGTTGTGTTCTTTATGATGTGGCTCATGTGGATGATGCTTAAGCTTGTGCTCATGCTCGGAATCAGGTGCTTCAGTAACTCTCGGTGGCGGAGCATATGGCTTGTGGTGTTCTTTATGATGTGGATCATGTGGATGATGCTTATGCTTGTGCTCATGCCCAGAATCAGGTCCTTCAGCAACTTCTGGTGGCGGAGCATGTGACTTGTGGTGTTCTTTATGATGTGGCTCACGTGGGTGATGTTTATGCTTGTGCTTATGCTCGGATTCGAGTATTTCACCTGATTCTGATTCTAGTACGAAAAAATCTTGTTCTTCTAGTGGGCCAATCAAGTTGTGGTCTACCTGAGTAACATGAATATTTAGAGGATTTTCATCCTTGAGGGATAAATCTCCATTGCCTTTGCCCGGGGACACAAAGTTGGGAACTAACACTCTAGCTATGGATGGGGTGGCAAGAACCACTATCCCAAGGAATACGAGAAACAAATATTTACTAGTACTCATCTTGTCTGGCTAACAAAATGTAATGGTTATGCAAAACTTGAAGAAAGTAGTTGCCCTTTTATAGGAGGATTAGATTTATCCCTACATGAAAAGTGCCATGTTCTTTTAATGGCATAAATTGCAATAGATTATAAATATCATACATTGACTATAACCAATACTTCTTTACAGAACTAAAGTATAAATGTTATAGACATCATCTATATTAAATAAGAATAATATAGGTTTAATGGTAGAGATTTCAATAAAAATTATGGAGTAATAAAGATTATAATATCATGTAATTAATGGTACAGATTACAATAGATACTTCCTTCCCTTCGTTCCAAACAAAGAGTTTATCATATTATTTTGAGATATTTCACTAGAAAAATCTACTTTAAAAAAATATACAATCTCCATAATATTTGAAATTAGTCATCCACATTTGTTATTATAATAATGATTTGCTCAAGTATTATTACGCATATAACCAACTCTAATGCTAGTTATATTTCCTTAATTTTTTAGAGCATCACCAATGCAACTATGGATTTCATCCTTCGTGGCCGTGGATAATTCACACTCTCAATCATGTGTGTCATTTTTTCTGTCTTCATTCATATTCAATTAAAATGGATCTCTCCAATGCAAATGTGGATTTAATCTTATGTGGCATGCATCCCACCACTAAAATTGTATTTGAAAAAAAAATGAAAAAGAAAATAGAACAACCAATAGAAAAAAGTTTTAAAAAGAATATTAATGACTTTGATGTATCCACACCCTACAATAAAATGTGAAAGTTTGACATTGTTATCCACAATGTGAACAAATTTGATTGCCACATCATATTCACACTCATTATCCAAATTTGCATTGGAGAGGTTTTTTCTTCCAAAAAATGTGTGAATCCTAAGTGACATCTAAATTCTTTCACATACACATTAGCATTGGAAATGCTCTTAAAATTTTCAAACATAAACTTTTTGTGTGGAACGAATAGAATACTATTTAATGCATGAGATTACAAAAGATTTTGATAATATTATTAGGTTAATTGATTTTCATTCACGTGTTTCATGAATCTAGTTATAATGTAATCGGTCAAAATTAAGTATTTAGGATTTAGCTAATCAAACTTAAGTCTTAGGAAGATATTATTTTCTCTACATTTTTTACTTATTTACTACACTATTAGTAATTATTTGAAATTAATTTATGTTTGGATAAAAATATCTCTAAATTAGTTACTTTTCATTTGAAGTTGAAAAATATATTTCTTATTTCCATATTATTCTTTAATTTCTATCACATCCGCGAGCAAGATATTTATTTTATGTTTTTATTTGTTTTCATAATTATATTTTTGATCATGCTTATGACTCGTTTTTGCTTCATATAGGAAAATTAATTCATAAAAGTATGTATCGACCAAGATTTTAGATAATATTTGATACTTCCTTACTATAATAAAAGATTAATTTAATTCAATAATAACGATATGGTAGATATTGAATTGATTATTGATTTTAATCAGTTCAGAATTAATATTTAGAATTAATTTTTATTGGCAGGGAAAAGATATTAAGACTTTACATATGATATCAATATGATTTTACTATTGGATTAATTTTTTTCAATGATATATTTTAATTATCTAATTGTAAATTTTTTATTTCAATAAAAACAATCACATGTTTTCTCAAAATTTGATTGACAATTAATACTCTTATAATATTAGGTTTTTATTATAACATGACTCTAACCATAAATTCTATTGATTAAAAAAGTTAAAATAGAAAAAAATAATTTTATGATGTTCATGTGGACGGTGACTAAATATTCTATATATTAATATTTTTTGAATTAGAAAATTATGTATGAAGGCTATTAGACCCTCTCATCTCTGCCGATGAAGCTTCTAGATCTCCTATCTATCTGCTGAGGCAGAAAAGGAAGTCTGCTGGCAACCCACCTTTTACCCCTTCTTCAACCAATTCTACCGAGTCATCTACTCAAGAGGAGCCAAGCCTTCCGGAGGAGTTTATCCCTCAGGAGGAGCCCATAACTCTTGAGGATTCTAGTTCTCAGGAGGAGCCTACCAATTCACCTACCCACACACCCCCTTTTCCCTTCAACCACTCACCAAACCCATCCACTCCCTCTTCACCCACTTCTACCCAAACCAACCCTTCTTCACCATCCGAACGAAACCAACCCATTCCTTACATCGTCACCCCTGGTTTCCACCCATCCTTTCCGCTGCTTCATCTTCTAACTTTCATCAGTAGCTTAATGTAGACACCTCAATTTCGTACCCCTGGTATGTAACATGACATGGAATATCAAGACCTGTTAAAAAGCTAACAAATGTCAAGTTATAGGGTCGAAAATGCAAAAAAACAAAACCAGGATGCGTAAAATAGTAAAATGCAGGGGCCTAAGTGCCAAAAAGAAATTGGAAAAGCGGCCCAGGCACTACCCATGGACCATCTTGGCGCCGCGCCCACTGTCTCCATGGGAGGCGCCCAACAGTGCGTTATGCACTGTAGCCTTTTGCCTTTGGTGCAATCTTTCAAGCGCGCGGTACAAGCTGATGAAGTTCAAAATGAGAAAACTTAATGACGAAGAAATCCTTTCACTAACCTATAAATAGAAGGCTCCGGCTTCAGTTTTCACAACAGCGTTCACACAGTTAACACACCATTCACGTAGTTACGTAGTTAGCTCTCCCTAGAGCGTTGAGAGATTTATTCCTCTAGACCCGAAGCTCCGCCAAATCTCCCCCAAACAGTAAAACCAGCCGGCCAAAGTGAAACCTAGTTACCTTGCTAGGATTCCGCCCTATTCCACCGGTCCAAAAATCCCAAAAAGAGCAGTTGCCCTGCCTGAATCTAGACGCCAAATCAGCAAAAAAACAAGTAGGTTCTCTGCCCGATTTCCACCATCAACAAGCAAACAACAGCAAAAAAGCAAGCAGTTGCTCCACCCGGATCCCGAGGCCGAAAAGCAACTTTCGGAAGCAGTTACTCTACCTGAATCCCTGGAACAGCAAAGCAACACAAAAAGACTCCATCTCCCTGAAAGACAGAGCGAGCGCACCTTAAAATTTACTAAAAGCTAGTTGGTACAGGATAAAACCCCCACGCTTCAAGAGGTAGACTATTTAAAGTTTTATTTACTAAAAGTGTTATTTAGATCGGTCCGATGTAATAAAAATAAACAGTTATGCTGCCCAAATTTTTATAGGGAATAGCACTTAAAAGAGCCATTACTATGTTCAAAATTTTATAAATGTATTTGTAACTCCAAGAAGGAGACTGCTGCAAGTTTGTAATAATATAGATACATATATGTATATTTAAATGCTTTATTTCATCTGTTAAATAAATATAAAAAAGTATATTTTAGCAAAAAAAAAAACTATTTTGACACCGAAAGGGGGAGTTGGGTGCCTAACCCCTTCCCATCTCGTAATTTAGCCTCCGAACCCTTTTACAAATCTGGTTACATTTGGTTTTTTTTTTTTTACTTAAAATAAAGATGACAACTCAGTTTATCACATTTTGGGTTCACATTTGAGGCGAAGCGTATTCCACGTGCTTAAATGTTTTGAAACCACCCGCCTTTACGCAGCGGGGGAAAGGTCGAAATCCGGGGCACTCGCAGTGGCAACTCTGCTGGGGATATTGTTTTCATTTTAAAGAAAATTAAAACGGAGGGCTAGACTCATTTTTTTTTTACAAAAAGAAAAAAACAAGTTTTCTTTTGTTTTTGGTTATGCTTATTATATTTATTTAACAGTTTAAATATTGCATTTCTATATATCAGTATATATATTTGTGCAAATCACCGTGAAACTTGCAGCAGCTTCGTTTCGGGCACCGTCGCGAATACAAAAAAAATCAAAAATAGAATTTCGGGCAGGATTACAAAAACTGGGGCTTATCACTGATTTATTATTGCTTTATTTTGCTTTATCTTGCTATTATTATTATTATTATTATTATTATTATTATTATTATTATTATTATTATTCTGCTTGCTTTATTTATTTTGTGCAAAAAAAATATAAATATTCTTTTATTTTGTCATTTTATTTTGGGGATTAGGACCAATTTGTAATTAATAGGAATAGATAGTTTCCCCACTTTTATTTTTATTTATTGATCTGAATGGTCGTTACGCTTGCTCGCGCCGTCCTTTCAAGGACTCAAACTAATCAGCCGAGAAAATCCACAAAGAACAGAAAGACATGCCATTAACTGTTTATTTACTGTTTTATTTATTGCTTTATATCTGAAAAAAAAACTTTATTACTTTTTAGATACCCCACACACGTGCGCACACGTAGAAATATTCCGAACTGCTACCCTACACCTTGACCAGCCTACCCCCTGCATTAGCCAACGTTAACTACATATAGATTCTCAGGACAATTTATGGACCGATTGATTTTTATATCTCTGAATTGTTGACCAATCCATGTTGCAAAAAAAAAAAAGCAAAAAATATATATTTATATAAAGAAATGCACAGGGGCTAACGAATAATTTTTATAATATTCGACGTAGACCATTTGGAATGGTGGATCCCGGAAAGAGTATATGCCCTTCGCCTGAGATCAGTCCAATCGTGGGGAGTTGAAAGGCAGGTGGAATACAAAGGTCTTATAATCTGGACACAGAATGCACTATTCCAGGAATAGTCCCGAGACTGTCAAAACAAAGCTGGTGCTTGTACGATAAATCTTAGGAAAAAATGATTAATAATAAATAAAATAATGATAATAAAGGCACACTATACTTGAACCCAAAAGCCTGATACCTTCTCTCCTGCTACTTTCAAATCCTTTTCCTCAGAAACCTGGCCGAGTTGGAAAGGAAGAGATAGTACCGGTCGATTGATACGGGATACAGGTACAGGGGTCAAATCAGAAAATATCAGGGACATATCAAAAAGTGTTAGAATCAGCTCAGAGGGTATATATTTGGGCAGAATGACCGCCAAAAGCAAACAGATTGTGGAAGAAACCAGCAATGGACATGATACTCTGGGACCAGAAATAAAAACTCCTAGGTAGGCCCCACACCCCGAATTCGAAAACTGGCTGAAAAGAGAATTGGATGCCCATGTGGAAAGAGTAACAAACCAATTGGTTGCAATATTTTACTAAGTTTTGCAGAAACTCTCGCCACCATATCTCAAGAAGTCAAGAGCCTAAAACCTTCTTCTAATAGTTCCCTCCTTCCAGAAACAAACCTCTCCGACCCAACAAAAAATACCCTCCCCCAAGCTTCCAAAAACCAAACAAACACCAGTTTCCAGCCAAGTACCAACCCCATTCCCCAAAACAAAATTATCCCAAATACTCATAACCTCAATCCACCACCTACCTTGGATACCAATCCTGGACTCCTTCACCTAAATGCCTCTTACCATAACCAGAAGAGTTACCTCCCTCTTGATCCTTCAAATACCTATTCCCAACAAATGGCCCATGGAACCCTAACTGGAATGATTTGTGGGCATGAAAGAGAACAACCTCCCTCAAATAGAAACACATACAATCAGTTCCTAGCATAATATTTCCCAGACCACAAAGATGTTCAACCCAACCACTCGACCAAATCCTAACCAAAAATCTCACCCCAACCAAAAGGAAGGAGGGAAATTCAGAGACATTATGACGACTTACCTTCTTCAAGGTCCATGATCTTCCAAACACTAAGGGCTCATGGAAAACTTAAACCAATTGCAAACTATACACCGCCAAACCCGTTACCTAGCTCATGGAACCATGCCCAGTATTGTGAATACCATCGCTGCAGTGGTCACCTCACCGACAAGTGCTACGTACTCAAAAATGCAATCCAGGACCTAATAGATGATAGGGTTATTGAAAAACTTCCCGCGGGCCAAATGTAGTCAATAACCCTCTACTTCAAATCAATATGATTGCGGTTAGTGAAGAAAACTGTGTACCCAATTTTGAAAGGAATAAAAAACCATTACCATATATCGTTGTTCCTTTCTTTCTACCCATAAAAGAACCTAACTGCAACATGCTTTCCTTGGACACTATCCTGGGTACCCAAAATACCAGTAGCACTGAAAAAGCCATTTAGGTCGGTGGGGATGTCAGTCACCTTACCATATCTGGTCGGGCCTATAAACCAAACCAAGAAAGTGGTGACCACTCAGGCAAAGACAAAGAAACATATACTGGGGCTAAGAATATGGAAGAAACCCTGCTAGCTCAGATGAAAAAAACCCAAGCAAACATATCTATCTGGGGCTTGCTTTATGCTTCCAAAACCCATCGAGATACACTGGAGAAATCCCTAAGTCAAGCAGTCATCCCTATTAAATCCTCTCCAAATGAGCTCACCCAAATGATCGGAAACATACACTTTTGAAATGTGATTATGTTTAATGATCTAGATCTGCCAAGAGAAGGAACCAACCACATCGATGCTCTCCACATCACCGTGGGGGTCATGGAAAAAAGGGTTCCCCGAGTCCTGATAGACAACGGCTCATCTTTGAATGTATGTCCCACAAGTACGCTAGCCAAATTGGGAACAAAGATATCAGAGCTGACTCCTTCATCACAGACGGTAAGGGAATACGACAAAACTAGTCGATGTGTCCTAGGGATGGTAACTTTGATGATGACTATTGGGCCGCTAACCATGCCAGTTGAATTCCAAGTCCTAGATATACCTGCTATTTTCAGTCTATTGCTGGGACGTCCTTGGATCCATGGGGTAAAAGGGGAGCCTCCTCACTCCATCAGCGTGTCAAATTTATCCACGATAACCAAATATTAATCATACTCGCTGATAAGATCGTGGAAAACAAAGAAAACATGGACATCCCAATCCTCAAAATAGAGCATGATGACACGGGTATCTTTCTCAGTGGTTTCGAAGTTATCCCTCAAGCCAGGGTCAACGCCATTGAATATGAGCGAGAAACTGACATCACCGGAAAGAAAACTACAGTCTTCGGAGATATGGCCCCACTAAACATGCTCCGAAAAATGAATTATATGCATGGTCTGGTGTAGACACCCCAATTTCGTACCACTAATATGTAACATGACATAAAATATCAAGACCTGTTAAAACATTAACAAATGTCAAGTTACAGGGTTGAAAATGCAAATGGACAAAGCAGGATGTGCAAAACAGTGAAATGCAGGGTTTAAAGTGTCAAAAAAGAAACTACAAAGCCTAAGTTGGCGCCACCCATGCTCAATGTGGGAGTGGCGCCAGGTTTGCTAATGGGTGGCGCCCAAATTTGTCTACAGTGCAGTCCCAGGTGCTACAGAAATGCTACAGTTTGCGTAATGTGCAATTTCTGCCGCGGACTATACAATTAAATGAAGCAGGAAGAGAGAAATTTTAATCCCCGATGAATCCTCTCTCCAGGCTATAAATAGATCCTTCGGGGTTCGCCTTCAGTACACCTTTCTTCCGCAAAAACTCTCCACGTCCTCGTTAGGCTGAAGAAATAGAGAGCGAAGTGAGATAGTGAGTGATCTCTCCAAAGCCTCAAAACCCTGCTAAAACTCCTCCAAACTTAAAACCCACCGATTAAAGTGAGCCTTAGCCCTCCAGCTAGGAATCCACCTTATTCCCCGACCCAAAAACCATAAAGTAAGCCGTTACTCTGCCCGAGTAAATAGGCTGAAATCACAAAAATAAGCTGTTATTTCACCCAACCAAAAAGGCCAAAACAACCAAAACTAAGTAGTCATTCTGCCCGAGTGAGCGAGCCAAAACCACCAAAAATAAGCTGTCACTCTGCCCAAATCACAACAGCAGCAACAATAAAATTCTCCCTCTCCCGAGAAGGACAGAGCGAGCACTTTCCGCTCTAAAAGGTAATAACCTTTAAGGGCATTATTTTTGTAAAATTTGTTATTTAAATCTGGCCCAATGTAGAAAATATAAGTCGTTGTGCTGCCCGGATTTAGTTAGAAAATACTATGTAAAAGAGCCGTTATAATGGCCAAATATTTTTAAATATATCTGCAATTATTGTAAGGAGACGGCTGCAAGTCCGTAAATAATGTAGCCGCGAATGTATTTACTTTTTATTTCCTGTCTTTACATGCTTTGTTTATTTGCTAAATAAATATAACAAAAAGCATACTTTAGCCAAAAACCGCTTTTGAGACCGAAAGGGTGAGTTGGGTGCCTAGCACCTTCCCAACTCGTAACTTAGCCTCCGAACCCCTTTTTATAATCTTTGGTTTCTCTTTTTTTGGTTTTGCTTTATTTTTGCCTTAAAATAAAGATGGCGACTCTATAAAACATTTTGGATCCAGTGGGGCCTCACAACACTCCTTTCTTGCAATTTTTCGTTTTCCCCTAAAAAAGGGAGAATGAGAATGAAAGGGTGATGTATTCCCATATCCCGGTATCCCCTAAACAAGGGATAACTTGATTCGGGAAACCCAAAGCTCCCATAGTGATCCGAAATAGTCCATAAGGCTATTTTTATAAAATCCATAGTGGGGGCGTCGCAACATCCTTTTTTGCACTTTTCCGTTTTCCCTTAAAAAAGGGAAAATGGGAATGAAATGGTGATGTATTCTCATATCTTGGTATCCCCTAAACAAGGGATAACTTGATGCGGGAAATCAAAAGTTCCCATATTGGATAAAAAATCCACTAAAGTCAACCGAGGGGCATTCCAAAGCGCTATTTTAGACAGCACTCCTCTCGCACTTTTAATTTTGTCTTCCCCTAAACAAGGGAGGGTGGAATGAGAGCAGTGGGGTCCCGCATCCGCATGTACACACACCCCTATCCAAGGGCGCGCGGGGCGCGGGCACACGCCGGGCGACCCACATCTGGGTCTCGGCAGAAATCAGCTGGGGCTTATTAACCTAGTCCAAGATGAACTTAAGGAATGTATCCCTCCATTTGATCTAGGATACAAACCTACGCCAGCCGAGCTAACTGCAGTCATGAAGCAGAAACGTGAGAAAAGCAAGGCAGAACGAGAAAAGCATCCTTACATAGATCCCCCTCTACAACCATATAGAAAAACATTAAATGGTTACTTTGTAAGAAGAGGAGAAACATATGCCTATCTCATGTTTCCCGAGCCCTGGTTAGACCAAGATGGGAAAAGATGCCCTGGTTGGGAATTCTTCGAAGACAACAGTCTCATCACTGATGAAATGGAACAGGTTACCCTGGAGCCCTGTAGCCCTGTAGCCCTGTAACCCTGCATATGAAACTGTTGCAGCTGAAAAATACATGGTCTATAGATCAAGATGACTGTGCCCTAGCCTTGTTAGGTGATGAATTCGTAGGGGATAGTTTCCTGGGAATGATTGACAGCGAGACTAGCTATGAAAAACTCCTGGCCGAATTTGAGTCTATTGCTGATAACCCCTTACAGAACAGGTATACTACTGCTGGCACGGTCTTAACAATCGCAGACTTGGAGGACCGTTTTGGATATCCCATTCCCCCTCCTTCCTTTAGCCTTACAGATTAGTTATCTACCGATCCACTCCCTAAAACTGAGGACCTAAAACCCCAGGGACTCTGTAATGTAACCAACCCTATACAGTTTGCTCTTAATAATGAATATCTTGATGCCTTTGCGTATTACTTAGTTGCACCTACGTTAACTCAATTAGTATTAATAATAAGTCATTTAACGAAATGGACCCAAATGATAAAAGCTATTTACTTGAGCTCGCCGAGTCAGTCAAGCACCAAGAAAAGCACCGATCAGCAACATCAGAAGAAGACTTGTCTGTCATCAATCTGGGGTTGAGCAATGATATTAAAGAGGCCAGAATCGGCAGCTACCTGCAAGGTTTAGAAGGGGAAACATTAGTCAGTCTACTTAGAGAATTCGTAGACGTCTTCGCATGGTCCTACGAAGGCATGCCTGGGTTAGATCTAGCTATAGTAGAGTACCGAATTCCGACATACCCTGATACAAGGCCAGTCAAGCAGAAACTCAGCCGAATCAAGCCAGAATGGTCACTGAAAGTAAAGGAAGAAATCATGAAACAACTACACGTCAAATTAATCCAGGTAGTTGAATACCCAATTTGGCTGTCAAGTATAGTGACCGTTCCGAAGCCCGCTGGAAAGGTTCGGATCTGTGTAGACTTTCGCGACCTCAACAAGGCATCGCCCAAAGATGACTTCCTTCTATCCAACATTGATATTGTGGTAGATGCTATGGCCTCCTACAAGATAAGATCCTTCGTAGACGGCATGCTGGGCTACAATCAAATCAAAATGGCAGTAGAAGACCAAGAAAAAACCTCCTTCATCACCCCTTGGGGAACCTACTACCACACTGTTATGCCGTTTGGACTGAAAAATGCTGGGGCCACATACCAGAGAGCCGCCACTACCCTTTTCCATGATATAATACATAAAGAAGTCGAGGTGTACGTGGACGACATGATTGTGCTTTTCGATGATACAGATGGTGCCCATGTCAGAGACCATCGAAAATTCTTCGAAAGGTTAAGAAAGCACCAAATGAATCTCAACCTGACCAAATGCACATTCGGTGTCACCAAAGGCAAAGTCCTGGGGTTCCTGGTCACCGAGCAAGGCATCGAAATAGAGCCAGCCAAAATAAAAGCCATCATAGACATGCCGCAGCCGAAAACCCCAACAGAAGTCACGGGTTTCCTGGGCCAATTGCAATATATCAGTCGTTTCATTAGGCATCTAACCTCCATATGTGAACCACTATTCAAATTCCTGAAGAAGGACATTGACCGAGTTTGGGACGAAAAATGCCAGCTAGCTTTTGAGAAAGTCAAAAAATATCTAGTCAACCCACCATTGCTAGTCTAGGCAACACAAAGGCTCAAAACCTATTTGCAAGCCCGACCCATCAAACTCATCGCCAGAATAGACCCCATAAAATTCATCTTTGGAAAGCCATCACTCTCCAACAGACTAGCTAAATGGTCGTTTCTCCTCAATGAGTTTGACATCACCAATGTCAGGCTTAAATCTATTAAAGGCAGCATGATCGCAAACCATTTAGCTGATCTACCTTAAGAATCAGAAGATGTACCCGAGCCAAGTTTCCCAGACGAAGGTATCCTGGAAATTACTTATCACGACACCAAATGACAGATGTTCTTTGATGGGCTGCCAACAAGAGAGGTTTCGGCATAGGAATCCTGCTAATTGATCGAGTAGATTCCCACACCCACTTGGCCATAAGATTGGAATTCGAATGCTCAAACAACACCGCTGAGTATGAGGCTTGCATTGCTAGCCTAGAAGAGGCTCTCCAAAAAGGAGCCAAGGACTTGGAAGTCTTCAGTGACTCTGCTTTGATCATAAACCAGGTCGAAGGAAAATGGAAAACCCAAGATCCTTGGCTACAGCTCTATCATGCCCGATTGACGGCCTTAGCATGTGAATTTGATAATATCTCGTTCCATTATCTACCACGAGATAGAAATCAATTCGCTGATGCTTTAGCCACTTTAGCCTCATTGGTCAAAGTTCCCACAGAAATCAATGTCCAACCATCTATAGTCGGGAAAAAGACCACTCCTGCCTATTGCTTCAGAATCGATGCTTCTCAGGAAGAAGACAATGAACCTTGGTACCTAGATATTATAAATCTGCTTGAGAAAGGAGTCTATCCACCCAATTTAGACAAAAGAGGGAAAATCCCCCTGCAAAGGTGGGCATTGCAATTCGTAATTAGCGGAGGTAGTCTATACAAAAGGCACCACCAAGGCCTAAACATACTATTCATCAATCAGGCCAAAGCCGAGCAAGTTATGGACCAACTGCACGATAGTACCAGTGGGCCACATATGAATGGGCATATGCTGTCAAAGAAACTGACTGCATCCGGTGGGTGTGTCATTGTGATAAATGTCAGTGTTTTGCAAATTTGCAACATGTTCCCCCACATACTCTATACAACTCCACCGCCCGTTGACCCTTCTCAACATGGGGAATTGACGTCATAGGTCAAATTCAACCAAAAGGATCTAATGGCCATGAATATGTCCTGGTAACTGTCGACTACTTCACGAAATGGGTAGAAGCCCTTTCCTACAAAGTGCTGAATGCTAGAAATGTATCCGAATTCATCAGAACCAATATCATATATAGATACGGGGTGCCGTTCGAAATGATTTCTGACAATGGCACACACTTCGAAGGTGACGTGAACCGTCTGCTCAACGAGTTCAAAACCCAGAGACATAAGTCCTCCCCATACCGACCTCAGGTAAATAGTGCCATCGAAGCAGCCAACAAAACATTAGAAAATATTATCAGGAAAATGGGTGAAACAGGAAAAGACTGGCCAGAAAAGCTGCCGCTAGCACTCTGGGGCTATCGCATTTCGATCCGCACACCAATTGGGGCTACCTCGTACTCTTTACCATACGGCATGGAGGCAGTACTGCCTATTGAAATAGAAGTCCCATCATTAAGGATAATGATGGAATTAGAGGTATCTAAAATTGACTGGGTCAAACAGCGCTACAAAGAATTAGCCCTGATAGATGAACGACGTCTGCTAGCTTTAGAGCACACTCGAGCATATCAAAAGCGAATAGCTCGAGCCTTCAACAAAAAAGTCAAAAGTCGTAATATCCAAATAGGAAACCTGGTACTCTGCGAAAAACTCCTAGTTATATCGACGCTAAGGGAAAATGGAAGTCTCCTTGGATCGGACCTTACATCATCAAACAAATCCAGTCAGGTGGTGCAGTGCTCCTCACCAACCAAGATGGAGAAGACCTCATTTAGCCCATCAACATGGACAAACTCAAGACGTACTATGCATAAGTTAAATTATTTGACAACCACTGCAATCTATTGTAGAAATCAGAGATACGTTGGTGAAGACGATCTCTTTGGTGATTTCCTTTCAATGAAGTTCTTGAGTAGATTGAGTTACTCGTTGCTCACTGTGATGCTCTATCACCGTAGTGCATACACATGTATATTTCTCTTCTCTTTTTGAGCACAAGAGATGGTCTATATATAGGCGAGAATCAATATGATCGTTGAGAGATAAGTACTCAGAGATTTCTATCCATTGGAGATATAGTGGTTGAAGACTATTGGATATAGATATTTGTCCATAAGATCTCTGACTTGTTTGGGGCGGAGATTTCGTCCTATAGATCTTGGAACTCGTTGTCTGTCAGACTAGGTTGATAGGATTCTGAAGAGTAGGTCTGATGTCTGTTGCACTGTCAGGTGGTCTGTTCAATAAAGTAGTTGCTTTTTGACTTTAACAGACTACTTAAGTGAGAGAAAGTCTTCTAGCTTTAAGTATGTCAGGCTTTATGAGGCAC
This sequence comes from Codonopsis lanceolata, assembly GCA_013146195.2. Taxonomy (NCBI): domain Eukaryota; kingdom Viridiplantae; phylum Streptophyta; class Magnoliopsida; order Asterales; family Campanulaceae; genus Codonopsis; species Codonopsis lanceolata. The sequence continues at coordinate 26,396,928 of CM028377.1, read as the reverse complement.
ATACATATTTATCTGAATTGGACGGCTAGTTGACTTTTCCCTGTAGCACGTGCAGATTTTAAAGTCTGCCGTTAGAGAGCTTCGAACCAGTGGAAGCAGGTCTTTCGATGTAGAAGAGTTGATGTCTGCCAGTACGAGCTTTTTAACTTGTGGCTTGTCTGCCGCTGAACGCTTTTGACATCGCTGCAAGTCTTCCAGTGCTACGTGCAATCTGAAGCGCTGTCTGCTTTTTGATCATCTTATAGGCGGTAGGACTTGATCAGGTTAAACCTAATCTAAGACCTATGTGAAATCATAGAAGTTGCCACACTAATCGATACGCAGACCTTTTAGTCACTTGTGATGATTCACTTGTAATGGGGGCAAGCAAATAAAATATATATGGAATATGCAGGGTGATAATTAAATTATCAAGAAGCGTATTCCAATAATCAACAATCTCCTCCTATTTGCTTGGAACAATTACAAAATGACATATACAAAGCACTAAAGCATTTATCAGACATAGTAATAGCATGTCCACAATGAATGATCATTTTATTTCAAGACATGTCCTATGTTTGATAATTACATGTAAGCGATGGCTTTTGTATAGTCTACTATTGTTATTACAGACTCGATAAATCAAAGTACTGAACAGGTAATGCAATAGTAAATTTTTTTTAGATCTTTTGAATTTTGAAAGAGTTTTGGACAAGGTCTAAAGAGTTTTTGGAAGTCTTACTTGCTCAAGAATTTATAAAATGAAAGCTTGTTTTGGCAAGTAAGAGTAGCAAATCCTTTAAGCAAATGTATGTTTTTGAAAGAGTAAATAATGATTTCTTGTAATACCAATTTTTTGAAAATCAATTTTTGAAAATTAATTTTTTGAAAAACCTAATATCAATTTTCTGAAAATCACTGTTTTGAAAACTGATACCAATTTTCTTCAAAAATCAATTTTTAAAAAATCTTTTTATTTCTGTTGAAACTAAAAAGATTTCTGTTGAACGTAAGACTCAACAGAGGGTTTTACTTTTAAGCAAAGTTTTCAACAGAAGTGCCACGAAGGCTGAGCATGATTCACAAAGAATCAGCTAGGGGTGAAATATCACATTTGTTTTGTGTGTTCATTTGGGATTTATTTAAGTCAATTCTCCTTCTTACGAAAAGAAGGGTATCATGCTCCTCCTAAGTCAATTCTCCTCCTAAGTTATATGTCTGATACCAGTGATGTCTGATACCAAGTGTAAACCAAGTGTTTTCAGATACCAATATTTCTATCAATATGTCATATAACTCTCCTCCTTAATGGTTGCAAGCACTAAAGAATAGGAATGAAAGAGCAGTTGCAAGCAAATAACAAGGAAGGAATCAGAAGAGATGTTGTAAGGAATAGTAGATAACTAAAGAAAAGACACTAAATATCGAAAGAAAGTACTAAAAGTTATGCAAAGCAAATACAGTCTAGTTGGAATCTCCAAAACTACCGATGCTAGATTCTAGAGATAAGTCTATATCCTGATCATAAAAACTTCTGCCACCGAACAATTCCTTAGTGATCAGCAATTCTCCCATAATTGGAAGGCGTTCGTCCTCTTGAGCCGTGGAAAGAATGGTGTGGTAGGAGCATAGGAAATAACTGATTATCCTAGCGTATTTGAGTATACCAGACCCATTCGCTCGTCTTTGTTGGAAGGAACGACAGATGAGAGAGAAGACTACTTCAGACCAGTTGATGACATGGGAGTCAAGAACGGAAACAGTAAGGATCCGAAGTCTTCCGGTGTTGCTTCTTGAGCCAGGTTCATGAAACAGAAGGCTTTGGCTCAGAATCTCACTAACACAGTACACGTTCAGGGGATAGTTGAAAAGATCCCATGTACCGAAGTCATTTCGAGATTGGTGGCTAGTACGGTGCAGCCATGATTCGTTGAGAACAGAATCATTGATAGAGTCAGGACCAGCAGAATGAAGATTGAAGACTCTAGCAAGGCTGTCGGCACTGAGGACAAGGTCAGTACCTCAAATGCGACTGTGGAGACCTGTACCATCTCTTGATAGATGCATCCTCGAGTAGAATTCGTCGACCAGATGAAGGCAGTAGAATTATTCACGAAAGCAGAGGATGGAGACGAGTCCAGAACTATGGAAAAGATCGAAAATCTTTGCTCCATCAGTGTTGTCAAGGAGAAATTGCTCTCCTTGAATTGTTCGACCAAGAATATAGGATTGGCGTCATATTCTGGTGATGAAGGAAGATTTAGAGGGACCGATAGGGCGAGAGACACTGTTCGAGGAAGAGGTGGCCATGAAGAAGTTTCTTAGGAAAAACTTGTGCACATGTAATTAATCGTAGGGATTGATTGGGAAACGATGGAGACCAAAAAGAAGTATACAAATATATATTCAGTACTTTCTGAGATTGGGTACGGTGAACACACAGATCAAGAACCGTCGTTTGGTAGTCCTCAATAAAGCTGTTATAGATTGAAATGAGAACCGGCGGGGCAATCATTTCGAAGCTTGATTGTGAGAGGACGTTTTTATGGGAGAGGCGGCGATTCATGATTGCAATAATTAAGTCTTCTAAGGAATATGTATTTGGACAGATTGGAGACTTAAAATCAAGGGATATTCAATACCAATAAAGATTTAATTGACAGCTTAGGGTATTGAAAAGAAGATATGTTGATATCGATGAATAAAAAGAATGTACTGAATTTAGTAAAAATACATTTAGGAAATGTGACAGGTTTTAAGTATTCCAGATATTCTAATAGATAATTATATGGGGCATTCTAAATCATCTACACAATCCTCAGTAATCTCCCAAATCTATAGAATTTTTGGAACTGAAATCATTTCAGAAATATTTTGGAAGAATTTTTTTAAACAAATGTTTTTACAAAACAGTTAAGGTTTTTGTGTTCTTTTGTTTACTAGAAGAAATTTACGGAGCTTTCTGAGTCATCCACATAGTCTTCAGCAATCTTCCAATTCTTTTAGTCATTCCAGAACAAAGTTGTTTTGAAAATCATTTTTGAAGAATTTTTGAAATATTCTTTTGAAAAACAATCAATCATTCCTAAAAGTTTTATGTCAAAGATATCATAACACAAGATTGATCAACAGCAAGAAATCTGAAACCAATTTTGTTGATTAGTTTCAGTAAAGTGTGAAGTGTGCTGATACATGAGTATGAACGGCAGAGAAGAAGGTCTGCAGTTCAGGTTTTGACCGGTAGACATAGGGGTCCCCCGATTCAACTGATAATCTTTTAAGGAAGTATGCAACAGAGATGAAGGTCTGTTGATACCAATTAAAGTTTACACGAGGTTATCAGTCTTTTGAACACATGAAAGAAGATAGCTATATAATAGCTTTTATACTGAATTGAGAAATGTGCTCAAGGAGAGGGGAGGTTTACTGATTTTAAAGAGCTGAAGGAAGTCAACTAATTGTTGGAAAATATCAATTGATTATATGAATGATACCAATTTATGAATGATATCAGTCATTGAGAGGTGATCAATAAACTTTGAGGTATGCCGTTGTTGAATGAATGAATGACAGAGGAATCGGCATAGATAATGGTCTGCTGATGAAGGAGATCAGCAGGGATCAAGTCTGCTTAGGATAGACAGATTTAAAAGTTCTTGCAGACGAGAAGTTTAGCTGTATAAGAATGGAACATCAGACATTGAGGTCTGCCGATACCAATTGAATGAAGAGTATTACAGCTGATATCCTTTGGAATGCCTTGACTTCTGGAAGGATTGACCATAGATTTCATCGGCAAAGAGAACGAAATAAAGTTGGAGGTAGAGCAAAAATGTTTAAAGAATATTGAAGCATAAATAGCAGTAACAGCGGTATAGGAAAGATACCAAGTTCTGCAGTTGGCTCTTCCTCACTTGTAGAATATGCGCTTCGATCTCTTGGGATCTGCAGAAAGTAGAAAAGAGGTTTTCTGTAGATTTTCCTTTTTGCCTTGGCAGCTGTCAGGAGATACAAATGCTTCATCGGCAAAGATTAACTGATGACCATGCTTCTACAAAATAGAATTTTGATTGAATGATAAGAGCATTTAGAAGCAAAAACAGAAGATACCAACCTATTCAGTTAAAGTGCCTGAATCACGAAGAAGCAAGTGACTTAAACTTAGTTAGGCTGATGGTATAGATGCAGAATGACTTTTTGCTTTAAGGTCAACGGTTAAGAAGAAGATGACTAACCTTTTAAGGTAAAGGAAGTCATTGTTCAAGACAATAGAAACAGGGGAAAGTGAAAAGCACAGTTGTCATTGAACTAGAGGAAGTAGCAGAGAGGAATAGAATTTGAGGGAACTGCTTATATCCTCAAAAGGTTGTTTGTTGCAGGGGCAGAGATGAGGTCTACCGCTAAACAAGAGAGACCAGAAATTATGAGGGGAATTAAGATTCATCAGAACATCATGGGTTGAGATGAGATCTATAATTCCTGATGAAGTAGTTGCAAGGTATGTAGTTCCTTCAAAGAAATCCAAGACTTAAAATTTTAACCATACTTCAACATCATTTCTTCAGATACCAACTGTTGAATGCAACATGTTGAATAAGAAAATTTATAAGTGAGGATTGGTTTGCTGTTGGGTTAACAGCAGAGTTATATTTGCTGTATTGAATTTCGGAACAATATATTATAAAAAGTACAAATACCGAAAACTCAAGCAAATATAAGATTTCATGCTATCAAGAAATATTCATACAAAGGCAGATAGACATGAAGTAAAGATGTTTTGAACAAGTTCTCATTTAGGTCAAAAGATAACACGAAACAAAGAAGATCTAAAGATTACAGTGTTCATTACAACTTCCGAAGACTTAACTACTCCTTTTAAACAACTAATCTAAACACCTGATACATATCAAAAGAGGATGTTACAAGTAGATGTCTATGAAGATCATGGACCCAGATTCAGCTAACCGGTCGGAAGATGAAATAAGGGTCCTAGATCAAGAAGGGATTCAGATGACCCAAGAAGGGAGCGGGTACACATTTTCTTCTCTATTGAAACCTCTCCACCAAGTATGGACTTGGTTTCCTCTATCTTAGACATCCTACATAAACATCTGTTTCAATTCAAGTCCTCATCCTCGAGAGTTTCGGAAGGAAAAAACCGAGGAGAGATACATTTGGCTCGCTAAAGATAGGAAGATGTTCAACATGAGAGGGAGAATCAAATGTCTGCTAAGATAGAGGGAAGGGGGATAGATATGCTAAATCGTTGTTAAGGAGAGCCTTCATGCGAGAGAAATCATTGAAACAAACCAAACAACTTTCGAAGAATCGAAAGGGTGATTCTAAGTTGTTGAGAAGTATCCTTGATCTAGTGCTAAGAATTCTCCTAAGTAACATTTTGGAAGAAGGGGATCTTGTATCAGTGTCTATCATAGTGTTTGAGGTATTTTGCGAGTGATAGAGAAGAGGGAAGGAAGGTCTCTATAAATACTCGTTGAGGCAAGACAATGGACCGACTCATTTAAGAGTGAGACGTCCTTTTCAACTACTCTTCAATAAAAGTTATATGGGGAAAAGTGAGAGTTGATAAAAGTTTCTAGATATCCGGTAAAGTTATCCTTTTGGAAAGCTAAAAGATTTCGAAAAATAGGTTTGGCTTTCTTTGAAAGTATGAAACATCTTTAAGTGGATAAAATCTTTTTGGTGGCATTTGACAAAACTGAACTCCTTTTTCAAAGAGTGTTTTGGGAAGTACAATTCCCACATTTCAAAGTTGTTTTTATCTTTACCGAGATTCTATGAAATCTGTCTTTAGCTTTTAGTAATAGTCAGTTTCTAAAGCTTTAACTCAACCTTTGTAGAAATTGCAAAAGTACCCATGTAGTTTGCATATTGTCTACAAGGTAAAAACTTCTATAAGTCAGGACATAGAACTGAGCTTATGAAGTACTGAGCAATGGAAAGGCACTTCAAAGAAAATGAGGCAACACGTCAGATGAGTAAGTCATAGATCATACTGTAAGAAGGGAAGCAAAGTATGATTAAATGAATTACTCTAGCTATATATATTGCTTTGAGAATAGATAAGAGTAGAGTAAGCAAAATATAAAGCTATGCAGAGATGATATATTCAAAATCATGATTAGCAGGGAATCATAAATGAAGAACGGGAATATATAATTGTTAATCCTCATAGGTTCTAGATTTGGTTGAGTCATCTTCTGATTCTATCGTACAGTGGCTAATAGGTCTGCGTACCAATTAGTGTGGCAACTGTCTTAGAATCAAGGTTGTTTAGAACTATTTTAGTGTTAGTTTAGGCGCGGATAAGCAAGCTTCAACAGCAGCCTTGGAAGAACAGCAGACTTTGAAGTCTGCTCATAGAGAGAAAAATCAAGACTAGCCAAAACATGGGATTATGTCACATAACGTCTAAATTAGATATTTCTTGAAATATCTAGTCAAAATATCTTCATTGAATTTCACTCAAAAGAAGTCAACTACATCGACAACCGATGTCTCTGAAACATGAAGTCTGAAGACATTACCCTTTCTGGCTAAGAAGACTTTCACAGCTGCAACGCCTGCAACCTGAAAACTTACTCTATTTGGGAATGTCTTCTCTGTAAACACTGCATCTCTGATGACTGTGCCACACACATCCCCCAAAGTGCCGAATTGCATTCAATGCAATAGAACGTTGGACACAGTTCTCTCTGCCTAAGTCCAACGGTCCAAAAGATCTCTCTGGTATTTATTCAAGTTTTGAAGATCTGAAAATAACTCTTGCGCATTAAAACATTCAAGCTTCATCTTCAACACTCAAGCATACAAGAGATCAAAAGGACAAAAACTAATACTTCACCAAACTTCCTGAAGCTGCAGATCTGCCAATCTTTACTCCATTTCAGCTTCATCTAGTTTGCTTTTAAAAACTGTTCTTTACTTTAGCACGTGAGAGAACAATTAATCATTGATTGTTTCTCTCACCATTATACACTTGGTTGAAAACTAATTTTGTACACGATCCATTAGAGATCTTACTTATAAACCTAGTGGATAAACAAGTGCACCTTTTAAAATCCAAACCTAACCACTTTGGTAGTGGACGTAGTACTCTTCACAATACGAACCACTTCTAAACTTTGTGTTTTGTCTGATCTGTTTCTATATTTCTATTTACTGCTTCTACTTAACAAGAACCACTACTGAATCTGTGCTTTATTTAAGTAGCCTACCAATCAGTTCAGAACCTCTTTCGTTTTCTGCTGCATTAACACTTCTAGTAAAATCCTTTTAATAAATCATTAAGAAGTGTTTGAAAAAGTTTTTATAAAAACACAACTAGGCTATTCAACCCCCCCCCTTCTAGCCTAGATCCTATGGCTCACTATATGCTGCCTACTTCGAATACCAGCCACATCCCAATATTGGATGAAGGCCACTTCGAAGTCTGGAAAGATAAAGTTATGAGATACATGAACTCTATTGACAACCGTTTGTGGCAATGTGTTCTAACAGGTCCTCATGTACCAATGAAGCCCAACCTACTTGCCGAAGTAGCCAGTGGACCTCCCGAGATACCTAAATCCATGAATGAATCGACAGACGAAGAAAGGAGGCTCGTTGAACTCGACAGCAAAGCTATACACATCATATCAACAAATTATCAGATGCAAAACCGCCAAAGAAATGTGGGAAGCCTTGGTGGAATATCTTGAAGGAGATCTGCCCACCAGAGACAACAGAAAATACAACTACATTCAACAATTTGATTCCTTCAGAAAGGACCCTAAGGAGACTCTACGACAAGCCTACGACATATTTTGTGAGGTAGTAAATAGCTGTTATTCCTTAGGAAAAGAATATAGTGTTAAGGAAGTAAATATGAGATTTTTAGCTTCGTTAGGAAGTTTGTGGCATGTTAAAACCACTGCTATACAAGAGTCCAAAGACTTGAACTCCATGCACCTCAGAAGTTTGTATGCGAGTTTAACTGTCTACGAGCAAGAACTGCTTCAAGCTCAAGAACAGGACAAACATTTTAAACTTCCTTCCTTTTCTGCTATCTCTCAAGAAATTCCTGCCCAAGAAAATAAACCATCTACTTCTTCAAATGAGAATGAAGTTTTCTCCGACGAGCAATTTGCCATGTTCGTTAAGAAGTTTCAAAAGTTCTCAAAATTTAACAAAAAGAAGGAAGCAAACCAGTAGACTTTCAGAAAGTCTGCTGAAAGCTCACAAAACAATGAGTTAGTTTGCTACAACTGCAGGAAGCCTGGTCACTTTGCTTCTAAATGTCCTAAGCCAAAATATGAAGCTTATAAAAGGAGACCTTCTAAATCATTTTCTAAACATAGAGGTCTACTAGCTGAGGACTTAGAAGAAAACCATGTATCTACGTTGGTTTGAAACTGACTCTGATGAGGATGATAGTGATGACTCACCGGAGCAGGCACACATTTGCCTTGTTGCTCTAGAGTCACCTCCCACCTATGACTCAGACGGTGAAGTTAAATACTCTCCTTTTCAAGCTAACATTGAACAATCTTCTGAAGAGCCTTCAAAAGAAGAAATCCTTAAGGAAGCTCAGGACATGCTAGAGGAATTCAATGAATTTAGAAAGGCCTATGTTAAGTTAGCTAAAAATCATGAGAAGTTAGGAACTGAGAAATCTATGCTGGAAGCCGAGTTGAAAACTCTCCATGGAGTCCAGCAGGAAAGTATCAAGTTAAAAGAAGAGAACAAGTTTCTCAATGAAAAGGTTGTCTGCCTTATTGATCATGCAAAAGAGCTATCTGCTGAGAAAGATGAGTTACAAAAGACCATCAACTCGTGGAATAACTCAACGGCTGTCTTTGATCAAATTCTAGGAGATTAGAAGCCCTCAACTGATAAAACTGGGCTAGGTTTCTCTGAAAGCACTTCTGGCGTAATCTCTGAACAAGAAAATGAACATTTTGTAGTGCAAAATAATATTCCTGCACAATATCAGAAGCCTAACAAGGGTAAACTAGGAATCGGTTATACTGCTACTCCGTATAAACACCCTAAGGTTCAAATTATCAAGAACAGTGACGCTTCAAAAGTAGAGCAATCATCTGCTGGAAATAAATATGCTAAAGGTAGTGTAAACCCTCTAGGGCCCTCCACCAGCAGCTCTGTGAAAGCAAAGGCTGCTGTTTCAAGGCCCACAAAGAGTCTGCCCAAACCTATTAGATTTATCAACAGTACTACCAACGGTGCTGCTGCTACACAGAATGTTGATACCAAGCTTAAAGGTAAAATGTATGAGGTATTAAAGTCTACTACTAGCAGGTATACTTCTGCCAAAGCTAAGACTGCTGAGTACAGACTCAAGAAGCCTCACACAGATGCCTCTTAGCTTGCTGTTAACAAGACTGCTAAATCAAAAGCTGCTATTAAGAAAAATGTTCAAAAACCTATCAACACCCAGCATGATCAAACAGACTTTTGTAATTTCCATCACTGTACCTTTTGCAAATGTTTAGGCCACTTGGTCCATGAATGTCTACTGAAATCCATCATGAAGCCTGCTGGATCCCCTATTCCAAAAATCAGGCAAGTATGGGTTCAAAAAATACGCTAACCATGTGGACCCATAAGAAAAATAAAAAGGGGACCATGATTTCATTCCTCTATATCTCAGGTGTGCTTCATGGCTGCTTCAAGTTTAGAAAAGAAAGGCGTATGGTATCTGGACAGTGGTTGCTCAAGACATATGACCGGAGAATCTTACCTTCTCTCTAACATCTCTGAAGAAGAAGGCCCTCCAATCATCTTTGGAGACAATCCTAAAGGAAGAACTATTGGCTACGGATCCATCATTCGAGGAAATCTCTCCATAGGAAAAGTCTCTCTAGTAGAAGGCTTGAAACATAATCTTCTGAGTATTTCTCAATTCTGTGATAAAGGACTTATCTGTCAATTTTCCTCAAACAGATGTGATATCAAGGATCCAGTCTCATGCTCAACCTTGGTAACTGGACATAGACAAGGGAATTTCTATGTGATAGATTTGAATGCTTACGGCAAGGCTGCTAGTTTATGTCTTGCGGCAAACTCTGCTTAAGACAAAAGCTGGTTATGGCACAAAAGACTCAGCCATTTGAACTTCAAATATCTGTCTATGCTATCCAAAGAAGGTCTAGTAAAAGGATTGCCAAAGGTCTCTACTGGTCATGATCGTGCTTGTAAAGCTTGTCAACTGGGAAAGCTTTAAAAAACGTCTTTCAAGAGCAAACCAGTACTCGCAACATCAAGACCTCTACAACTTCTCCACATGGATCTCTTCGGACCAGTCACTACTATCAGCTATGGTGGTCACAGATATACACTAGTAGTAGTGGATGATTATACAAGGTATACTTGGACAGAGATGATGTCTTCTAAAGACCACACATACGATCTCACATCTTTATTCAGAAGACTGCAAACGCAAAAATTTGATGAAATCAGTGATGTTAGATCAGACAATGGTACCGAGTTCACAAATAATGGAATAGCAAAGTATTGTGATGATCATGGCATTGGTCACAATTTCTCTGCAGCAAGGACACCATAGCAGAACGGTGTAGTAGAAAGGAGAAACAGAACACTTATCGAAGCTGCTAAAACTATGCTTGCTGAAGCAAAGCTTCCCAAACACTTTTGGGCAGAAGCCGTCAACACAGCTTGCTTTACTCAGAACCGATCTTTGATCAACAAATTTCACGGTAAAACATCCTATGAACTTTGGAAAGGTAAAGCCCCAAACATTGGATTTTTTAAAATCTTCGGCTGCAAGTGTTTCGTAGTCTACAATGGTAATGACTACAGAAGCAAATTTGATAACAAAGCCGATGAAGGTGTATTTCTGGGCTATGCTTTACACTCCAAGGCTTACAGGGTTTTCAACAAAAGATCGTTAAAAATAGTTGAATCCGTTCATGTCTCATTTGATGAATTTGATTTATTAGAGCCACACGTGGCTCCAAATGTTGCTGATGATTTTGTTAATGTTGAGACAGGTACCTCCCAACCATCATCCTCTCATACACCTAATCCATCTTCAGCAACTCAATCAAATATCCCTGACCATCATCTCTTATCAATATTGTCACCAGAAGACTTTAACCTTGCTCAAGAAAACTCTAATCCAGAACCCTTTGTTTCTGAACCTGAAAATCCTTTTCTTCATCTCACATTTGAATCAAATTCCGAACAAAATACTCATTTAGACTCAGCTGATCTTCCTCCTAGTCCTCCTTCTGAACCTCGTCATGAAGAAACATCAGTAAATCATCATATTCCTGCTGTCACAAGAACATGTAAAGACCATCCAATCTCTCAAATCATTGGTGACATTCATGTTGGAGTGCGAACTAGAAGATCTTCTAGAAATAATGTATGTTCTGTGCTGCATTCGTTTAAGAAGATGAGCCAAAGAAGATTGATGAAGCTTTGTAAGATCCAAGTTGGCTGGAAGCCATGCAAGAAGAACTTCAGCAATATGAAAGATGCCAAGTATGGAAGTGTGAGACCCCAAACCCATTACTTGTGTTATTTGTTCTATGCCTTAATAACATGCTTGTCTCATGCTTTAACATGTTTAGATATCTCTTTTAGTCCATGCCTGACTCGTATTAGCATTATTGCATTCCTTGTCGCTTGATTCCCTCCTTTGGTTAGCATACCTTTCCGTGATGCCTTGAGTGTTGCCTTAGCTTGGTTTGCACTCGACCGAGACTTGTTAGGGTTCGTTTGTCTTTCATAGACGACCTAGAACGCTCGCCTTGATCATAGAAAGCTTGTTGGGAAATTTAGAAACCTTCTTGCCTTGTTTTGGCCTTAGCGATTTCACCCGTCTCCCGTTTTGCGCGTATTTCGACGTGCGAGTTGTTCCTTGAGTTCCCGGACTTGTATTCAAGTCATAACCATGATTGAACAAGCCTATTCCATGCCTAAGTTACCCTAGTTTTATTGACGTTTAATCCGGGTTTGATTCGTCAACCAATCGTCGCTTGACTCGAGCCTTGTCCTACCTTGTTCGGGTGACGTTCGGTGTGTTTCGGACATGTTTTGAGTTGTGTTAGACCTAGAATGGTTGCCCATGAGCTTGGGACCATTTAGGACTTGTTTAGGTCTAGTTTTGAGGCCCCGAAGTTCGAGGCGGCGCATGGCTCAAGCGAGGCGCGTCAAGTTGAGAGCAAATGAAAAATGGCAAACCTCCCGTTGAGGCGGCCGCATGGCCTCATGAGGCGCCCGCCTCACTTCTGTGCTCTCACGGGATTTTTCAGCCTTTAATCTTTTGTGATGTCATTAGCCACTTAAACCCCCTTCTTAATTAGCCCTAATCCAACCTATTAAACCTAATCAAGCTAGTTAGTCCTAATCTCAAGCCCTCTCCTCTTGACATGTGTAATTCCACCTAAATCCATGCAACATATATAAGCCTCCTTTGTTGACTTTGCTTAAATCCTCTCATTAATCAGATTTCTCTTCTCTCTCTCTTGCCATGGTTGTGTGTGTGGAGAAAATGTGGTGAGATTGGTGTGTGTGATTGCCCTAGATTGAGCTCCCGACTTCCGTTTGCCGAGCCGAGACCACCGGTGTGAAGCTACCGGCGAGGAGATCGTTTCTATCCGATTACTTTGTGCTTCAACTTTCTTTTCCTTGGTATAGGTAAGCTATTGATTTCCTCCTTAGGTTGTATGTTAGACTTGCCATGATTCCCCTTGTCTATTGATCCCCATGCTTTTCCATGTCCATGCCATGATCTAGGTTGAATTGGTCTTTTGAGATTTTAATGGATATGTCCATCTTGTTGCTTGAGACCTATGCCTAGAATTAATTATGTTCTATGCTTCTTTAGGAGCAATTAATGTTCTTGAACTAATATGTTTTGATGACTCTTGGGAATTTTGAATTCTAGGGTTTCCACATGCCTTGTATTGATGATCTTAATTGAATTGGATCCTAGACCTAGAACAAATTGTGTTCCATGTTCCCCTACGAATAAATAACGTTCTTGGACCCTTGCATTTTGAATACCTTGAAAGAATGATTCTAAGATCCCTTGAATTCGAATTATCGACAATTAGTAGCTACGGTTGTTAAGCGGATTAATGACCTAGCCGATTATATGCGAGAACTTAGAAGAGGGTTTGTGATGCAATTAGCGTCCTAACTCTATTGGATGAACTATTAGAGGCGACTCAGCGGAGTCAAGATTAGCGAGCTATTGAACAATACCGGCTCCCAGTTAATCCTACTGACGTTCTAATCGCGTTTCCCTAAGAATAATAATTCTAGACTTTGAACTTGAATTGATTGCCTGCTTGATCTTATTTGTCATATTATGGAATGACTGATTGACATGTGAGTTCGCTCTTGTCGAACTCAACCCTACTGTTATTGATAAGAATAATTTACTTGTCTTGGCGAGATCGCTCTTGTCGATCTCGTTCTCTACTTGAGAATTTTGTTAAGTATACATTACTTGGCATATGCATGAGTCGGTGGCATCTGTCTTTGTGCACACACGCCTCCTTGTGGCCACGGTGGAGAAGTAACTCCCATCTTTGTAATCATTTAAGAGCATCACTTGGTGACTATCCGGGCATCTCCTCGGAAGATCGATGTACTACACACATTCGATACCCGCACATTCCGATAACGCTTGTATGCGGGAACTACGTAGCGGCCGGCTCTTCACATATCCTTATTCTATGTGATTTATTTATGCGCACTTATGTGAAACAATGTGCATCCTGGATATATATGACTCTATGCTTGTGATGATATCTTGCCTTGAATGTTGCATCTTGCCATGACATGCATGATTAATAGCTTACGAGTCTTTATGACTTACCCTTTCCCCTTTACTGCTTTAGATCCTAGCAAGGCAGGTCCTGCTCGTTGATTAGCTGTGTTCGCGACTTGTGCCCTTTTTGGTGACCGTTGATTCTTGAAGAGGTGGTTTTTGATGGCCTCTTATTCTTGTTTACCTTTTTGTAAGGACGACGGGTTAAGCCGATCAACTAGGCGTACTGGTATTTGTATTTGTGTATAACTTGATTGTAAATCTTTAGCGCTAGTAGTTTATACTTGTAGTACTTGTAACACTTTTGTGCCGGCATTGTGTAAGCCGAGCGTTGGTTTACTTGTTATTATCCCTCCATGTTTTAGTCTTCCGCTGAGCATGCTTTTAGCTCTTTAGAAATTCTTGTCTTTGAACTGTTAGCTTGGGTTCCGGCATGTAGTGTCGCCGAAGACTTGGTTATATTTGTTTAACTGTTTATCAGGTTTAAAAGTTTTAAAAATATCCGGCCGTTTGGTGCCGAGGCGTGCTGCGACTCCAATGTTGCGTCACGTCGTTTTTGTGAATTAAGTCCTTGCATGTTTAATTGCCTACTTGTTTCCTTCCTTATTTGGGCGGTCCGACCCTCGGTCCCATCTCGGGCCCGGGCCGGGTCGCCACAGTTGGTATCAGAGCTTGTTTTAGGTTAGCTATCGGCCAGGATAGGTTCCATGGCCTAGGTGGGTTGTTTCTTGGTGTGATGTTCTAACGTCGAGTGAATTCTTATAGGTGCTTGATGGTGAACCCTAGAGCAGACCGTGTAGGCCGAGGTAGAGGCCGACCCAGGAGAGTTCCTGAGGAACCTGAAGTGGAGTTGCCACCTCCACCTCCACCACCGAATCCAGTGGGCATGAATGCTCAGATGGCGGATTTGTACCGTCGTATGACAGATATTATGACCGAGATGGCCCAGCTTGGCCAGGGTCAGAATGTACCTCCTCCACCACCACCCCCAGATCAGGAGGCGAGAGTGTCGCCACCGCGTGCAGATATACCACCTGGTGCTAGGGCACGGAATAATCTTTGTGTTAGAGATTCTTGAAAATGAAGCCTCCATCTTTTGAGGGAGAGGCGGATGCTAGTATGGCCGAGCTATGGCTTGAGGATGTGAAGAAAATATTCGCAACACTGGATTGCACGGAGGAAGAGAAAGTGGTCTTAGCTGCTTATAAGCTTAGAGGAGCCGCCAATCATTGGTGGGAAGTTTTACTTGCTAGTTGGGAGTTGAATCGGGTGGCGCAGGTGTGGCCTACATTTGAGGCAGAGTTCAGGGCTACTTATGTGCCTACAGTGATTAGACAGCGAAGGGAGAAAGAATTCCAGGAATTGGAGCAGGGCTCCATGTCTATAGCTCAGTATTCTTCAAAATTCAGCGAGTTGTCCGTTATTGTGCACATCGGTGCAAGATGAGAACACGAGGACCCGAGAGGTTCGTGAAGGGGTTGAAGACCGAATCTGAGGAAGCATTGTTATCCCTACGGTTAGCGGTGCAGTGCGGTAGATCGTGCGTATGAGATCGGCGAGATATTGAGGAGCACGAGGCGAAGCATCTGTGCGATCTTCTCGGCGGCGATCTTCGCGACGGCCGGTAGAGTCGATCTTACGGAAATCGATGCAGCTACCGGGGCAAGCGCGGTGGTGGTCGAGTAGGCATCGATCAGTGGTCGGGATAGGCGCCGTCGAGAGTCGCGGTAGTAGTGCTCTGCTCAGGGGCAAGACTCGAGGCGGAGGACCATTGGTTTGTTCTTATTGTAATAAGATTGGGCACTCTAGCGAGAAGTGTCGGACCAGACTTGGCACGTGTCTTAGTTGTGGAGATCCAAATCATCGGCTCAAGGCGTCCTAAGTCTAGAAGCGGCTCGATCCTCGAGGTCGATTCGGCGATGCGGATCCAAGAGGATAGCGATGGGCGTCTAAAGCGCGAGCTCGTGTCTTCGCTTGATCGGCGAGGTGTTCGAGTCTACTTACGTGATCGGAGGTACTCTCTCAGTCTTCGGTCATCATGCTCGAGTCCTTATAGATCCTGGTTCTACCCATTCATATGTTGCATCGCATTTCCTAGAACATTTATATGTCTTGCACCTTGATTACCTTATGTGCTTGAGGTGTCTACAGTTGGGTGATTGCTTGTTGGCGTCGAGGTCTATAGAGGCGTGATGTGCTTGTTCATGATCGAGTCTTGCATGCTGATTTGGTTGTATTACCTATTAGAGACTTTGACGTGATTCTTGGTATGGATTGGCTTTGTACACACCATGCTTTAGTTGATTGCCGTCGTAAGAAAGTAACTTTTGCCATGCCGGTATTCGAATTTGTGTTTCGGGTGATCATGCTATGAGTGGGGTTCATATTATTTACGCTGCGGGCTAGACAACTCTTATCGCGGGTGTGCGGGGTATTTAGCTTGTGTTCTTGATACTAGCATGTCTTACGCTAAGCTAGAGGATATCCGGTAGTTAATGAGTTCCCGATGTCTTTTCTTAGAGTATGCCTTGCCTCCCGACCGAGAACCTAGAGTTCTGTATTGAGCTATTGCCAGGGACTTCGCCTATTTCTAGGGCACCTTACCGTATGGCTCCGGCGGAGTTGCGTGAGTTGAAGGATCAGCTGCAGGAACTTCTAGATAGGGAGTTCATTAAACCGAGTGTATCTCCTTGGGGTGCACCGGTGTTGTTTGTAAGGAAGAAGGATGGTAGTCTGCGGCTTTGTATAGACTATCGACAGTTGAACCAGGTTACTATCAAAAATAGGTATCCCTTGCCACACATTGGCGATCTTTTGATCAACCGAGGTTCGGTTGTCTATTCCAAGTTTGACTTGAGGCGGCTATCACCGGTTGAGGGTTAGAGCGGAGGATGTCGAAGCGGCCTTAAAATGCAGCGTTATGGTCACTATGAGTTTGTTGTGATGCCATTTGGGTTGACCAACGCGCCTGCAGTTTTCATGGACCTGATGAATAGGGTTTTCCACGAATATCTCGATTGCTTTGTTGTGGTTTTTATTGATGACATCCTTGTGTACTCCAAGTCACGAGAGGAACATGCGAATCACTTGAGAGAAGTTCTTTCTATCTTGCGGAGAAGCAGCTTTACGCGAAATTCAGCAAGTGTGCTTTACGGCTTGAGCAAGTTTCTTTCTAGGACACGTGGTGTCTAGTGATGGTATCGCGGTGGATCCATCCAAGGTTGAGGCGATTACCAAGTGGAAGGCGCCTAGAATGCGGTGACCGAGGTCCGTAGTTTCTTGGGCTGGCGAGGTTATTACCGTAGGATTCATTGAGGGTTTTCGAAGATCGCTACTCCGATGACTAATTTGACTCAGAAGAAGTCTATTTTTATATGGAGTGATAAGTGCGAGGCTAGTTTTCAGGAGTTGAAAAGGAGGTTGACTACGGCTCCTATTTTGGCATTGCCCAGTGGTTGTGAGAACTTTGTGATTTCTGGCGGCCTCGTTAGAAGGCTTGGGTTGCGTGCTTATGCGGGGCGGGAGAGTTATCGCTTATGCTTCGAGGAAGCTATCACCTTCTGGCGAGAACTACCCGCGCATGACACAGGCTGGCGGCTATCATCTTTGCGCTCCACAAGTGGAAGCACTATCTTTCTGAGGGCTAAGTTCGAGATATTCACCGACCATAAGAGTTTGAAGTATCTCTTTTCTCAAAAAGAGTTGAATATGCGTCAGAGGCGATGGATGGAAGCGAAGGATCATGGCTGCATTATTTCTTATCATCAGGGAAAGCTAATGTTGTTGCGGATGCCTTGAGTAGGAAGGCGTTTATGTCTTGTCTGATGATGAAGGAGTGGAAGATGCTTGAGGACGTCCGAGAATGGAGTCCAGTTGCGGATGAGCATAGGGTTATCTTTGCTAGCGTGCGTGCTACGCCTGCGTTGTTTGAGTTGATTAAGAAGGCTCAAGTTTCTGATTCTGAGTTAGGGAAGATTATTGATGGCCTGGGTGATGGTAAGAGACCGGAGTTTGCTTTGAACACCGATGGGATTTTGACTTTTCGTGGTAGGGTTTGTGTGCCTTCTACTGATGGGGTTAAGCGCATGGTTCTTGATGAGGCTCACAAGGCCAAGTATACTATACATCCAGGGAGTACCAAAATGTATAGGGACTTGAAGAGACAATTCTGGTGGAATGGGATGAAGAGAGAAATAGCAGACTATGTGTCTAGATGCTTGACGTGTCAGCAAGTTAGAGGCGAACACCGAGACACTGCCGGTTTGCTTGACCACTTGAGATACCGGAGTGGAAGTGGGAGCATATCACCATGGATTTCGTGACGGGATTGCCACGTACTCGCCGAGGTTTCGATGCAGTTTGGGTTGTTGTGGACAGGTTGACCAAATCTTCACATTTTATCCCTGTTGCGATGACTTATAGTTTGAGTCAGTTGGCAGCATTGTATGTCCAGGACATCGTGAGATTGCACGGCATTCCAGTTAGCATTGTTTCGGATAGAGACCCCAGGTTCACTTCAGTTCGGCATTCTTTGCGAGGAAGCTTTGGAGTGCAGTTAAACTTTAATGCGGCTTTCCACCCTTGATCGATGGTCAGTCGGAGAGATTGATTCAGGTACTGGAGGATTTGTTGCGTGCTTGTGCCATGGACTTCAAGGGTAGTTGGGATTCCCACTTACCGTTAGCCGAATTCGCATACAATAATAGTTACCAGTCCAGTATTGAGATGGCGCCATATGAGGCTTTATATGGGCGCAAGTGTCGTTCACCGATTTGCTGGGATGAGGTTGGTGAAGCTAAACTTTGGGGTTCGGAAATGGTGCAACGATCGGTGAGGCGTGAAGCTTATTAGAGATCGATTGCTTACGGCCGAGTAGGCAGAGAAGAGCTACGCGGACAACCGGAGGCGCGACCTAGAATTTCAGGTTGGTGACTATGTGTTCTTGAAAGTATCGCCCCGACGCGGTACTAAGCGATTTGGAAAGAAGGGTAAACTTTCGCCTCGATTCATTGGGCCATTTGAGATCCTAGAAAGGATTGGAGCTGTGGCGTATCGGTTAGCATTGCCGCCTTCTATATCGGACGTTCATGACGTCTTTCATGTCTCGATGCTACGCAAATACTTGAAGGACGAGTCGCATGTCCTTACCTATGAAGAGATTACTTTTGAGCCTGACCTGTCTTATGATGAGAAGCCGGTGAGGATTCTGGACACGAAAGAGCAAGTGTTGAGGACAAAGAAAATTCCCTTGGTGAAGGTCTTGTGGAAGAATCACGATATCGAGGAAGCCACGTGGGAGACCGAGCTTGATATGAGAGAGAAGTACCCTTTCCTATTCGATGACTCTGGTAAGAATTTAGGGACTAAATTCCTTTAAGTGGGGGAGGATGTGAGACCCCAAGCCCATTACTTGCATTTCTTGTTTTATACCTTGATAACATGCTTGTTTCATGCTTTAACATGATTAGATATCTCTTTTAGTCCATGCCTGACTCGTATTAGCATTATTGCATTCCTTGTCGCTTGATTCCCTCCTATGCTTAGCATACCTTCCCGTGATGCCTCGCGTGTTGCCCTAGCCTGATTTGCACTCAACCGAGACTCGTTAGGGTTCTATTGTCTTTCATAGATGACTTAGAACGCTCGCCTTGATCATAGTAAGCTTGTTGGGAAGTTTAGAAACCTTCTTGCCTTGTTTTGGCCTTAGCGATTTCACCCTTCTCCCGTTTTGCGCGTATTTCGACGTGCGAATTGTTCCTTGAGTTCCCGGACTTGTATTCAAGTCATAACCATGATTAAACAAGCCTATTCCATGCCCAAGTTACCCTAGTTTTATTGACCTTTGATCCGGGTTTGATTCGTCAACCAATCGTCGCTTGACTCGAGCCTTGTCCTACCTTGTTCCGGGTGACGTTCGGGTGTGTTTCGGACATGTTTTGAGTTGTGTTAGACCCTAGAATGGTTGCCCATGAGCTTGGGACCATTTAGGACTTGTTTAGGTCTAGTTTTGAGGCCCCAGAAGTTCAGGCGGCCGCATGGCTCAAACGAGGCGCGCGCATCAAGTTGAGAGCAAATGAAAAATGGCAAACCTCCCGGTAGTTGAGGCGGCCGCATCCTCATGAGGCGCCCGCCTCACTTCTGTCACTCGGGATTTTTCAGCCTTTAATCTTTTGTGATGTCATTAGCCACTTAAACCCCCTTCTTAATTAGCCCTAATCCAACCTATTAAACCCTAATCAAGCTAGGTTAGTCCTAATCTCAAGCCCTCTCCTCTTGACATGTGTAATTCCACCCAATCCATGCAACATATTTAAGCCTCCTTTGTTGACTTTGCTTAATCCTCCATTATCAGATTTCTCTTCTCTCTCTTGCCATGGTTGTGTGTGTGGAGAAAAGGTGAGATTGGTGTGTGTGATTGCCCTAGAGTGAGCTCCCGACTTCCGTTTGCCGAGCCGAGACCACCGGTGTGAAGCTACCGACGAGGAGATCGTTTCTATCCGATTACTTTGTGCTTCAACTTTCTTTTCCTTGGTAGAGGTAAGCTATTGATTTCCCCTCCTTAGGTTGCATGTTAGACTTGCCATGATTCCCCTTGTCCATTGATCCTCCCCATGCTTTTCCATGTCCATGCCATGATCTAGGTTGAACTTGGTCTTTTGAGATTTTAATGGATATGTCCATCTTGTTCTTGAGACCTATACCTAGAATTAATTATGTTCTATGCTTCTTTAGGAGCAATTAATGTTCTTGAACTAATATGTTTTGATGACTCTTGGGAATTTTGAATTCTAGGGTTTCACATGCCTTGTATTGATGATCTCTTAATTGAATTGGATCCTAGACCTAGAACAAATTGTGTTCCATGTTCCCCTACGAATAAATAACGTTCTTGGACCCTTGCATTTTGAATACCTTGAAAGAATGATTCTAAGGATCCCTTGAATTCGAATTATCGACAATTAGTAGCTACGGTTGTTAAGCGGATTAATGACCTAGCCGATTATATGCGAGAACTTAGAAGAGGGTTTGTGATGCAATTAGCGTCCTAACTCTATTGGATGAACTATTAGAGGCGACTCAGCGGAGTCAAGATTAGCGAGCTATTGAACAATACCGGCTCCCAGTTAATCCCGACGTTCTAATCGCGTTTCCCTAAGAATAATAATTCTAGACTTTGAACTTGAATTGATTGCCTGCTTGATCTTGTTGTCATATTATGGAATGACTGATTGACATGTGAGTTCGCTCTTGTCGAACTCAACCCTACTGTTATTGATAAGAATAATTTACTTGTCTTGGCGAGATCGCTCTTGTCGATCTCGTTCTCTACTGAAATTTTGTTAAGTATACATTACTTGGCATATGCATGAGTCAGTGGCATCTGTCTTTGTGCACACACGCCTCCACTTGTGGCCACGGTGGGAAGTAACTCCCATCTTTGTAATCATTTAAGAGCATCACTTGGTGACTATCCGGGCATCTCCTCGGAAGATCGATGTACTACACACATTCGATACCGCACATTCGATAACGCTTGTATGCGGGAACTACGTAGCGGCCCGGCTCTTCACATATCCTTATTCTATGTGATTTATTTATGCGCACTTATGTGAAACAATGTGCATCACGGATATATATAACTCTATGCTTGTATGATATCTTGCCTTGAATGTTGCATCTTGCCATGACATGCATGATTAATAGCTTACGAGTCTTTATGACTTACCCTTTCCCCTTTCTTGCTTTAGATCCTAGCAAGGCGAGGTCTGCGTTGACTAGGCGTGTTCGTGACTTGTGCCCTTTTTGGTGACCGTTGATTCTTGAAGAGGTGGTTTTGATGGCCTCTTATTCTTGTTTACCTTTTTGTAAGGCGACGGGTTAAGCCGATCAACTAGGCGTACTGGTATTTGTGTATAACTTGATTGTAAATCTTTAGCGCTAGTAGTTTATACTTGTAGTACTTGTAACACTTTTGTGCCGGCATTGTGTAAGCCGAGCGTTGGTTTACTTGTTATTATCCCTCCATGTTTTAGTCTTCCGTGAGCATGCTTTTAGCTCTTTAGAAATTCTTGTCTTTGAAGCTGTTAGCTTGGGTTCAGGCATGTAGTGTCGCCGAAGACTTGGTTATATTTGTTTAGCGTTTATCGGGTTTAAAAGTTTTAAAATATATCCGGCCGTTTGGTGCCGGGCGTCTTGCGACTCCAATGTTGCGTCACGTCGTTTTTGTGAATTAAGTCCTTGCATGTTTAATTGCCTACTTGTTTCCCTTCCTTATTTGGGCGGTCAGGACCCTCGGTCCCATCTCGGGCCCGGGCTGGGTCGCCACAGGAAGCTAGTCCCAAAACCTGCTGATCATACTATCATTGGCCCAAAATGGGTGTTCAAAAACAAGAAGGATGAAGATGGGAACATCATTAGAAACAAAGCAAGACTCGTTGCACAAGGATATCGCCAAGAAGAAGGAATTGACTATGATGAAACCTTTGCTCCAGTAGCAAGGTTGGAAGCTATCAGAATCTTCTTAGCCTATGCTACATACAAGGACTTTGTGCTATATCAAATGGACGTCAAGAGCGCATTTCTCAATGGTGATCTTCAAGTAACGGTTTATGTTACCCAACCTCCAGGTTTTGTGGAAAAAGGAAAAAAGACTCATGTCTACAAGCTTAAGAAGGCTCTCTATGGTCTTAAGCAAGCTCCTCGTGTCTGGTATGAAACTCTATCCAAATTCTTAATAGAACAAGGATTTGTGTGAGGAAAGATCAACACCACTCTCTTTATTCTCAAGAACAAAGGCCACTCTCTGCTGGTGCAAATATATGTCGATGATATCATCTTTGGATCTACGAATAAGAAGCTGTGCAAGCGATTCGAGACACTCATGACTGGAAAGTTTCAAATGAGTATGATGGGAGAACTCACATTCTTCTTGGGTCTTCAAATTCAACAATCCAACAAAGGAATATTCATCAACCAATCCAAATATGCTAAAGAACATGTCAAAAAGTTTGGATTGGAAATGGCAAACACCTTTGATACACCAATGGCTGCTAAATGCAAACTTACAAAAGACTTACAAGGAAAGAAAGTTGATATCACCCACTATAGGGGGATAATCAGATCTCTGCTCTATCTCACCGCCAACAAACCTGACATAGTGCATATATGCTGTTGGGGTATGTGCTAGATTTCAAGCAGACCTTTGTGAGTCACACCTTCTTGCAGCCAAACGAATCATTAAATATGTATCAGGTACCACCAACTTAGGGATCTGGTACCCAAGGGAATCCTCTTTCAACTTAGTTGGCTACTCAGATGCCGATTACGCTGGTTGTCAAGTCGACAGGAAAAGCACTAGTGGAACTTGTCAATTTCTAGGAGACAGGCTTGTCTCTTGGGCTAGCAAGAAACAAGCATCGGTTTCCAACTCCACCACTGAAGCAGAGTACATAGTTGCTGGTAGCTGTTGCTGTCAACTGCTTTGGATCAAACAACTGTTGGTGGATTACGACATCAAAGTAGCTGACTGCCCAATCATGTGTGATACCACCTCAGCAATCTCGATCACCTACAACCCCGTGATGCATTCCAAGACAAAGCATATCGATGTTCGATATCATTTTCTAAGGGACAATGTAGAAAAGAGAAACATAAGCATGAAGTACATTTCAACTGAACATCAACTGGCAGACATCTTCACAAAAGCAGTAGAAGCAGATAGTTTGCTTATCTAAGGGGAGAGCTTGGTATGCTTGACCCAACTGCTTAATTTTAATTAAAATTTATTTTTCATCATAAATTTTTTTAGCAAACTTGACAACTTCTCTTAAGCAGACTTGATATTATATTTAAGCAGACTTGATATTATATTTAAGCAGACTTATTTCTTTAAGAGTAAAGTCAAGAATTCATACAGTCACTGGAAGACAAAGGTAAGTTTTCTATACTCCTAGTTTTAGAAGGTTAATTATGAAAATTGAAAGGGACTGATTTTAAAATTGGTTGAGATATTCTTCAAAAAAGGTACTTTTTCTCTCTCCTAAAGCCATCACTCATTAAGTCTTTTCAAGGAAAAGGCGTCTGACTTAAAGTCCTTTCACAAGTCTCTATGACTGATTTCACGTCTTTTCATTTATAAACCCTCAACCGCCAAAATCTAAAATCACAAAACTGTCTCTTACTCTTCTCTCTATAACTCCTTCTTCTCTCTACATTTCTTGCTTCCTTTCGCACTGTTCGTGAGTAAAATTTGCAGAAACATTCTTCATTTCAGTATTCTTCCTCTGCAAATCTTCTTCAATGGTAAGACGAATCTAACCTTAACTCATTCATTAAAAGTGCTGGATCTTCTTCTACTTCTGCTATTCCTGAACAGGCTCAAAGTTCAGATCTTGACATTCCGAAGCTGCCCCCCTTTATGTATCATCCGGGAATGTGCATTGACGAACCTTCTGTTCGAGCATATGCCTCTGGGGTGAAAATTATTGATGACCTGAACCAATCTGGAATTCTGTCTCTATTTATGTTAGAAGATGAAGACTACAACAACCTTCTAGCGGAAGAATTCTTCTAGAAGGCCATTATCAATGAATTCAGAACTTCCATCTCGGCTGTTGTCAGGACCATCTCCATCACCATCTTTTCATCTAGAATCGCCAAGACTATCGGCGTTGAGTTCGATGGACCTACTTTGCTCACTGATGCTAAGAAAGCCTCTGCCTGGTCTTACATGCGTGGGGAGAACACCCCAAGGGAGGCTCAAGCAAAGATGAAGAGAACACTATTCGAAGATGACGTCTACTTCATCAGCCATCTCTTCGACAAAAGTTTGATCTTTAAGAATGGCACTCACGACGTGATGAATACAGACCAGCTGGAATACACTTCTGCTGTCATCCTCAACATTCGTCTTAACTGGGCACAGATCCTCTTCGAGTCGCCGGGTGATGATCTTTGTTAAAGCTTCTATCGCTGCGACCATTCGTTCGCCTCATCAACTCCCTTCTTCGATCGAACAGGTCCTTTCTTAAGCATCTAGTGAACTTTGAGAAAAAGAAGGTTCACAAATCTATTCAGATCACCAGCACCTTCATCATCAACCACCACAAAGCAGAATAATGAGAAGCGAGCACAACAAGGTCTCCCTCCTCTGCTCATAGTCCATGCTATGAACCCACCTCTTCTTGTGATCCTCAAGATCAATCCAGAGACAACGGTGGATGCCTTCATGGCTAAGCAGCTAGACAAGAATCTCCAAAAGGAAGCTGCTGCAGAAGGCTGCTCAAGCAAAACCGTCGACCCTGCTCCCTCCACAACATCCAAAAAGAAGAAGATTTCTTCCGTTGAGGAGGAGCCTGTTGCCAAGAAGAGGAAAATCTCTTCTTCCAGCTCTGCTGCTGCTGCCAACCCTGCCAGCTCCCATGTCAAAAAGAAAAAGAAGACTGCTTTTCCTTATGTTCCTGCCCCTGTGCCTGTTGAGGCTGCTGAACCAGACCCTGCTCCACTTCGATCTCGAAAACGTAAGTCCAAATGCACCGAACCTTCTGAACCTTTCATTCCATTTATTCCTCCTTCCTCTCCTATCTCTTCTTCATCTCCCTCTCTTACTTCTTCAACAGCCCCAACTGCTGTTGGGGAGGAGCCTGCTACTCTCCTTCTTCTCCTACTTCCTCATCAACCCCTGCTATTGTTGAGGAGGAGCCCATTTCTTCTGCTCCAACAAAGAAGAAACACAGACTTCGCAAGAAGTCTGTGGCTCCAACACCTTCTTCTCCACCTTCTCTTACCCTAGATACCATTCCTTCCTAACCCTCTTCTCCTGAACCTATCTCTGCTGTCCTTCCCGACTCCTCTTTAGCCATCATTCCTACTCCCACAAACTCTTCTCTTTCCTTCACCATGCCCGAAAACTTCTCCTCTCTTGATCCTCACCTATCCACTCTTCTCTACCAAACAGCTTTCCTACCAGAAATCTTTCCTCCTATCTCCTAGTACATTACCCCCATTTCCATCTCTGCTGATTTATATCAGATTCTGTTTCCCTCTATCTCTTCTGCTACCCATTCTTTTCTCTTTAATCTCCCTTCCATTTCTGATCTTCTCTACCCTTTTGTCTCCCCTCCGAATTTCATTCTTTTACCTGATTATCCTTTTCCCTCCTATCTTCTAGAAGCCTCTTCTTCCACTTTTACTTCCTCCAATGTTAGTGACTCAGACACTGACATTGAACTTGATCCTAAACCCTCTTCTCTTCCGTCTTCGGCCTCTGCTGCTCACCAACCTGCTTCATCTTCCTCCTCTCCAATCTCTGCTCCTAACCCTACTGAAACCCATATCTCCGTCAAACTTAACCCTTCTTACCTTCCTTCAAGCACTACTGACCCTGCTCTTCTCGATCTCCTTCGCACCAACAATGCTAACTTGGAACGGCTCAACAGCACAGTCTCCTCCATGGTCCAGCAGATCGAAGTACTCAACTATGACTTAAATGCCACTCATGCTACAATCTTCGATATTGGGAAGAATGTTGATCAGCTGGTGAATGATACCACTCAAGCCTTCACCACTCATCGGTTTCTCGTTCAAGACCAGCAGGCGTCTCTGATCGGCATGCTTCATTCTTAGCAGATAAGCATCCGTGACCTCTTTGACGAGCTCAAGACTGACCTGGCGAGAGCTGTTATCAATAGACGAGAGGTTGCCGACTTCACTGCTGTTCGCCATGTCGAACGTGCCAATGAGCGAGCTGCTGCTGCTGAACAACAACGGGTTGCTGCCATCAGGGAGGAGAGAGCTACGCACTTTTTGAATCAAGCTCTTATTGAAGAACAGAACAGACTACGAGAACGCCTCAATGAAAGAATCAGAATCTGGGTTGGTGACTACTTAGAATGTCGACGCACCCAACCACATCTATTCTGAACATGTTGGTATTCTGTTCTATGTTTTTTTATTCAAACTCTGTTGTTTGAAAAACTTCTGTTGTTAAACAACCTGTTTAATAATAGATGATTTATGTTTCTTTTAAGTTTAAATTGCTCTATCTTATCATGATCTGGTCTATTTAAACTTCGCGTTTAAATCTTTATATCTCATATGCTTATTTCTAAAGATTTAAACTCCGCTTTACTTTGTACTTGATATCATGTTTTTATCTTGTAAGTACTTAGTCTAGCTATCTCTCTACTAAGACTTCTGCTCTAAGAGGCATGTCTGCTCTTCTTAATAAAATTCTTTAAGACATGTTATTATTCTCGGTACATGGTTGAAAGTCTGCTAGTAGCTGAGATGATGACATCAACCAAATAGGAGGAGATTGTTGATCCTCATAGGTTCTAGATTTGGTTGAGTCATCTTCTGATTCTATCGTACAGTGGCTAATAGGTCTGCGTACCAATTAGTGTGGCAACTGTCTTAGAATCAAGGTTGTTTAGAACTGTTTTAGTGTTAGTTTAGGCGCAAATAAGCAAGCTTCAACAGCAGCCTTGGAAGAACAACAGACTTTGAAGTCTGCTCAAAGAGCGAAAAATCAAGACTAGGCAAAACATGGGATTATGTCACATAACGTCTAAATTAGATATTTCTTGAAATATCTAGTCAAAATATCTTCATCGGATTTCACTCAAAATAAGTCAACTACATACTGACAACTGTCCAGTCCGTCTCCTGAAACATGAAGTCTGAAGACATTACCCTTTCTGGCTAAGAAGGCTTTTACAGCTGCAACGCCTGCAACCTGAAAACTTACTCTATTTGGGAATGTCTTCTCTGCAAACACTGCATCTCTGATGAATGTGCCGCACACATCCCCCAAAGCGCCGAATTGCATTCAATGCAATAGAACGTTGGACACAGTTCTCTCTGCCTCAGTCCAACGGTCCAAAAGATCTCTCTGGTATTTATTCAAGTTTTGAAGATCTGAAAATAACTCTTGCGCATTAAAACATTCAAGCTTCATCTTCAACACTCAAGCATTCAAGGGATCAAAAGGAAAAGAACTAATACTTCACCAAACTTCATGAAGTTGCAGATCTGCCAATCTTTACTCCATTTCAGCTTCATCTAGTTTGCTTTTAAAAACTGTTCTTTACTTTAGCACGTGAGAGAACAATTAATCATTGATTGTTTCTCTCACCATTATACACTTGGTTGAAAACTCATTTTGTACACGATCCATTAGAGATCTTACTTATAAACCTAGTGGATAAACAAGTGCACCTTTTAAAATCCAAAGCTAACCACTTTGGTAGTGGACGTAGTACTCTTCACAGTACGAACCACTTCTAAACTCTGTGTTCTATCTGATCTGTTTCTATATTTCTATTTAGTGCTTCTACTTAACAAGAACCACTACTGAATTTTTGCTTTATTTAAGCAACCTACCAATCAGTTCAGAACCACTTTCGTTTTTCCGCTGCATTAACACTTCTAGTAAAATCCTTTTAAGAAATCATTAAGAAGTGTTTGAAAAAGTTTTTATAAAAACATAACTAGGCTATTCAATCCCCCCCCCTTCTAGCCTAGATTGAGCCTACTCCGGGACCAACAATCATAATCCAGAAAGAAGAAGACTGAATCAGGTGAGAAGAATCTTGTACAATCAGTCAAAGCCTTTTGGAACACGAAGAGTGATGATAAAGTGTGCTTATTGATCTTTGGAGAAAACACAATCCTGAATAAGAATCAAGAAGATCATTAGCAAGATTTTATGAGCTTTAGGAAGCTTCAGAAAAATCTAGATACTGGAATAAGTATTTCAAGAAGATTAGTGAAAGGGGAAGACTGAATCTTGAATATCTCATTCTTCTTGGTCCTTATGTGCAAAGATAAAGACATGAAAAAGAGCACAAGACAGGTATGTACCTTTATGACAGTTATCAGGATCGAGATTGATGTTCTTCGGACAAAGTCTTTTTGAATCTGAGCTGATAGATCTGTAGTAAATGTTGTCTAAAGAGTAGATTTCCTTTGCAAATAATTTTGTAAGATTTTCGATTCCTTTTCTTAGATTCAGATAATTCTTTGAAACATAGGCCAAGTTCCCAGAAACTAAATATCATATAACAGAGGGATCAATCAATGTTTCATGATATAGAGTTTTTTACTCTTAACCTTTTTCAAAAGAATAAGTATGAGCGAAAATTTCTTTTTCTCGAGAAGGTGTTGGATTGATTTCAATCGTTAGCTTTATGTCAAGAAAGCTTGAATCAGAAATCATTTCAATTGAAGCATCTATCTGAAAATTTCATTTCATCTGGAGATAGTTATTCATAGTGCCAATTGATATTGATATCTGTCATATTAATAAGTATCTCACAATCATCATGATAGTCATCCTTCTCATGATATTTTTGAAAACAAAATAATTTTTCAAAATAGGTATATTTTTCAAAAATATTTATCTCAAACTGAAATCCTTGACAAAAGTTTTTAGAAGAATAAAACAAGTTTTTCTTTTGTCATGCATTTGAACTGAGCATTCGAGGATCACAACTCTCAGGAGGTTAGTCCTAGCATAAATCTAGAAGCGCCTGAGCTCTGATACTAATTGTTGGTCCACAATAATGCTCAAATAGGCTAGAGGGGGGGGGGATGAATAGCTTATAATGCCAATTTAAAAACTTTTATTTTGGATATTCATAAAGCATAGTTTAGTTGGCAAATACAGATTATCAAGTTGGGTATGTCTGCCGGTAGAAGCTATCGGTAGACTTTCCCAAGGCAGAAGTAACAACTCTGCCTATAATCAGTTTATTCAAATAAGCCTTGTAAAAGATTTGTGCAACGGAAAGTAAAGAGGCTATGATTTGGAGAAGTCATAAGTGGCTGTACACGAATATATGTTCAGAACAACAGCACACTTATTTCTTCTTTCAAATGCAGGTTTATGAGATCTAGTAGAGAGTGGTTTTTCCAAAGATAAATCATTTATAAAAACCTCATAGATATTTAAGGACTGGAAGATAAATCATTAGTAAGAACATAAGAATTTATTCAAAGATAAATTACATATTACATCAGACTAAATCATCTATGTACAATTTCTGATTTTCTCCTCCTAAGTCTCAGTCCTTACTTAATTATCCATTCAAAGATTCCTTTAAGCTTGCAAAGGACATTAGGAGACGAGAACGAGAAATTGTTATGAGAAGATGATTTTCAAGGTCGTTCAGATATAAAAATATATTTGAACGATTGAGTGCAAAGCACTCATCCTCCCAAGATGATTGATAATTGCACAATCAACAACATTTGTATAGGAATACAAATCTGAAGATATGAATGCAATATCTACAGACATCTCTTCATTTTCTTCAGATATTGTACAACATCAATCTTTAGATCTTGATCTCTGCCTATTGAAATTTCTGATCACTCTTCTCTCTATTCCAAGCTTTTCTTCCTTGCAATCCACTGAAGGTGTTTTGCAGGGAGCTGGATGAGTTCACTGCAATCTATTGTAGAAATCAGAGATGCGTTGGTGAAGACGATCTCTTTGGTGATTTCCTTTTCAATGAAGTTCTTGAGTAGATTGAGTTCCTCGTTGTTCACTGTGATTCTCTATCACCGTAGTGTATACACATGTATATTTCTCTTCTCTTTTTGAGCACGAGAGCTGGTCTATATATAGGTGAGAATCAATATGATCGTTGAGAGATGAGTACTCGAAGATTTCTATTCGTTGGAGATATAGTGGTTGAAGACTATCAGATATAAATCTTTGTCCGTAAGATCTCTGACTTGTTTGGGGCGGAGATTTCGTCCTGTAGATCTTGGAACTCGTTGTCTGTCAGACTAGGTTGATTGGTCTCTGAAGAGTAGGTCTGATGTCTGTTGCACTGACAGGTGGTCTGTTCAATAAAGTAGTTGCTTTTTGACTTTAACAGACTACTTGAGTGAGAGAAAGTCTTGTAGCTTTAAGTATGTTAGGCTTTATGAGGCACAAACATATTTATCTAAATTGGGTGGCTAGTTGACTTTTCCCTGTAGCACGTGCAGATTTTAAAGTCTGCCGTTGGAGAGCTTCGAACCAGTGGAAGCATGTCTTCCGATGTAGAAGAGTTGATGTCTGCCGGTACGAGCTTTTTAACTTGTGGCTTGTCTGCCGCTGAAGGCTTTTGACATCATTGCAAGTCTTACGGTGCTACGTGCAGTCTGAAGCGCTGTCTGCTTTTTGATCATCTTATAGGACGTAGTACTTGAGCAAGTTACACCTAATCTAAGACCTATGTGAAATCATACAAGTTGCCACACTAACAGGTACGCAGACCTTTTAGCCACTTGTGATGATTCACTTGTAATGAGGGCAAGAAAATCAAATATATATGGAATATGCAAGGTGATAATTAAATTATCAAGAAGCGTATTCCAATAATCAATAATGCATATGAAAGTGCTCTGATGGTCGTGTCTACTGAGTAGGTTGCATACGTATCCTTTTCAGGAATCAGACCAAATGTAGTTCGGTTGATGCCGACAAACTCAACAACAATCTTTAGGTAGGATATCGTGCTTCTAGGGCAAATCCTTCCTCGTAAAAGCACAACGGTGGGACACACGGTAACTGTATCACATTCCGGGGACGAACCCTCCTAAAATATGATGGTGGAGCACTTGATAACTATATCATATTATGGGGACGAACCCTCCCAAAATACGATGGTGGAGTCTGATAACTGTATCGCATTCCTGGGACAAAACCCTCCCAAAATATGATGGTGAAACACTGATCACTGTATCATATTCCGGGGACGAACCCTCCCAAAATACGATGGTGGAGCACTTGACAACTGTATCATATTCTAGGGACGAACCCTCCCAAAATACGATGGTGGAGCACTGATAACTGTAAATATTATGTTTTTGCTTGTAAGGTGGCTTTCTTATGTAGATATTATTGAGTTGCTGGATGTTGGATGGATGGCTGTTGACTTTTGGTAGAGATAGTTAATGCCGTTAAATCTCCTACAGACATCAGGGTCCAATTTGCAATTTGGGCAAACTTGGGGCTTTTGTTGCTGAAACGGACTCTGGAAGGGAGGAAAAGGAAACTTCCTTTCCTTTATCATAAAGGGCAAGGAGCAGCAGTAACAACTCATTTCTGTTGTTTCCATTGTTGCTGCCAAGAGAAATTTTCACATTTCTTCAACATTTCTTCAATTTTTTCAACCAAATCAATTATTTGACTCACCAAATGGCTTCCTCTTCAAGATCTAGAGAGGGAAAGACTCATGTGTGCTCGGAATCAGGCCAAAGACGTTGGGAAATTCCTCCGTTGAATTGAAATGTTGTCAGATATTGGTATTCTGACAATGATTGGGGCAACATCCACCGAGATCAACACACTCATGTTGCTAATCTTCCTGATCTAGTTGTAAGTCTTCAAAATTCTCAAACCCACTTGGTTTAATTTCTTGAATTTTTGGGTTATTTGATTTTTTTTTTGATAATCTTGGAGTATATATATCTTTTGTTTTTTCAATTTTTTCAATTTTGTTGTTTTCATGCTTGAATGATTTATGCTAGGATGATGTATTGGAAATTTAAAGTATATGAAAAATATGAAATTGATGCTATTTAATTTTGTGATGAATGTTTATGCAACTAACACTATTTGATTCTGCAATGCATGTTTATGAAATTGACACTATTTTCGGATATTTGCACATGTTGATTTAGATAAAATGAAACATGTCATGCGGATAGATGCGCAAAGATAGAATGTTATACTAGATAGAATGTTATACTATGCACAAACATCTTGCATATATATATATATATATATGAAGAATTTATATATGAAAGATCGGTGAATAAGTATTCATAGTAAACAAATGCCTCAATGCATACCAATCACAGTAAAAATATGACTTTCTCTTTCCTTTGGAATATTTTCATGACATCCTGATTGTCACTTAATGCCAAGGGAATGATTTTAAAATCCTAAAAATTCATATGCATATATTTTTGGATAAATTTCTATATGGATTTATAGAATGCTAGATGATTATATGGGAAATGTATGAACAAAAGAAATATACTATATTTTTTTATTTATATGCAAAAATGAGTATGTATGTATGACATGATATGACATAGTTAATGTAATGGCATGAAATATGGCATGTATGATAAAATGGCATGGAAGAAATGAATTAAACTACTTTTTATGTGTTTTCTCTTTTTTTTGTTTTGTGTTTTTTTTTTTGGGATGATGAGTTTTTTTTCTTCTAGGCACGAAAGGCCATCACTCGGATTCGAGCTAGCTAGGAGAAGTAGGCTGTGATATATGATTATTTGACGATGCATGAAAGGATCTTGGTAGAGCAAACTGGTCTGGCAACTTTTCTGCGAGCTGCTGGTCATTTTCGCAGTTACTTATCAGTCCACGAGGTCCTGAGGGAGTACTGGTGGGACACCACCCATACCTTCCACTTCAGCTGGGGAGATGCTACCATGACTCCTTGTGACTTTGCTGCTATCATGAGTATCCCTACTGGTATTGGTAGAAATCTGACGCCAGATTTCAACCTCCACCATCAACATGAGGTGGTTGAAGACTTATTAGGCCTTGTGCCAGATTACAAGAATTCAGATGAAGTCTGTATTGGCAATGTAAAGAGAGGGCTTAAATAGAATGTTGGGCTTGTTGATGATGATGATTACGAGGCTGTAACTCGTGTGACCCGAGCATTTCTGTTTTTTTTTTCTGGGGATGACTATTTTTGCAAATTCATCCACCACCTTGCAGGTATCCATCCTAGATTATCTACGGGATTTGTACCAGGTTTCAAAATTTGATTGGGGACAGGTGGGCTTAGCCGAACTTTACTCTTCAATGGACCATTCCAGCGGCAATGAATCCCCAAACCTCAATGGCTTTTCTCTAGTCTAGGAGGTAACTTTCTTGATTTAAATATTTCTGTTTCTGAATATATGCATCATTTATTTCTTTTTGTTGTCTCTCCCTTCTTTTGTAGGACTGGGCCTATTCAGTCTTTGATGTTGCTCCTTGTCCACTTCGGGAACAAATAAATGGACCTCCCTTCGTCGCAGAATATCTAAACGCCAATCGGGTAGATGATGACTGGGATATCTCTAGGCTACCTGTAGAGATTGTACGAGAGACGATTATTAGCTCTCTTATAGATTTGGTGAGTCTTTCTCCTTGGAGGGGCTTGACTAAATCATATCCGACTTCTTTAGAGATGAGAAGTCGCGGCATCCTTATGGTGTCGATCATGAACGACTCTTTTTGTATGGGCGAGCGGGTTAATAGGCAATATTATCTTTTCCCCGTGGGCCCAGTGACACCACCAGCGCCACCACCATGGGCGATCGTTCCGGATTTTATGCCTAACTGGTATCAGTGCCTGGTGAGGTATATTGTCCCTCCTGAGGCTTTTCCTATCATGCCTTATGCTGAGTTTTATAGGATGGTACTTCACCCTATCCCAGTAGCAACTAGACATGCATCAAATGTTGTAGATAGGCCTAGGGCTTCACATTTTGTTCCTGATGCCCAAACTGATTATTTCGTGCCTGCTGGAGATTTTTTCACCGTCCGATACTCTCGTCGGGGAAGATCTGTTGAGGAGGATTTTCCTAATGTTGATATCCCGGAGCCGTATCTAGTCTAAAGTTTGTTGAATCTGATGTCCTAGAAAGTAGGTGAGCTCTCCCATCATACTTATTTCTAACTCGCTTTGCATCAGCTTCTCGAATCTCTTGCACAGGCTTTGATTAGTTGATCCGAAGATGATGTCATCCACATAAATTTGTACCAAAAGGGAATGACCTTTGTGCTTCAGGATGGACAGAGTTGTGTATATTCTTCCTCTCACGAATCCTTGTTCAATTTAGAACTTGGATATAGTTTCATACCAAGCTTTGGGATCTTGTTTGAGGCCATAGAATGCTTTCTTAAGTCGATATACTTGATCCTTTTTGCCTTGGATGACAAAACCTGGAGGTTGTTCAACATATACCGTTGCTAGAAGATCACCATTGAGAAAGGCACTCTTCACATCCATCTGATACACCTTGAATTCCATAAACGACGCATAGGCTAGAAAGAGTATGATTGCCTCAAATCTAGCAACAGGAGCAAATGTTTCATCGAAGTCAATTCCTTTTTCATGTTGGTAGCCTTGAGTAACCAGTCTAGCTTTGTTTCTAGCGACATTTCCATCTTCATCTCTCTTATTTCTGAATACCCATTTAGTGCCTATGACTGGATGACTAGTAGGCCTTTAAACTAAGCTCCACACTTTGCATCTTTAAAACTAGTTCAGCTCTTCTTGCATAGCTTTAATCCAGTAGTGGTGTTCAATAGCTTCATCAATCTTCTTGCATAGCTTCAATCCTAGGTTGAGATCACCAAGGATTTGAGAGAAGGGGTGATCTCTTGTTTCATTAACAGCTAGAGGGAGATCACTTCTAGTGAGTTCTTCGCTTAAGAATTCTGGAGAATGAAGAGAAGGTGATTCACCAAAATCAAGTTCAGAAGAGATAGGATCTTCGAGACCTTCATTTTCTGGTGAACAAGGTGGATGATTGATCTGTAAAGGTGTTTGATGTAGAACAGAAGAGATAGGATATGGGTCAACAAAAAGGTTGGAGGAGGTGCCAGTAGAGTTGAAGTCTGCTGGTGCTAGATTAGTAGAATTCGAAGAGTCTACTGCTGGAGGATTCTGAGGTGGTGAATAAGTAGAAGCTTGATTTGTACCAGTCTCAACATCATCAGAATCATCAGCAACATTTGGAGCCCCTCGTGGCTCTAATAAATCATATTCATCAAAAGTAACATGCACAGATTCTAAAATTTTCAAAGAAGTTTTGTTAAATATGCGAAATGCTTTTGACTGATTTGAATAGCCCAGAAAAAGTCTTTCGTCTGATTTTGAATCAAATTTGCATCTATATTATTTTCCATTATAAAGAATAAAACATTTACAACCGAAGATTTTTAAAAATCCTACATTTGGGGCTCTTCCTCTCCATATTTCATATGGAGTTTTATTATGAAACTTGTTTACCAAGGATCGATTCTAAGTGAAGCAAGCAGAGTTGACGGCTTCTGCCCATAAGTATTTCAGAAGTTTAGCTTCTGCCAGCATAGTTCTTGTTGCTTCAATAGGTGTTCTGTTCTTTCGTTCAGCTACACCATTTTCTTGAGGAGTCCCTACAATAGAGAAGTTGTAGCCGATCCCGTGGTCATCATAATATCTTTCAATACTGTTGTTTTTGAATTTGGTGTTGTTGTGTAATCTAATGTCACTTATGACTTCAAGCTTCTGAGTTTGAAATCTTCTGAATAGTGTGGTGACTAGATCATGTATCATATTTTGATGTCAACGTTTCGATCCAAGTGAATCGAGAGTAGTCATCAACTACTACAAGTGTATACTTGTCTCCAGAAATACAAACAGTAGTGATTGGTCCAAAGAGATCCATGTACAGAAGTTGAAGAGGTCTGGAAGTTGACATAACAGGCTTTCTCTTGAAGGAAGACTTAGAAAGTTTTCCTAGTTGACAAGCTTCACAACTTCTATAGTGGTCGACAGACACCATTGGTAGACCATTGACAATCCCATGGTTGAGATGCTTGTGCCAAAGCCAACTGTTGTCACAAATGTTGTTGGCAACTAGGCAAAGGCTGGAGGATCTCCCGAGTAAGTTTAACTCTACGTCATGGACGTTTCCTTGTCTATTATCGGTCAGCAGAGTTGAGCAGGATTCATGATTTTTGATGAGACATTGGTTGGAGGAGACTTGGTAGATAAGACCCTTGTCATAGAATTGGCATATGCTCAGAAGATTATGCTTTAAGCCATTCACTAGAGAAACTTTACTAATGGAGAGATTTCCTCAAGTGATTAAGCAATACCCAATCGTCTTCCCTCTTGCATTGTCGCCAAATATCACCATTGGACCTTTAGCTTCAGCTATATCTGAAAGAAGACTTCTGTTCCCTATCATGTGCCTTGAACAGCCACTGTCGAGGTACCAGATGTCCTTATCTTCTGAATCTATAACCATGAAACAGACCTGAAAAAGTCAAAGGAACAAGGTCTCCTTTATTTTCTTTTGTGTACTGAGGATTAGCAACCTTTTGGGACCCATACCTGCCTAACCTTACGAGAACTAGGTCCCTCAAATTTTGGTGTGAGCCTTAGCAGGCATTCTGGAGTTAGATGGCCTAAACAATTGCAAGAATGACAAAGATGATAGTTCCATGGAGAACTGTGATCTACTTTTGCTGTAAAGTGCTTGTGACTTTCTTTCTTTCCAACAGCACCATTGGGTTCAACATGCTTGTTGACAATAGGTTTGAGAGGCTTCTTGTGAATGTTCCTTGGTCTATTAACAACAAACTTAGCCTTGGATGTTTTATTGTTAACATACTTATGATCATTCATCAGAACTCCTTTAAATTTAGTGTCAACTAGCTTGGGAGCCTTAGCCATTTCATAGACAAACTTGATAGGTAATAGTAGAGATTTCGTTTGTTTATCAACAACAGACTTTGCCTTAGCAGAGCTGCTGTCGGTAGACTTAGATTTCTCTGCTGTTCCTATTACAAGCTTCTCATCAGAAGTAGCAACTTTGGCTTTCCCTTTGTGAGCCTTGGGGTAAACATAAGGTATGCTTGTATAACTAAGTCCATGTTTACCCTTGTTACCAAAGGTCTGTTTGGAGAAGGAAAGATCAACAGCACTCTTGGAGGTTTCACCTTTCTCTATGACAAAAGAGCTTGCTAGGTTGGGCTCATCATTGTAGCATAAGCTTGATTTATCTCCACTTGGATTTTGGCTAGATAGGTTTCGTTCGAAGGTTTCCTTTGAGCTGTTCCAGGAGTCAATCGTCTTTTGCAAGGCAATTTTCTCCGGGTCTAGTGCTTTGATGTGTTCAACTAAGCATTCAACTTTATCACAAAGGAATTTGTTTTCTCCTTTTAGCTTGATACTCTCTTGTTGACAACTATTGAGAGTTTGAACCTCAGCTGCCAGCATAGATTTCTCAGCAGCAAGCTTTTCATAGTTCTTTGCGAGTTTTACATAGGCTACTCTAAAGGTGTTGAACTCCTCAAGCATATCTTGATTATCCTTGAGCAGTTCTTCCTCACTGAAGTTTTCACAGTTGGTCTCAAAACATCTTAAAAAAGGTGAGGTAAGATTTCGACATCATGTTCAAAGTCATAGGTGGGACTTGATTTTGGAGCTATTAAGCATATATTGGCTTGCTCACAATCGTCCTCATCCTCTTCTGAATCAGTCTAAAACCAAGTAGCTACCTGTTTCTCTTCAATGTCCTCAGCCAGCATACCTTTTTGTTTTTGAAATTTCTTATAAGGAGGTTTTCGGTATGCTTCAAATTTTGGCTTTCGGCATTTGGAAGCGAAATGACCAGGTTTCCTACAGTTATAACACACAAGCTTATTGCTAGATGAGGTTTCAACAGTCTTTCTAAAAGGTTGTTGGTGTGTGTCATTCCTTCCATATTTTGCAAATTTCTTAAAACGTTTTACAAACATAGCAAACTTTTCATCAGAAAGAAAATCATTTTCCCTAGAGGAAGTGAAGGCTTTGTCATCAACTGGAATGGCTTCTTGTACCATGGCTGGCAAGGGCAGAGTTTTGAACTGCTTGTCCTGCTCTAGAGCTAAAGACTACCTAGAAAGCCTGGAAATCTCATGTTCATTTCTTTCTTGCCATAAATTTTACCTAGAGAAAAGCATCTGTTAATTACCTCGCTGAAACGATCGTATGCTTGTCTCAAGGTTTCCTTAGGATCCTTTTTGAAGGAGTCGAATTGCTGGATGAAGGTGTCGTATGCTTGTCTAGAGAGCTTATAATTATGTTTATAGCTTTACTGTCTAGCTCCACTAGCTTCCCTTCGTCCTCTATCCATTCAGTTTCTTCTTTTGGAACTTTGCAGGATTTCCACCAACGCTTGCAAGAAGATTTGCCTTCATTGGTACGTGACGTCCTCCTAGTATGCACTTTCATAACTTGTTATCAATAGAGTTCATGTGACACATTATCTTATCCTTCCAAACATCGAAATGGCCTTCGTCCAATATTGTGACATTGTTCACATTTGATGTAGGTAACATATAATGTGTTTGTGCCAAATGGCACAATACTAGGCTATAAGGGGGTTGAATAGCCTAGTTACACTTAAAAACTTTTCGTAATAGTTCTTAGCACAAGTACTTACAACCTATTGAAAAAGTTGAAGTAACGGAAGACTTGTAAGGAAGACAGACTAAGTCTGTTAGTCAAGCATTACCAGTAGACTTGGAAGTTTACTGAAGTATGCAGCTCAAAGGATTAAGTTAAGACGAAGATAACAATATAAAGCAGTAAGCAACAAAACACAAAGAAAACAATTATTTTTAGATGGTTCGCACTATAAAGAGTGCTACGTCCACCACCAATGCAGTCAACTTTAGATTTAAATGTGCACTCTATTTTGCACTAGTTTTATTTTAGAAATCTCTAATGGATCGTGTATAATATATTTGACTTGTGTTTGGGGTGGGGAATTGAATATTTGGAAAACAGAATATTCAAGGTGAAGAAGAATAGTAATGAATAAAACAATAAGAAGTAAATGAGTAACAGTTAATGCAGATCTTCTTGTTGTTGTTGAGGACTTCTTTGTTCAGTTTATGATATCTTGAATGCGCTGAGTATGATGACTTGATGTTGTTGAATAAATTCAGAGCATTGTGTTCTTTAGTCTTCAATGGTAGTATTTATATCGGAGCATCCTTGAGACCGTTGGAGAAGAATAAGTGAGTAACAACTCGATTAGGTTAAGTGCATTAAATGTAGGGAGTTGCTTTGTTGACTTCATCTTCATCTGGAACTGATCAGGGTCCATAGTCTCAAAACAAGAGAAACTAGCACCGCCTCCAAAACTTACCCAACCCATCTATTCACAAAAACAAAAGATAACTTTCTCGCCTAGCTAGTTAGTTTTAACATCAACATCGAGTTGCTGGTGATCATGATGAGCCTCCTGCACAGGTCTACGTTAATGAATGTCACTAGCTAAAGCACAAACATCATATATGCGCGGTAGCAAGTGGTCTCCCCTTTCAAGATTACCTGCGAAAGTATATAGAAGCAGTGAAGATGACATATAACATGATAGATATGATGATTTACAGCCCACTTCAAAGAGAAAAAAAAGTATGTGCATGTGAGTAATCATTATTGGTACAAGTTAATACGACTACTGAACTTGTAATAGGCTAAAAACATTAAATCAATAAGAAACTACTTGGTATAAGTTAATGCGACTAACTAGTTACATGCAAGTAAAAGAATCTATGAATCAAGCTCAAATTACATGTAAGCATGAGATGAGTAGTTAATCAATACAACATAGAATACAACAAACAGTCTTGTTTGCATAGTTAATTTGTATGAAGGCATATTTGCAGTTGAACATTTGCATTAAATGTACACGTCACAACAAAAATTGACATCTAAAAGCATACAAATAGTAATTACGTACCATGAATAACATTAAACTTAATTAATTGTTTTTGTGTTGGAGTGTCTAGCTAATGAGATTGTTTTACTTTGCCAAGCCTATTCTTTAACTAAATACATAGATCATTATAAATATTAAATTAGTCAAAACACGTCAACTTAATCGTTTTTGGAAAATGAAAATCCCCTCGAATATTTAACAATGAATAGCATTGTGTTTGTCTTTGAGTGTGTAATTAATGAGTTATTTCATATTTTCCAAGCAGAATTTCTACCTCAAGTATAGGATTCAAAAACCCCATTGGTGGGCACAGAATGAGAGATAGAGTTTACGTGAATGAACTAGAACTTGAAGAAAAGTTTGAGAGGCAACATCCCATTGAATAGTTTATTGAAGGTTTCTCACTTTCACATGCCCCAGAGGAGAAATCCTTGGTTCAAAACCTCAAAGAGAGACACAAAGATGTCCAAATTAAGAGTAAGGTTGAGTTGCCACTTCTTCCTAAGTACCTAAGATACCCTATTATTTTGTGGTCACAATTTCAAATTGCTTTAGTTGATATGACATGATTATTCTCAACCACAAATTCAAAGAATATTAAAGACATTATGTTAAAAAGTAGTTTACTGAAGGGGAAATGTACTTCTTTAGTTGCAACATACTAAAAAAGAATGTGTACTTCAATTGGAACACATGGAGTAACTAACATAATGCATTTCTTCGAACCCCAAAAGGTAAGGGTCCAAAAAAATGCAAGCCCCAAATATGCACTATAAAAAAAAGTAAAAAAAAAACAATTTGGTTCTAGTTTATTTTAATACTAGACGCTAGACAGGCTTTTAGAGGAATGAGACTCACAAGCCTCACAAATCTATGGGTGAGATCTTATACTAATATTAAAAAAATTACCTTACATTGTGGCTTGTTGACCATGCAAGTTCCACTATAAACTGCACTTAGAGTTGTCAAAATGGGTTGGGCCCGTTGGGCTAGCCCGCCCCGCCACCTAAAAGAGGTGGGTTGGATTGGTATTTCTTAGGCCCACCACTTTTTTGGGCTGACCTGCCCCGCCCCGCCAAACAACGGGGTTGAAGTGGGTTGTGGGTTGGCTCGCCTAGAGGTGTCAAAAAAGGCTTGAGCCCATTGGGCTAGCCCGCCCCGCCACCTAAAAGTGGTGGGTTGGGTGGGTATTTCTTAGGCCCGCCATGTTTTTGGGCTGGCCCGCCCCGCCCCGCCAAATGGCGGGTTGAAGTGGGTTGTGGGTTGGCTCGCCCCGCCAACCTATTTTGACAACTCTGCACTCAAACATGCAAAGGCCAGTCTAAAGTACATAGTCCACAATCACGTGAAAGCAACTCAATAGCATTGGTGTAAAGTGAGAAAAAGAAAGCCTAACCTGAGGCAACTCTCCAAGCCCATACATCGGGTAAATATAATGTGATCCTGCTTCAAAGCGTGCCAGAGACTATGCATAGAACTTTACGGAAGCAAATAAAGATTAAAAGTTAATTAGCAAACAAAATGAAACAATGAACCCAATGAAAAAGATAATGAATTACTTGCACTAGCAAAATGAGAGGGTGAGGTACAAACTACATGTTTTAAACCCCTCTTACTAAGTAGGGGTCTAGACCTTACAAACATCTGCATTATGTATTAGGAATTTTTTTTCACCAGTATTATTTTCTACAGTAATGAGTCAAAAGATCATTTTGTTGCAAGCGATTCTAGAAAGAACAACTTACAATTATATATAAAATCAAAAGAATCTATAGACTTATGTTGTTCATTTTACTGCAATGCTTTCTCTCATTGATAGTTAGTACCTAGAACAAAGTTTCAGCAAGAGTTTAAACATGCATGGCTTAACTTCATGGTCTGATGCGTGAAATACAGCCAACTACATAAACTCTTGCCATAACTAACATGAAATAGTCTCTGGTATGAAGAAACATGTCATGTGTGGCTTCATTATTGAAGTAGGCACTATATTAGTTCATGGAAATGCTTATATAAACATGAATTAAAAAATCTAAGTGCAAAACTGCTTCAAACCTCCGGGGTGCACAACGTTTTAACTTTCAATCAAGTGCAGACCCTGTTTTGGACCATTTTCTGAAAATATCTGTAGCAATTCCGTTCATGGAAATGGGCTAAATTTTGGATATGTCGTATTTATATGTGTTAGGTAGTTACCTGTAAATTTTCATAAAATTCTGAAGTCGGGAAGTATCTCAATTGGGTCTTGAACCACCGCTGTGTTTGTGAAACTGTTAGTAGAAATCCTGGTTAGTAACCTGGGTTTTGAATGGTCATAACTTGATGAATATAGACCCGAATTAGGTGATTCAAAGTGCTTAATTGTATTTTAAAGTGTTTAGTAGCTCCATTGATAACTTTTGTAGCAACTTGCTTGTGGTTATGATCAATCCTTGGTCTTCCATTCAAGCAGACATATTGCTGGTTATAGCACATAGGAATTGCTCAGGTAATATGCAGCATTTTTTGTTGCAACAAATATATATCTGTTGTAAACAGCAAGAGTGCCAAAAAAGGAAACTAAAGTGGAGAATTCCTAGGACTATATATATATAACTCAAAGGGATGTCGTCACTTGCTTAATATACCAAAAGGAATTATAATTTACAAGAAAAGACTCGATAATGAACTTGGAATCCCACATATATTCTATGATTGAAAATTGTTAGATTGACAATGTCACTCGCAATCCTAAACATTATTAAGTGTTCATACCTTCGAAAAGATTTTAGTCACTGCCTTATGTTTCCAGTCAAACATATCAATAGTTTCCAGTCAAATAAGAAGCTTAATGATTCGTGTCCACCTTGTATGATTAGTATGAAGCATTCCTCAAACAAAATTACAGCAGTTACCAAATGTCCCGTAAATCGTTACCACTCAACATTTATTGACATCTTTATGTTCTCTGCTTATTGAAACATTGCAGCAGAACAATGAAAAGAAGGGACGCAAGACAGGAAGCAGATGGAGAGATTTTGGAACTTTAAATAGAAGGGAGAAAGTTGAAGTTACGAACATGGGGTTCCACTTCCAAATCTTAGGTTGTTAATGTATGCTGATCGATGTATTTTATACGTCGATTTTATATACTTCTATGACTTAAATTATGCTATTTCACGAGTCTTTTGCGTACTAATATATGTTTTCGGTGAGTTTTGTAAGTTTCAGGATTATTGTGAAAATACGCGAAACTCCAGGGTTTTAAGTGCAAATTACAAGGAAGAGAAAAATTGAAGAAAAATGAAGACTGCACAAACTGGACACCTTGCGGACGCAAGGTGCCTCAGACCTTGCGACCGCAAGGTAGGCAGTGTTGACCATCAGAGAAACAATCAAAGAAATCAAAGCCCGGATGTACTGGAGACCTTGCGGACGCAAGGTATCCAGCACCTTGTGACCGCAAGGTAGGCAGAATGCGACCTTTTCGGATTTTCACACAGTCATTCGATTCAATCGCAACTCCCGAGTATATATAGAAGTCAGATGCCGAGCCTAAGGGAGAGGAGGACGTCTGGAAGCTCTCTTTTCATAGATTTTAGGTAGTTTTAGATTGTATAACATAGTTAGGTTTTGTAATTTCAAGTATTGAAGATCAAATCATGTATCCATTCATCTCCATGTGCTGTTCATTGTCGATGATGAACTAAATCATCCATAATCTAGGAGGTGGGAGGTAACTTGTATCGAATTTATGTTTTGATTCTTATATATATGTCTATTCAATGCTTGTTGATTGTGTTGTTTATCAACCCCTATATTATTTTGCTTTGAACAAATGAATGTAATCGCAAATAATAAAGGCTTAGAGGTGCGGATAACTGCATGACCAAGTGCATATGTCGTACATAGGCTCACCAACACAATAAATTGGACCTATCGAAGCACGAGAGTGATAAGTTAGGACCAGGTTCTTACATGATCTAGGTGACAGATAGATCATAAAT
Organism: Codonopsis lanceolata; assembly: GCA_013146195.2. Taxonomy (NCBI): domain Eukaryota; kingdom Viridiplantae; phylum Streptophyta; class Magnoliopsida; order Asterales; family Campanulaceae; genus Codonopsis; species Codonopsis lanceolata. Next base: position 26,352,627 of record CM028377.1, on the reverse strand, counting down.
CTAGGTGACAGCTAGATTGATAGTTCCTGTGCTTAGGATATAGAATGGGTGAATTTTGCGGGGATGGAGGCTGAACCAATTGTTCAACAGACTATATCTATTTTTAGTGAACGAACCCAAGACATTGAATGACATTATTATGAATTGAACATAAAGGAGATATAAGTGAAACCCAGAATCCTAGATTTCCACTCACCATAAGATCTTCATATCTGCTATTACTGTCTAATTAGTTAAACATCTGTAACTAGTAGTTTAGAGTAGAATTAAACAATAAAAACCCCCTTAGGTTAATAATTTGCTACCAATAATCGCACTGTTCGTGATCACTTGTCTCTGTGGGTTCGACCCTTGCTTCCAATTCTATTCTATAATAGTCTTGTCCGCTTGCAAGGAAATAATTAAAATAAGACATCGATCAAGTTTTTGGCGCCGTTGCCGGGGACAAGCTAGTTCACGTAGTTAGTTTGTAGGTAGCGTAGTTTTTAATTTAATTTAGTTTTTAGTTTAATTTTCTGTTTTTATAAAAAATAAAAATACAAAAAGATTTTATTTTATTTTATTTTATTTTAATAGTTATTTGTTTTTAAATTGCTTTAATTTATTTTTATGCAAGGTCGTAGATCTTTAAATCCTAAATTGGTAGACTTAGATCAAGATATAAATATTGTTAAAAGATACCAAGAATATTTTGAAAATCTAGCTTTCGAGCTTGATAATCAAGATCAGTTGAATCAAGAGGATCCTCTGGTTGATCCTACAATGGAAGAAAATAACAATAATCGTAATCCTGAAAACCTAGTTGACCCAGTCAATAGGAATCAAAGAACTATTAATGACTTCAGTAGACCTTCATTAAATGTGGTGACATCATGTCTAGTCTTGCCAGACGCTGTTAGGAATTTTGAGCTAAAAGGACATTATTTTAATGCCATACCATCTTTTCATGGGATGCCCCATGAAGATCCTGTCAGCTTCTTAAGAGAATATGAATACATGATGAGTACTTTTCCTTTAGGAGGGTTGACTGAAGATCAAATTAAAATGAAATATTTTCCCAGTGCATTAAAAGAATTGGCAAAGAGATGGTTTATGAACCTAACACCAAATAGTGTTTATACTTGGGCACAATTATATGATTTGTTTATGAGCAAATTTTACAAACATGCATCTCTTACAGAGTATAGAAAACAAATCATGTCATTCTAAAATGAACTGTGAAACATTCCATGAGTCATGGGATAGATTTAAAAATCTGCTTATTATGTGTCCTCATCATAATTTGGCTCAACATGTGTTAGTGCTTCAATTTTATCATGGTCTTTCGCCAGGCTTACAAACTATGGTTGATAGTGCAGCTGGTGGTTCTATTAATAGAATGACACCAGAAGCATTAGAAGAATTATTTGAGATGCTAAGTATTAATTCCCAACAGAAAAGTGCTAGAGGTAAAAATAGGAGCCTATATCAATTGCAAGATAATTCAAATACACAAGCTCAATTTGAAAATTGGCAAATTCAAGAAGCATGTGCTTTATGTGGATTATATTCTCATGCTACTAATTTTTGTCCGTCAAGTGCTATGTATTCTGAACAGGCTAATGCTATGAATATGTACCCTCAAAGGCCAAGGAATGATCCCTATTCAAATACATATAATCCTGGTTGGAGGAATCATCCTAACTTTTCTTGGGGAGGAAATAAGCCTTTGCAACCTCAACAATTCCAACCTCAACCACCACAACCTCCACAATTGCCAAATCAAAACCAGTTGAGAATTGAAGAAGTTCCCAAGCAAGAAGTAGCTAGTAAAGGTCAAGCAGCTTTGATGAAGTACATGCTTGAAGAAATTGAAAATCTGAAGAAACATATTGAAAGTTCTGAAGCAAATAAAAGAGAAGAAGGGAAGTTCCCTAGTCAAACTGAGCAAGCTAAGTCAATCACCGTCTTGCGAAGCGGTAAGGTGATAGGTGAAGAGGTAAGTAATTCTGATCCTTCTTCTGATGTGCCTGCTACAGTAGAGAATTCTGAAAAAGTAATAGAAAAAGAAATCGAAAAAGATAGTGATAGTAATGATTTAAGTAATCAAGAGGTAGAAAAAGAAAAAGAAGTAGAAGTAGAAGTAGAGGTTCCAAATAAGGAACAAGAAAAAGAAGAAGAAATTCAAAATAAAGATAATACAATTGAAGTAGAAAAAGAATTAGATCAAGAAGAAGAGGAACCTTGTGGCTCCACCACCCTATGTTCTCTCAATTCCGTTCAAGAAGCTTATGAAAAACCGAATGGACAAACAATTCACGGAAATTTATAATATGTTATCCAAAGTAAATGTTAATTTACCTTTGCTTAATGTTATTAAAAATATTCCAGCTTATGCAAAGTTTTTCAAAGATCTTCACTCTAAGAAACACAAGTTTGAAAACAATGAAAAGATTGTTGTTTCGAAAAGCGTCGGTCGTTCTGTTTACAACCCGAACCCGTTACCACCTAAGTTGAAAGACCGGTAGTTTAATATCCAAGTCTCCTTGGAAGCTCTAAAAAGATGAAAGCAATGCTAGATTTAGGAGCAAGTATTAATTTGATGCCTTTGCGGTCTATAAACAGATTAGGTTTAGGAGAACTAAAACCCACTACTATGCAATTGCAATTAGGCGATCGTTCGCTTAAATATCCTTTGGGTATAGTGGAAGATATCCTAGTTCAGGTTGATAAATTGATTATAGCAGTTGACTTTGTGGTTCTAGAGATGGAAAGGAAGATTTGCACCAATAATGAAGTCCCAATATTGTTAGGTAGACCATTTATGGCAACTGCCAATACAATGATTAATGTGAAAAATGGTAAACTCACAATGTCAGTCCTAGGAGAAACAGTTGAAATCTCTGTGTTCGATGCTATGAATAGACCTAGTGACATGAGTGCTGTTTTTCAATAGATGAGATTGAAAAATTATCAAGAAACTTTTGAAGAAGAGGAAGATTATGAGAGAGATAGATTTATTGTCTATGATGATAGCCCTATCCCTCCCATAAAAATTGACATTGAGGAAATTGAAAGAGAAATAGAAGAAGAAGAAAGATTAGAGAAAGAAAAGTTAGAAGCTAGTAAAAAAAGATAGAAGAAAAGAAATAAAAAAAGAGAATCGAAAATAATTCTGATGAGTTTGAGAAAGTAGTAGAAGAAAGTTATGAAATCAAAGATGACGAAGTAGAGATTCTAAAATCTCTCTTTGAAGAAATTGAGATAGAAGATATTGAGGAAGAAAATAAGGATGAAAAGCAAGAAGAGAATAATGAGGCTAAAATAAAAGAAACTATTAAAGTAGAAAATTCGAATTTATGCCTTCCATTAATTCTCCCAAAGTCGAAAATTAAAGCCATTACCATCCCATTTAAAATATGCATTTTAGGGAAGGTAACACTTACTGTTATTATTATAGCAACCGACTTAAGAAAAGCAAGAAGCAAGTTTGTTAAAAGTTTTATGGACACATAGAGAAGCTTTAGGATGGTCTTTAGGCGACTTAAAAGGAATTAGTCCCTCTATGTGCATGCATAAAATACATTTAGAAGAAGGTAGTAAACCTTCAAGAGAAAGACAAAGAAGACTTAACCCACACATGGAAGAAGGCGTTAGGAAAGAAGTTCTTAAGCTCTTAGATGCGGGTATAATTTACCCTATATCGATAGTAAATGGGTTAGTCTGTTCAAGTAGTTCCTAAAAAGTCAGAATTACTTGTTGTTAAAATGAGAAAGATGAATTAGTCCCTACAAGGACTATAGCTGGTTATAGAATGTGTATCGATTTGCGTAAATTAAATGCGGCAACTAGGAAAGACCACTTTCCTTTGCCATTTATTGACCAAATTCTTGAAA
>CM028377.1:26310837-26348652 GCA_013146195.2 Codonopsis lanceolata | reverse complement strand
ACTCTTTAGAACAAGATTGAATACAATGTAGACAAGAATAGAGTCGAGCTTGAGGAGACTAACCATGTATTGAGACATGAAAACCAAGCTAAGGAATGACAACCCGCCATACTAAGAAATGATAATCGGTTGCTAGTAGATGAGAACAGAACCTACTAGAACAAACCAAGGAGATGATGAAGGTGATGAGCGGCACAGGTATGCCCTTTTAGGCCCTTCGATGAAATAGATGATGCTAGGAGAGCCAATCACGGAAGTCGAGCGGTGAAGATAACAATTCTGGTTAAGAATGCTTGGGATGCGGTCCAAATGGCCATAGATAACGGACCGGTTGTGGAAGAGGATCCAGAAGACTTTGAGGAAGATGGTGAGGAAGATGAGGAGATAGTGGACATCGAGGCGGATGTCAATCCAATGATTAATATAGTGAATTGAAGTGAAGAAGAATCTGACCCAAGTGAGGACGAAAACACCCAGGCGAAAGATAATTAGATAGGAAATTTTTCCTGAATGAAGGATCTAGTTGGATTATGGCCACCTAAAGTAGAAATTGGAGGACATTTTTTTTTCTTGTTGCTTTTGTTATTTGAGCAATGGAACGTACTTAGAGCTTCCGATTTTTATTTATTAGACAATTAAATGAAATTTGAAATAAATGAATTTTGGTTTTTTTTTAGTGTATGAATGTGTAACTTTGTATAGTGTACTCCTTAGAACTTGACGATTTATGCCAAATTGTCTTATGATGTCATACTGATCGAACTATGCCACCATAAGAGTAGTGACCCTAAACCTTATTGACGTCTCAACGTTTCTATCTCAGTGCCTAATGGCATGAGGAGGTCACGCTGGAACTCGTGGTCGTGGATGTGGTAGGGGTACTCGAGCTGCTAGGGTCACTGTGAACTCCATTTCCGAGAGTGTGGGAGAATATAGCGTATCTGCACCAAACGTGAACACTAATGAACTAGAGCGTACAACAAACTAGTCTAATGCAACAGCTGCTGGCCCAACGCCAGTAGACCCTACTCTTTTTGCGCTACTTCAAACTATAGCACTGAAGCCACGGTGGGGAAATAGGAATCGGGATAATCCACACAGGTACGAAATACCTACTTGCACACTGCTTAGGCGTCTATGCGATTGCTACCCCATGACCACGACTGCGACACATCAACCTGGGCCAATAGTAAAGGACCCATTGGACATCTTCCAAAAGAGAAGCCCTCAGACTTTCGAACCGAGAACCATTAAGCCGGAGTTATGGATTGAAAGCATGAACAAGATTTTTAGGACTATGACTCTCACAAGTGACAAAGTTACTCTTCAACGTTCAAATTCGAGGCTAAGCTAAATGGTGGGAATCATAATTGGGATTCTTGAAGCAATTGGGTTAGGAGAATATACATGGGAAGCATTTCTTGAGGTCTTTAATAAAAAATATTTCCCGGAGAGCATGCGTGATAATAATTTGAAAGAATTCCTTAATCTAGAGCAAGGAAAGATGACAGTAGATGAGTATGCCATTAAGTTCACGGAGTTGTCGAAGTACGCTCCAGGACTCGCTCATTACAAGCAAAAGGCCAGAATGTTTGAGAGGGCCTCAATGGAGAATTCGCCATCGGTTGATCGCTTCTGATTCTGAGGCATCTTATTTGAAGTCGTGGACCAGAGCTAGGATATTGGAGCGATTATCAAAAGACTATCGAGAAAAGAAGGATGAGAGAAGAAGAGAAATTTTGAGAGTATTGGAAACGACTCTCGAGATCGGTCGGGCTACCAAGGAAGTAATAATGAGAATAAAAGGAAGAACATAGAGAACAACAACGGGGTTCAACAGGACGAATCGGAACTTTAATCGAGAATAATCGGCGGAGAATCGGTGGAGTAAGGCAAATCAAGGTCCAAACAGGCAGGTGGCGTAGTCGAGATTAAGGTCAAAACCGAATCGGTGGCGTAATTCGATTTTGGAATACCAACGAGAACAATAATCAAGCTTGTGGCGGATGTGGGGGAAAACACGGAGCAGAGCCATGTTTTTGGACTAAGGGGGCATGATTCAATTGTGGAAAGGTAGGACATAAATCTAGAGACTGCTCAGAATCACCGAAAGCTGGTAATAATCAAGGAGCAAATAGGGAGGATAAGGCCAACCCAAGGGGACAAGGAAGAATTTTTGCTATGACAGCCAGAGATGCCAGAGCAACAAATGACGTGGTGACAGGTACCGTTCGACTTTACTCTCGTGAAGTTTATGCATTAATCGATCCTGGAGCCACACACTCGATAATAAGTACCTCACTTGCACGTCGTACGGAACTGTCTTCCCAAAGCTTGGAGGTGGATTTAGTGATAGATACACCTACTAAGGAATCCATCCCTGTCACTGAAATATATAAGTCGTGTTCTTTGATTCTAGAAGATAGAGAGATGCCTATTGACTTACTACCTTTAGATATTCAGGACTTCGATCTAATTTTAGGCATGGATTGGTTGTCAGCGTTTCATGCTAAGGTTGATTGTTTCGAAAAGGAAGTAGTATTTTGCATACCAAAGTCGATGACAAATTTCGCTTTTAAGGGATCTAAACCGACGGTTTTATCTAGTCTTATTTCTTCTCTGAAGGCAAGAAGACTTCTAAGGAAGGGTTGTCAAGGCTTCTTGGCCTCCATTATTGATAATGGCCTCCATTATTGATAATCGAAAGGAAGGGGTCACACTAGAGCCGCTCACAGTAGTTAAGGAGTTTAAGGATGTATTTCCTGAAGACTTGCCCGGTATTCCACCTGAGCGAGAAGTAGAGTTTGGAATTGATTTAGCACCTAGGACGGCGCCTATTTCTAAAGCACCATATAGAATGGCGCCAGATGAACTTAAGGAGTTAAAAGAGCAGCATGTGAGTTATTAGAAAAATATCCGATTAGGCAGTGTTTTCACTTTCACCTTGGGGTGCTCCAAATCTATTCGTGAAGAAGAAGGATGGGAAGTATGAGATCATATTGACTACAGTGAACTCAATCGGGTTACGATAAGGAATAAGTACCCACTACCTAGAATTGATGACTTGTTTGATCAGTTGCACGGAGAGTGCTATTTTTCAAAAATTGATCTTCGCTCGGGATATCATCAGCTGAGAGTCAAGAAGGAAGATATTTCGAAGACTGCCTTCCTGACTCGCTACGGACATTATGAATTTTTGGTGATGCCTTTTGGACTTACGAATGCCCCAGCTGCCTTCATGGATCTCATGAATAGGATTTTCAGGAGATTCTTAGACCATTGTGTGATCGTATTCATAGATGATATCTTGATTTACTCGAAGACCGAGAAAACACGAAAGCGACACTTGAGGTCTGTATCTGCATCTTGAGGAAGAGAAATGTATGCCAAATTTAAGAAATGTGAGTTTGGATGGAGGAAGTAACTTTCTTGGGTCATGTAGTGTCAAAGGGCATTAGACCCGCCAAGATTGAAGCGATAATGAGTTGGGAAAGACCAACGACCGCAACAAAAGTTAGGAGTTTCTTGGGCTTGGCAGGATATTATCCCCGCTTTGTTGAAGGATTTTCGAAAATAGCAACGACTTTAACTAAGCTAACTCAGAAGAATGTAAAGTTCGTGTGGACAAATGACTGTGAGTCCAACTTTCAAGAATTAAAGAAAAGATTGGTTTCGGCACCAATTCTCACTGTACCATCAGGCACAGATGGATTTGTAATCTATAGTGATGCTTCCTTGAAAGGTTTGGGGTGTGTCCTAATGCAAAATGGAAAGGTGATTGCCTATGCATCACGACAGTTGAAGAACTTTGAGAAAAATTACCCAACCCACGATCTAGAACTAGCTGCTGTGGTATTTACATTGAAGATTTGGAGACATTACTTGTATGGCGTGACGTGCGAGATCTACACAGATCACAAGAGTCTTAAGTACATTTTTACCCAAAAAGAGCTGAACATGAGGCAGAGAAGGTGGTTAGAATTGTTAAAGGATTATGACTGCACCATTTTGTACCATCCAGGCAAAGCCAATGTGGTGGCCGATGCCTTGAGTCGTAAGAACAGAGGAAAGTTGGCAAAGATGCTGACTTGGGAGAAGGGTATTCTCGAAGATATCAAGAGCTTGGGTTTAGAAGTACGAGTAAGAGGAGGAAAAGGATATTTGGCACGTTTGAGCTTGCAACCGTCGTTACTAGAAAGGATTAAGATAGCCTAGAAAGTTGACCTGACGTTAGTAAAAATTTCTGAAGGAGTAGAGATGGGAGCTCAGATAAATTTTTGACTCGGAGGGGATGGTATCTTACACTTTGGAAGAAGAATTTGTGTTCCATCTGACCCGGAGTTGAAAAGAGAGGTGTTAGAAGAGGCTCATAATTCAAGGTTTGCGGTACATCCGGGGAGTACAAAAATGTATCGAGATGTGAAAGAGACGTTTTGGTGGGAGAATATGAAAAGAAAAATCGCAGAATTTGTCTCTAAGTGTTTAGTTTGTTAACAGGTCAAGAGTGAACATCAACGACCTGGGGGAATGTTACAGTCAATGCCGATTCCTGAATGGAAGTGGGAACATATCACTATGGATTTTGTGGTGGGATTCCTAGAACGCAGAATGGGCACAACGCAATTTGGGTTATTGTAGACCGATTGACCAAGTCAGCTCACTTCCTTGCCTTTAAGATCACTGACTCCTTGGAGAAGTTAACAAAGTTGTATATTGATGAAGTTATCAGGTTGCATGGGATTCCAGCCTATAGTGTCGATCGCGACGCCGTTTTTTACTTCAAAGTTTTGGGCGCCTACGTAAGGCTTGGGGCACGATTTGAGTATGAGTACGCGTTCCACCCTGGTCGACGGTCAATCCGAACGAACCATACTGACATTAAAGGACATGCTGAGATCCTGTACCTTAGATTTGCAAGGGAATTGGGATGACCATCTGCCATTAATTGAGTTTACATATAATAATAGCTTTCATGCAAGTATTGATATGGCACCGTACGAAGCATTATATAGAAGAAAGTGTAGATCGCCTACGTGTTGGGATGAAGTCGGCGAGCGAAAACTTTTGGGACCGAAACTAGTACAGATTACGTCAGATAAAGTGCAGTTGATCAAGAAGAAACTTCTTATGGCACAGAGTCAACAGAAATCATATGCAGATAAGCGTCGTCGTGAGCTTGAATTTGAAGTGGGAGATCATGTCTTTCTTAAAGTTTCACCGACCAGGGGAGTTATGAGATTCGGCGTTAAAGGGAAACTCAGTCCAAGATTTGTAGCACTACAAGAAAATGGGGTATTTGGGAAGGCAAAAAACCGTGCCAAATACTGTCAAAACCGTCCCAAATACTATTTGGCACGGTTTTGGGACTGCTTTGGCTCCTTCCTAAATACGAGGGTGCCAAATACATTTGTCTCGAAGCAAAACCGTCCCAAATACTATTTGGGACTGACAAAGGACGGTTTGATAGGGTGGTGCCGTTAGCGTGCATTTGGGACGGTTTGTTAAACCGTGCCAAATACTTGCATTTGGGACGGTTTTGTTGAACCGTGCCAAATAGTTTTTGGGACGGTTTTTCTGCCCTCCCAAATAGTAGATTTAGGCACGGTTTTTATTCCGTCCCAAATAGTTTTTTGGCACAGTCGGGTTGCCCTCCCAAATAGTAATTGGCACGGTTTTGGTTGCCTTCCCAAATAGTATTAGGGACGCTTCAGTTGCTCTCCCAAAAAGTTTTTGGCACGGTTTTTTTGCCCTCCCAAATAGTATTTGGGACTGTTGTGTTTGGTCTCCCCGCGTAGTATTTGGCACGGTAGATGCCCTCCCAAATACCATTTGTGACCAATTATTTTTGTGTTTGATATCGTCATAATATGCTAATTATCAAATGGAAAACAATTACATTTTATAGAAATGAATTGAAATCATAACATAATCAATCCACCATGCATTATTAAAAAGAGAACAATTGCATTTCTTGAAAATACCTATACAAAGTTATACTAGTTAATTAAGTAACACAAACCCATAAACATATATCAACATATCCAAATCAAAAGCATTAGCACATATTCAAAAGAAAAACTGCAAATTTGTATCAACATCTGTTCAAAAACAAAAGTGCCTTCCCTATAATTTGCTAGCTCAAGTCATCCATCGGATAATTGGCAAGGTTGATCCGAGCCTACAATAAAAATAATATAATAAGCAAAAATTCCATAAAAAATTAACAACTCAATGAAAGGGTGAACATGATAAGGGTATACCTACCCTACACTAGATCCAGAGCCACTGCAATTTGTGCCTGGACATGGTGACAATGGCAGTAGCCCATGTACCTCCAATAAGCGTTGCATACGAAGTATCTTCATTGTTCGCACTCATCTAATAATTACACAAAGGTGAACATATTTCTTAGGCAAAAACAAGGACATCAAATTACCAATATGCAACGCAACCAAGTCCATATGAACCATAAGCATATATACAAGTACATATAATATATACTATCAATGACAAGAACATATACCTACTTGGTTCGTAATGTCCTGCACTGGAATAGAGGGAGAATACATTATATGATTTGGAGCATTATTTACTTAGGTTCCACTCTTTTGAGGCTTAACTATTGACATACATCATATATACCTCACCTTTGTCTTCCCTTGAATTTTAACTACTTATTTATGTCTGCAACTAAAAGAAAAATCTAGCCATTTCATTTCTATGACTCTATCTTGGTCTGCAAATCCACACTTAAATATGATGATTCATGTTTAGTAAGTACGATTAATTTTTTGAAGGCATGTTCTGTCATCTGATCCAGTTCTATTGCTTTATCATAACAGAAAGAACCAGAATGTGGACACGATTACAACATAGAAAGCCAGAACTATGATCTGGAGCTGTCATTGTACAGTTTATCTACATTATCTGAAGCAACAAACAACTTTTTGGTCAACAATCGGGTTGGAGAAGGTGGATTTGGACCAGTTTACAAGGTAAATTGAATGCATGTACATTTCTATAGGACCGCGTGATATAAGTACTAGCGTAAGCACTAGAATCTATACTAGGCGATGAAAGGTCGATGCAAATCGAATCAAAACGAAGCCACTTCAGCTAAACATTTATAAACCTACTTAGTGTTTCACAATAATAATCGGTTTTAGTTAAGCCCAAAGGAGTCAACAAACTCATCAAAAACTACAATGAAAACGAAAACAGCAAGAAGATATACCTCTGGGTTCATGTGTGGAATCAAGGGAACATGGAGGTTGAAGATCATTGACGACCAGTAGCAACAGAATTTTCTTTCCTCAAGCATGATACGTCCTGTGCAATCCCCAATGGATCAGTTTCAGAGGCATGATGAGCCCCAAAAATTGGCAACTTCATTTAAATTTTGTTGTTACTGAACTACAGTGATTGACACAACATAGAACACAACAGAAAATAACAAAGCATAAATTAAGTCAAACAACAGAATATAACTGGGTATAAATTTCTTTGTTATTGAACGACAATGATCGACACAACGTAGAACACAAGAGAAAAGGCTAAAACTGACAGTTATTTTATTACAAATTTCATTTCATGATAATTCAAACATGCGCTAAATAATGTCTTATTACTCATAGACACCGATGTTTATAAGGTTCGTCCAATTGAGACTCAAACCAGGTAGTCAAGCTGCGAGTGGAAGCTCTTTCCGAATTATTTTTGCTAGATAAATCAACTATCTATCATAAAGAAAAAAAGATCAGCAAGCCCATCCTCAAAAAAGGCCGATCACAACAACGGAACAAATCAATGAAACCCTCCTTCAAAAGTATGAATACATGTGGTTCACAAGAACAACTGTTAGATCAATGGAAAAAAAATTAAGATCGACTTCTACCACAATGGAAGGACATTTGTGTCCTGCAGTTGAAAATATGAGTATGAATTACAATTTACTTAGTAAAATTTATTACTAATTTCTTACGACATAGAAATTCCACTCTTTGGTTGTTTTGTAGAATTCAATTGGGATTCTAAAAATAAATAAATAATTTAATGTTCACTAACACCCTTGTGTTCTCCCTCTTTACTCTCCCCTCCAAATATCTTTCTACTCTCCACCAACACTGGAGCTTTTAATGTTCAGGCCATCGACCGGCTAGTGAGGTTTTGCTATAGCAATCCTTTTTTATGAAACATCGCTAAATTAGTAAACCCAAATCTCACTTCAGCAAGAAAAAAAAAAGAGCTTTGGTATTATGTGTAGCAGCCATTGATGTGATGGTGCTGAGTGTATTGGGAAGCTAGAAAGAGAACATGTGAAGAAAGGAAAAACTTATAAAAGAGTAGAGAAAATTTAGTGGCGTTTGGTCATCATTTTACAAATAAGCTTAGCAGCAGCTCCAAACAATTCATCATCATTTTACAAACAAGCTTCCGCACACACATACCCGTGCCCTCCCCCCCCAAAAAAAAAAAAAAAACCTATGAGAATAGTACACAATGATGGAATAAAAAAAAGCCAATAACCTATCAAAAGAAATGGGCAGTTAAGTTAAGAGTAGCACAAACTACATCAACAAGTATACAAAGCCCCCATTATCCCAATTCAAATTGGAACCTTTAAACGCACAAATAGCATATCAAACTTTTATTTCTTTATTTTAATTTCAGATCTTTTTTTTATTCTGTGCTCAGGTTGGGAGCTACATAAATAGAATCTACATATTGCAGCCACCTACGTGATCTTAGTACAATTAGAATCATTATTATGCAATAGATGAATCTAGTGTGAAGAGAGAATCCATCAATCCAGATTGTGACAAATTACATTTGATTCACATTGACTCAAAACCAAGGAAACATTGCAATGCTGACATATACCTGTAACCATGCAATTTATATTGAGTCAAGAATTCAGAGAAAGCTGGCAGATCACTCAACTGCAAATGCAAAGCACACAAAAGCATAGTTAGACAAGAAGAGAGCTCAAAGGAGGAAGGAGAAAGAATAAATAGAAAAAGATATGATCGGAGAGTACATAGATAGAAAAACTAGGGCTGCAAATGAATTGAGCAACCAAAGCTCGGGGAATAAATATTTTTAGGCTTTGGTCAAACTCATCCTGAGATTTTATACTTATTATGTTTAAAATCAATGGTATAATAATCCCTCTGTTACGAAACGATTGTCTTGATCACTACTTTTTATTTCTCTCCAAGATGCTTGTCCACTTTTTAAAAGAGAACCAATTAATTATTTTAATATTCTACTATACCTCTCACAACAGAGAACATAACGAAACCATTTTTATCCTGCATGGGCGTGGTCTCTATGTAGTTGGATTCTGCGAGTACCATACTTTATTGAAGTCAGTGTGTGGTCCTGTAGTTTACTTTTTCTGTTGGACTTGCCCCTAGTGCCGGGAGGTATCTCCGTTTCTCAAGTTTATTCCTATCAATTCCGTAATTCCTCCTGTTCTCTAAAAGGTTCCACACTTTTTCTTATGGATGTGACAATAGTAGGATGCTTTGACAAAGAAAGGAATTATTTTCCACCGACAAGCCTATCTTTAAATCCACTCAACATTTTTAATGTAAACATTGACACTTTCAGGTTTTTCCGCTACATGCTTATTCTTTTTTCGGTTCACCAAATGGCTTTGGGTCTATTCCGGACAATGGCTTCAGTTGCACGAGATATCATAATTGCCAATACATTTGGATCAGCTGGACTGCTTATTACATTATTGTTGGGCGGATTTATTATGCCAAAAGGTAAATGCTTCAACATTTATCCATTATGATCCAAAGTCAAGTTATTCTTTGTAACTAAAGTTCCTTCTCTTTTAGAAATGATCAAGCCATGGTGGGCATGGGGGTTTTGGGTGTCACCTTTATCGTATGGGCAACGTGCTATCGCCGTTAACGAATCTACTACCACAAGATGGATGAAGGTCTGCTGTTGCAATCAGTACATGACTTGCTTCATTATGTTACCAATCTTTGGACAGTTTTACTTCTTTTTGTTATGTGCAATGACTTAATCGAGCTTTGAATATTCTCACTTTGTAGATACCTGCGGGTGGAAACACTACAGTTGGATACAGCCTTCTCCAATCACACAGTCTACCTAGTGACAACTATTGGTATTGGCTAGGAGTTGGCGTTTTAGTACTTTATGCTCTGGGATTCAATATCATAGTGACTTTGGCTTTGGCCTACCTCAACCGTAAGTAATTTTAAATCTGTTAAAAATCTGTTAAATCTGCTAAAAATAAAAATGACTTTTCAACCAAGCTCAATGACCAATGATGGGCATTGATTGTCTTTTAAATCTGTATAAAATCTGCAGCCATCAGTTTTAAGTTCAATTGCATATACCATTATTGAAGCACTCGCGCAAGTAAATAATGGCCAAGACAACTACAATCGAAATTTTGTATGGAAAAATGGCATTTAAGAAACCAAGTTTCCAACGAGTGCTAAAAATTTGAATAAAAAAGTTAACAACCTTATCGTATAAAACTTCAACGAAAATATATTCTACTCCACGGAGCCATCCAACACGAAGTCGACAAATATCCTAATGTGGCATGCCATGTCAATCGATAAAATGGTTCCTCTGTTCGATCCAATTCAGAATCAAAAAGTTACAGGAAAGCAAAAGGTATTTTTCGAGGAAAAATGAGAAGGGAATATTTTCCAAAGTTGAAAGTAACAGCTAGTTTCTTTTCCATTTCGGTCTCTCTTGTATGCCAAGACCATCTACTATGAGATGATTACTGAAGAAGAAGATATTTTACTTCATTCATAGAAAGAGATTTCACAACACATACACAAGAACACATATCATTATGTACAACGAAAAAACAAATTAGGCCAGCGGCCTCCAGTCCTGCGTGAAATGGAAGCTTCAATTGAGTCTAGTATTCAAACAACAATGGCATGATTTGAGAAAGAACGAAGGCAAGAAAAATGTGATAACTCAAAGCTAATTTAGAAATGGATAGAAGTATCTCCACGCTAAATACATTTCAATCCAAAATTATTCATGGAAACTAGAGTTCATGACCGGAAGTTCAAAGATTTTTTATGGAGCGGACTGATACATCAATGCGTGCATTGGTTTGCTTCTCAAATAGTAGCGCCAAGATTGGAGTAGATTTCTTAGGTATGAAATGATTGCCTCCCTCATGACGTATATATCAATCAGTTGAGGTCTATATAATTATGTTTGTCATTCTTTTCATGAGATATCAAAGAGTGAGTCATTTGTCATTTGTTTCACTTGTGAACATTAAATTTTGAAGGAAGATGTTAGAGCAGAAGTTCACGCTATCAAAATATATATCTAAGGACTAGTATATTGCTTTGTGGGGCTACTTTGTTTTAGAATGGAATTCCAACATAGTTCATACCTGGTCGGAGCCAAGCGCACTGAAGCTTGAGCACTATGCCTGCATGGTGGATATCTTGGGGAGAAGTGGGAACTTGGAGGAGGCAGAGGAGTTGGTCAAAAGTATGCCATTGGAAGCAAACCTATCTATATGGCTAGCTCTGCTAAGTGGGTGTAGGATGCATTCTAACTTAGAAGTAGCTGAAAGAGCTTCAAAAGGCATTTTTGACATGGATTCAGATTACTCTGCTGCTTACACTTTGTTGTCTAATTTATATGCTTCTGCAGGTCGATGGAGTGATGTTGCAAGAGTAAGAGGGATGATGAAAAGCAGATGTATTGTGAAACACCCAGGACGTAGCTGGGTTACTCTAAAGGGACATCGGCATGTATTTCTTTCTGGAGATAGGTCTCACCCTTTAAACAATAAAATATATAAAAAGCTTGACTGGTTAGGGGAAAGGTTGAAGGAATTTGGCTATGTCCCTGATGAAAGGTTTGCTTTACATGATGTTGAGGATGAACAGAAGGAAGCTCTCCTGTCTTATCATAGTGAGCGGCTTGCTATTAGTTTTGCTTTAATTTGTACCCCAGTTAGCAGTAAGATAACAGTGATGAAGAATCTTCACATATGTGGGGATTGCCATTCTGCAATTAAGCTTATAGCAAAAGTCGTCGAGCGTGAGATTGTTTCAAGAGATTCTAGTCGTTTTCATCACTTCAGAGATGGATTTTGTTCTTGCAAGGATTATTGGTAGCACTAGCACCATAATGAATTAGTTTGCAGGCAATTCAGGAAGGGTTGCATATAATGTACAGGGGTTATACATCTTATGCATGTGATATTCTCTCCCATCAATCTACTTGTACTTCTCTTAGTCTACAGGTTCCAAAGTAATTAATGGTGGGTTGCACTCCAAAGCCTTTACTCGGGACATGATTCCAACAAGATATCAGATCAACTACTCTTCTCATCATCATATTAACAGTAGCAAAGAGGGAAGTGACAACAGCCCATAATCTCCTTGAGAATCCTTATAGCACATGCAGTAGCCATTCAAAAATTCTCCTCATGTACTTACTAATTTTTCCCTGGTGAAAACTGCATTCTTTGCTGCTGTGCAAGCAAAGAATGTGGCCTATAGAAGAGCTTTTGTTTTCCAAAGTGTGTTTCCGTGGAAATTCAGATTGGAGGCTAGTGGAAAAATGATTTAACAGTGAAAAACCCAATCTAGTTCCCTCTCTAGACTCTCTATCGACACCTCCAGGTGTTTGTTTAAATAATCACCTACATTTCTCATTTCTCAGTCTTGAAAGCACTGTGGAAAGATGGGTCCTTATCTGATTCGGTACTGAAAGTGATATTAGGTCATCCACTTACCCCTCTCCATTAGTTGCAAAACCAAAATAATTTGAAATTTTGAGTTGATGCAAGTTTCCCCTAAGCAGTTGTTAAGCAACTGCCATATGCTACGGAGTCAAGTAGTACTCAAATTGTATTTGCTTACCAAATAATTTATTAAGGTTTGATTCTTATAATAATAAGGCCAAAATACAAACTTCCCCCAAAGTTTCCACCAAATCTCCCTTTGCCCCCAACCTAAGTTTAGTGTTATTTCTATATTCCATGTTACCAGACGTTACGTGGTCTTCCACGTGTAGGGCAATTTGGTTATTTTCCTTGTGGGAATTAACTTGAGGGAAGTCAGACGGAGTTAGTGTAAACATATAAATTTCTCTTGTTTGATTGTTGAGACAGTTCTCACGAGATATGAAATGAATTTCCTTCTAGTTTAATTTTCGGTATTATGATAAATTAATGAATTTGAGGCCTAAATGCTGATAGTCTTACGATTCAACATGTTTTGGAAGATGAATAGCCGAGAGTCGTATGCGATCCAAGATATTTTCATTACTTAATTTATTATTGATCAAGCTTTTGCTACATCAACACACAAACAAGGGAAAACAAAAACAAACATCAACTTATGGGATAAACAGTTTAGATGTATGCAAACTTGGTTACTTTGTTTTAGACCAAAAAAAAGACAAGGGAGGGACCGTTTTTCATAGAATATTGTCACATTGTACTGATTATGCCACACACATACACACGTCACATTAATCAAAGTTAACCAATTAATAATGAAAAAAAAGATCAACAATCATTTGCATCATCAACATTCAAATAAAACAAATTAATTAATCAATAAACAACAATATAACTCATATGGGTATATATTGCCATGTACAATAACAAACGCAAAGTCACACATTCCTATAAGACTGTATATTAAGAAATGAACAAAAAGAAAAAAAAAATCAAAGCATTACCTCAATAAATCGAACATGCTATCTTCATAAAACCAAAATGAAACCAACAATTAATAATAAAACACATACATACTCCAAAGACACGCACACTATTGTAAAGATACAAACAATGAATTTCAAAGTTTCAATCACAATCTCTAACTTGACTTAAAATCCAAAAGTTCTACAACCAAATTGAAATGCATAGTCAAACAAATAAACATAATAGATCGACTTAATATTTTAGAATTATAACACAGACACATACACAAACGATAGAATGGGGGAGAGAAAGAGACAGAGACAGACAGACACATAGACAAATGATAGAATGAGAGAGACAAAGAGACAAAGAAAGACAGAGAGAGACAAAGGATTACCGATGAGACTGAGAGCTTCTGCGATGTGAAGATGGCGGCAAACTGGTATCTGCTGCGATTTCGGACGAGAGAGAGAGAGAGAGAGAGAGAGAGAGAGAGTTATCGGTGTGCTAGATTAACAGCTCTATCCACTTAATTTTGGGAAGGAAAACCTAGGTGGGGGGAAATTTTGGGGAAAACTTGGAGGGAATTTTGAGGGCGGGAGAGGGACGCGGGATTGTGAAATAAGATATGCTTCGAGAAATATTTTTACCACCGATTTAATTTGGAACCGAAGAGTGGAATTTAGTACGGGGTTTGCACTAGTGTCCTAAATACACCAGTATTTGGGTCGGTTATTACAAAACAGTGCCAAATACTACGTAATTGTGACCACTAATTATCCTTTCCCAAAAAAAAGTATTTGGGACCGTTTTTTGGCCCTCCCAAATAACGGGGGTCACAAATAGTCCTTTTTGTTGTAGTGTAGGGTCTTTTGAAATTTTAGACCGTGTGGGAGAAGTTGCTTATAGGCTTGCATTACCACCAACATTATCTGGGGTCCACAACGTGTTTCATGTGTCGATGTTAAGAAAGTACGTCCCAGATCCGAGTCATGTTATTGCTTTTGAATCCTTACAACTACAAGAAGATTTGTGTTACGACGAGCAACCAATTCGTATAGTGGATCGAAAGGAACAAGTGCTAAGAAGACGAACAATTCCATATGTGAAAGTGCAGTGGACTAATCATACAGAGAGGGAGGCAACTTGGGAACTCGAGGAGGATATGCGAAGAAAGTACCCAAATCTCTTCGACTAATGAGGTACGCTAAGTTTAGAGGACTAAACTTTTTTTAAGGGGGGTGAGAGTGTAATACTTCAAATTTTCTATATTAAAATAAATTTTCTTTTATTAATTTTTACCAAATATCAATAATTATTGTGGGCTTAACTTTTCAATTTGGAGTTTATTAAAATTGGGTTAGGCCTAATACACTTGAGTTTGATTTTAATGGGCTTGATGTTAGTTATTTAATATATTTTGAGTTTGGGCTTGACCCACCAGTTTGAGTTTCCTTTACTCACAAAAATAGTGGTTATATAATAATAATAATAATACTAATAATAATATAATAATAAACAATAGTAATACATTAGATGAAATGAATGGAAGAGATCGAAATCGGTTCTCTGTATCGCCGGCCGGAATATCAAGAGCCCGGATGAACTTGGGAAGAGAGGAGAAGATCAAAAGATTGAGTATAAAATTGTTTGCCTCTAGTTTGAGTCTTAGGCATAAACAAGCACAAACACACATAAAGAGAGAGTGAGAGAGAGACGGAAGAAAAGAAAAGAAAAGAAAAGAAGAAGAGCTTTCGAGCGGCGGCGTCGAGTACAAAGACGAAAGCATAACAAGAGGGATTCTTCGGGTAAGTCGTCGCAATCTTCCTTCTCGTTAATATAGTTACCGTTCTTAGTATTGTTGTGTGGATTGTAATTGGGTTGTACTTGGAATCAAAAAAAGAAAAGAAGAAAGGGATATGTTGATTGTGTATGCATGTGCGTGTGAATTGAATAGAGGAAGTGGGGGGGGGGGTTATTGAGTTCATGTATAATTGTGTGGACAAGGATGAGAATGGGAGAGAGATTAAGACAAAAAAGAAAGAAAGAGAGAAGAGAACGGAGAGGACGGCTGGAAGGAGTATAAGGAAGAAATGAAGAAAAAGAAAGGAAATGGTGTAATGAAGTAGGAGGAAGATAATAAAATAATGTTATATTAATTTGGTAGTCAAAGTATCTCCACAAATCAAAGGAGAAGATGGACTTCTGTGGTGGGATTTTACAAATTCAACCCCTAAGCTTTGAGGTTTGACTAATAGCATTTTGTATTTTTAGAATTTTTCCCCAAAGTTATAAAAGTTGTAAAAATATTATATATAATTTTAGTAACTATTTATTGTACGGATTATTAAAATTATTTCTTAGACTCTAAATTTTAGTAGAAAGTCCCCAAAGTCAAAATTATATTTCTTATTTTTAGATTCGATTAAGCGCGGGTAGCGGCATATTGTGCTCAAGTTAAATTTTTCGCAGCATCACTAAAGTAAGAGATTATACCTCTTATAATCTTTTTTTTTAATCCTCCGTTAGACTTCCAATTATTTTATTGACATCAATATTTTTTTAAACGTACGCCGACTTGGGTCGGTAGTTGATTTGAATTCCGTCGATTTTACTTCTTTAAAAATCATGAATTGATTCACGTTTAACTTCACTTAATTATTGAATTTCATGTTAGTTATTCTTCCTACATGAAATAATTGATTGTTGCGATGCGAAATTTTGTGATGCATAATTTTTGTGATGCATGACCCTTGTAGTGAAATTTGATTATCGTTTCCTTGAAATTCTACCATGATCATTAAACTGATTTTTATGATTATCAAATGCCACTTAAATTGTGAGCATAATTATTGAATGATCGAACTTATCGAATACCACGTAGCTAGTGGTATATGGTTATACGGATATACCAAATATGATCGAATTATTGATACTCTTCGGAGTAATTATTGTACTGCTTATCGATACTCTTCAGAGTAATTATTTAAAAATTGTTTTATGATCATGAGATTCTGTGAGTAATTTACTGTCTCCAGTCGGTATGGGACGGTTGGTGACGGTTGATCAATCGAGTCATTTTATTGTTAAATTTTCATTTGACTTCCTTTTTACTTTGAATTAAAAAATTAATAAATTGTTTCCGCTTATCGATACTTGAATTGTGAACTTGGAATATTCAAATTTATTCCACTCTAATTTATTCTAGTCAATTTCTCCTTAGTAATCGGAGGGGTTGTGTATGAGCTTACTGGGCATTGTTCGCTCACCATTTCTCTTTCAAATTCTCCTTCTTCAAGTAATGAGTAGAAATTATGAGAAGACTTGACTCGGAAAAACCATGATGACGGTTCCGAGAGATTTTGGATCTAGACATTATTTAAAATAAATGATAACTTATTAAGAATGATTGACTTTTGTTTAGCATCGAGTTTTTATTAAATTTTATTGGGTTATTTGACTTGAGTTAAAGATGTTTGAAGGTTTATTTATTTTTGAGTTGAGAATATTTATGATTTTAAGATGTTATTGTAAGTGACGTGGTCTAATTGTGGGACCGCGGTGTCGTACTGAGTTTGGGCGTTACACATATAAAAATTGAGGAACCATGCAAACCATTGGACATAATTTTTTTTAGAGAAGAATATTTTTAAAATATGTTTGTAAAAATAGGACCTAGCTAAGAATTGGTGTTAAGAATAAAATGGGGGAAAATTCTGGCCGATCCATTTTTCTAAGTTTTTAACTCCAAAAATCAACAGTTCTTTTTTCAATTGCAAAATATCACTTTTTGAAATATTGTTCCAAAAATGTCATAGTTTTCTTCAACAGTTTCAGAAACATACTTTGAATTCGAAAATCACGATTGTACCTAATGAAACAAGGATCGACCTGCCCGGTCAGGTCGCGGGGGCAGCACCCATTCGTGGGGGTTCGAGGGCAATGCCCCTGAAAGGTAAACAAGTTTTTTTATTCATGAAATATGAAAGTATAGTGGATCTGCACTAGTTTAAATGATTTTATCAGTTGAGACGAAGACAGAGAAGGATGTGGAAGAAGAAGGAGGCTTACGACGGAAGAGATTGAAGAAGAACGTGGAGGACGTAAACTGATTTTTTTTTTTAGCTATTGTATCACGGTTCAAAAATAAATTAGATAATATTTGTGCACTGCGATTCAAAGTTTAATATCCTAGTCTATTTTTGCATCGCGATTCATAAATTTTATTGCATTACTTTTGCATCACGGTTCAAAATTTAATTTCCTAGTTTATTTTTACACCGCGGTTCATAAATTTTATTACATTATTTTTACATCGCGATTCAAAATTTAATTTCTTGATTTATTTTTGCACCATAATTCATAAATTTCATTACATTAATTTTACAT
This sequence comes from Codonopsis lanceolata, assembly GCA_013146195.2. Lineage (NCBI taxonomy): Eukaryota > Viridiplantae > Streptophyta > Magnoliopsida > Asterales > Campanulaceae > Codonopsis > Codonopsis lanceolata. Next base: position 26,330,573 of record CM028377.1, on the reverse strand, counting down.
CGCAATTTAAAGTTTAATTTCCTATTCTATTTTTACACCGCGATTCATAAATTTCATTGTATTAATATTTACTATACGGTTCAAAGTTTAATTTTCTAATATTTTTTTGAACTATTATTCATAAATTTCATTGCAATAATTTTTATAATGTAGTTCAATAGTTTAATTGTCTAATTTAATTGCAATACGCTAAAAAAATAATAACTCTTGTAGTATACATACGATTCATTAAAGATATCGTAATCATTTTACAATTAAAAATAACTTTTTTCAATTAATTTTTTTTTATTATAACGATTAAAGACTTGAAAAAATGGACGGTCGCATATTTTTCAATAGCATTGTTAAAGAAGCTCTTATTATAATCAATTCGATTATCTGGGCCCAGAATTATGGGGAAATAATCATCACCTCCATCCCTTTTAAATTCATTTTCTAAATCGAATCAGTTTCACCAATTTATGAAGGTTTCACCAACAAATCAGCAAGTAGAGTAACAAGTCCGGTCGAAGTTACGAAATACTCCCTCCGTCCTTACCTTTGGAAAAAAAAAATCTTTATTTAAAAGTTAATTTTTTAAGAAAATAAAAATACTTTTAATAATTAATTAATAATAAAATAATAATTCTAATCCTTAAATTTTAAAATAAACTCTTTTAATAAAAGATCACAAAATGAAATAATTAACCATTTCGTTTCTAATTTTTGGTAACCATTTCGTTTCTAATTTTTTTGTTTATATTTTTAATTATTTGTGAAAAATAGAAATAGAATTACGTTTGACAATCATTTTTATTTTTGATAAACTAGAAACGTTTCTCATTATTCCCAAAAATTTAGAAATGAAAAAAAATCGTTTCTTTTTTAAGAGAAATGATTCTTTTTCGAAACTTAGAAGAGTCGAGGTCGGTCATCTTAAATGAGGTCAAGCCTCCGAATTTTGATATATGTGTGTGTGTGTATGTATATATTAGGCCTGACAATCACAACCCGAAGCTCGTTAACCCATCCGACTCGACCTAAAAATTATTCGACCCAACCGAACCCATTAATAGTTTTGGGTTGCACGTGTAACACGTTTTGACCCAAAAATATAAACAAGTTCGAATCGAATCAAATTTTTGACTCGATACCAATATGAAATAAAGAAAATCACACTTGTTTTAACATGTCACCCGTTTAAGAAGAAGATAGAAAGGAACATGTGTTATGTATTTTTTAATAGTTTAATTTTTTGAATGGATATAATATATTATTATCAAAATTGTAATGTGTTAATTTTTTGAAAAAGAATATAACTTTGTGAGAATAAAAATATTTATCTAATTAGTTTTTGCTTTTTATTATAAAAATAAAAATGGAATTTTAGAAAACTCTTTATAATTTTATAATTGTTCTTGCTTTTATTATTAATAATTTGTTACTAAAAATTAAACCAATATTAATCACATAAAAAAGAAGAAAGAAGAAAGGAACATTTTATGTGTTTAAGATGGACAAATTCTGGCTTGGAATTTTCTCTTTATAAGAAAAAAAAAGAAAAAAATTTACAAGATGCACTCTGTTATTTCAATTTCGATCATCACTTTCATCAATTCACACGATTTTCTAAAAACATTAAATCAAAACAATCGAAAATAAATTATAAAAGAAAAAGTAAAAAGTTAAATAAGACGATTTTATAAATATTATTTATAAGATGAATCTATTTTATCCAAAAACAGAGCTCTTTCTTTACGAATTAAGATCCGTAAACGGTTTTACTGATAAATACAAAAGATAAATAGATCTGAATTGAATTAACAGCGGACAATCGAAATTGTAACGCTTCACAAATCAAAAAATTCCAAAAAAACCAAAAATATTGAGAGAGTGAGAATGAAAATTGAGGCTCAGATCTGTATGAAGATTACATCAGGCGAAGAGACCGACACCGCCATGGCTGCAACCATGGTTGCATGTCTACAATAAACATACCATCCGGATTGCCCCGCCAAGATACGGGTCGGATTACTACGTCGCCCGATTCGCTCGCTAGATCTATCATCAACGCCCCTTCGTATATGTCCACCATCGGATCAACAAACACACACAGAGACACACACACACAAATGTAAGGTAAAGTTGAGGGACCAAATTGCAAGGACAATAATTTATGAACGGAGGAGTATAAAACATTCGCAATGGTGATGCTCTAAACAAGGGCTGTTGAATTTTCGGACTGAATGAAATCATCGGCGCGGCCAGAGAGGGGCAACCACCCTTAGAAACCTCCCGTCTCTCTGCAGCCTCATTCTCTTTGAGCTAACAATTATTAGAATTTTAGTCTTTTTGGTAAATGAATATTTATGTAACTGTCAAGCTTCCAATATTGTCCTTGCTTTTTATGCTTAATTACATCTTTACCTTGGTATGAGTCCGGCAATGGTCCCAATTTGGGTTTTCGTTGGAACTTGGAAGTGGCAATTCAATGGGTAATAGCCCGCTTCATTTTAATTCACGCTCATCGTATGTATCAAGTTATCTCTCTTTATTTACATTAAACTAAAATGATATATTTGTAATATACTTGTAAATTTAATCTTATTTGATATGGGTCTCACATCCAAAATAAAATCTGATAAAAAGAAATTAAAAAATAAAAGAATAGAGAATGATCGAGTATGAAGAGTTTTTAAAATGTTTAAATCTCAATTTGGTTATCATACTTTTGGTTAAAATTCATTAAGTTTACTTTACTTTTTTTTTCCTCAATTTAATCACTCTGCTTTCACATAATTAGCACGTTCATCACTCTATCCATATATTTGGATGAAAAATTTAATTTTTTTTAGATAAATCCAAAAATTCCCTTATTAAGGTCGTTTTATCCCTTTCCAACCCTGTCATGCACATTTCAAGGTTCACCACATCTACAAGATCAGATGTCGGTGGACCCACTGACGCCACGTAGACATACCAGAACCGGTTCTTGCCAATCACATCACCGAATGCAAATGCATGGCCGCCAGTTGGCAAGCGGTCGAAGTACGAATTCAGGAAGAAGACTTCCTCGGAGAAGCTCCGGTGAGAGGCAAGTTGGGTGTTTTGAAAAATGAAGGTCCCACGTGAGTACCTAACCGAGTTAATCTTGAGTAGGATTGACTCGGCGAGTTCGAGAATTTTGGAATGGACAAAATCAGCTTTGTAGTACCGCATGTCTTCAAAATGATCTTGAATGGGTAAACGAAAAGACTCGACTTAGAGAGCACGTACGAGTCAAACTTAGTGTTCGATAACTGATCTACAACGGTGCAACAGGCGGATTTGAGAATGGAGTTGAGTTGGGAACAAGTTAGGGCACGAAGCCCCAACCTGTTTGGATCGGTAAAGGGGGATGATTCAAAGATGAAGATTTCGAGGCGCTTCTCGAAACCCTCGAATCTAATTGGCGAAGTAGCCATGACAATCAAACAAAATGATTGAATGTGTTTAAGGAACAAAATTGAAGGTCTGATCAAAGGCGACTAAACAAAAATAATTCAACGCACCTTTCAAAGGTAAGGTGCATTATTGTTTTTTCAAAGATTTCCATCCACCTTAACTAGCAAAAATGACTCTAGTGACCTTATTGACTTTCGAAGTCAAGTAGAGTGATTAAATTGGAGGAAAAAAAAGGTAAAGTGAGCTTAATGAATTTTGGCTAAAAGTAGGGTGACCAAATTGAGATTTAAACATTTTTTAAAAAGAAAAATATAGACTAAGATGTATTCACATCCCTAACTAGAATTTGAAAAATTGATATTCTAACCGAGAATGTGAAAAGAAGTGGTTGACATGTCATATCCACAACTGCATTGAAGAGTTTTTTTTTTCTTTTCAAAAATGGGTAAATCCTACGTGTCACTCATATATATATATATATATATATATATATATATATATATATATATATATATATATATATATATATATATATATTTTTTTTCACATTCACATTTGCATTGGTGATACTTTACCCAATCAATTTGATTTCCTAAAAACATTTCGGACAATGGGTAACTTATCGAGTTATCAAAGTATTTCCTCCGTTGCAAAATAATTGTATCATACTCCCCATGTTTTTAAATCTTGAACACCGTTAAGAAAAAATTATTGACTCAAATATAAATATTTTTAAATTTTTATAACTTTCCAATTTTACCCTTATGATAATGATAATACTCCTACTAAACTTTTTGAAAATTTTGATAATGGAATTTATTCCCTCTAATCAGACTTAGAAAATTCAAATAGTAATGATTATAGTGGGTTAATTGCATAAAAAATCCTAACATATTTTAATTTTTTTGTTTTTAACCATGTGTTGTTTTTTCTCATGTAAAACCTCAACCCAACTTTTTTTTTCTAATTAAAACCTTCCGTAAAAAACTGATTAGTTTTTGTAACATGAAAGTAACTGGATATCTTAGTGGCAGCCTACGTGAACTTGGCGGGAGAGCTTATGTCCACGTCATTCTTCTCGCTTAAAACAAGTTTTTTATAAACCATGTCTTATTTTGAAATTTCAAAAACAACCCAATCTTTGACCATATTTTTTTTTCACAAATTTGAATGCAATACAAACCTCATACAATTGTTAAAATTTCAAAATGAACCCTAACAGTTTGCAGACGCTATACTTTCCTATACTTAGATCCTATCTGCTGAAAAACTGTACGCAGTTGAAATAATGTGTTTCAAATTATAATAAAGACTTTAATGTTTTCAAAGATTTCCATATATAATATCTTCGAAAATGGGTGGCCTTTACTTTCATTTAAAACACTTAGGTAAAACAACCTTTCGCTAAAAGATAAACCTATGTGTTGTAGCTAAATGATCAGTAGCTAGCAGCTACTGATACTAAGTGTATGTCACGCTTTAAATACTATTTTATTCACTTACACTCTATTGATTAAAATATTTAAACGATTTCTCATATATATTCTATCAAATAGTATTTTAAACAAATGTTTTGAAAAACACCTTCGGCCACTCTCACATATTTAATTCTTGGACATCATATTTCAAGAATTAAACTATTCAAAAGGAGAAATTTTTGTCTTTTCATTAAATTTTCTACAGTTTATCATTGCATTAAATATCCCACAGTGAATCATATCTTCTAGCTAAACAACATTCTTTATTACTACATACTAGAGATATCTACTCTCCTAATTTTATGTAACAAGATATCTAACCTCTATCTATGAATTTATGATCTCATGCTAGGTGATATGTTCCGTATAAAAAATTATTTTCAAGATCTTCGAGCTTTAAAAGATAGATTTTATCATCACTCTTCAAAAGATCATCCATACTCTTTCAAACGGCTATATTTCAAGGATCTCTATATAAAGCATTTTGAGAGAGGATTAAGAAAAGAAGAATTAGGTCAAAACATTTCACTTATCCCTTCAAGCTACTCCTTCCTTGAAATGTTCCAGTTCTCATGATGGAAGATATAAAGAACAGAAGATAGAGTGGTTGAAGAAATCATTCATCACTTAAATGATATTCCTTCTTAATTTGCTTCAATTCAAGGCTGGACACTCAACTTATCCATTCACGTGATTTTTTCCCAAATATGTTCCAGTCCTTAAACACTTACTAGATATTCTTTCACATATAATTTTTTTCAGTACTTGTTTAGACAATCATTGTATTATTCCTTACTTCTTCCTAATCTTAAAAGAATACTTGATTGTTGTACGAGTATGATTGTTGCTCAATCACACTCCTCAAACACTGTTTTTTTTTATACACAGATCCGTTAGTGATCACTTAGAATTTCAATATATTTAGTGCACTTCAAAATCCAAGTTTGACCAACTTGGTAGTGGATGTAACAATTTTAACATTGTGAACCACTCAAAATACTCTGTTATGCTATCTGTTGTTTTTACTTTTCATAAACTTAAGCAACTTCTATCTACTTATGTGTTTAACAGTTACATTCCTGAATTCTTTACATAGTTGATCTTATATATTGTCATTCAATTCAGTCCTCATACTCAAGTGATCAATAGAAAACCAAAGCAAACTGTTTTAAGTTTAGCAACTGCTACTTGCTGATTTTACATCAGCTGCTGAAAACTTATCTTTTTCGTTGCAACTTTTACATACTCCATCATATTTATCTCCATTACTTTACTATTATTATTATTTTCAGAAAATGGCTAAAAAATTGAAAAAGTTATAGAAATTTTTTCTGATATCTAAATGAAACAAACCAAGTCTCTATTTATAGTTTAAAATGTTTACTTTAATTCAGGTAAAAAGAATTAAAAAAAAATTGGCCAAAAATTGGCCAAGAAAAACAATGGTGGAAAAATTATTCAATCCACTAGCAACCTGCCATGTGGAAAGGAGATGAAATGCAAATTTTCAAATGCCATGTAGTGGCTGTCGGCAACTTTATTTTTTTTTAAAATTTGGGTATGAAACTATCGTTTCGTACCATTTCAACCCAAAACGTGGTAGTTTTATCGTTCAGATGATTGATTTAAATTTTTTTTGATTTGGTTTTGATTTGTAGCTTATATTGATCCAAATAAAATAAGAATTAGATTATATTTTATTTAGATACACCGCTATAAGCTAAGATTTGATTTAATTCGGGTTGATTTACCCTTTAATCCTCCGTTGTTCGTTGTTTATGCACTCAGGGGATTTGATCTCTGGTTCCGGAAAACATGTTTTGGCACTTTAAACATCAAGCCAGACTATTTCTTGTTGAAATTGTTCTGTTATTATTAATCAATCCAGTTTTTATTTTCAAAGTTAAAAGTTAATTTTGAAAATAATTAACATGATATTTGACAGCTACATGAAAGATTTGATCTATTGACCTCGTCTACAAGCATGCAGCTGCCAGCCACTGGGCTACATATGATCAATTTGAAAAGATGAAAAGTTTTTATTGTTTGACTTGTTTTCAATATTAAATGTTAATTTTGAAATTGATAAAAAATGTTTTTATAAATCTTCATAATATTATTTATCCCAAAGTTAAATCAACACACAAAATTGTTAAATTTATATGCTTTAAATTTCATAATTGGGAGTTGATGAATATTTATATTTACCCATTTTATTCATCTGAATTAGATTTCACTTTTAATTATATGATGGATATAAATGCATGGTACGTGGATATGACCTTAGTTTTCTTTATACGATGATTTAATGATTGGTTTATTTTATTTATTCGGTATGCTTGTCGTGTCTTTATATATACATTCTAACTGCAAATTATTTTCTCATCTAAATCCCCTTGTATGTTAAAACGAGGTTTTTGAAACTTGTAATTTATATTGAGAAGATGGCGACCATGGAAAGCAAAGGAGAATTTGGAGACAATGGAAGCACTTGGAGAAAATTTTCCTTTTTCTCGCTTTAACACTTATGTTCAAACTTCTCACTTGGTTGAGAAAATCGTTAGATTATGACCATATCCATGTCACATAATTGTTTTATTGATGTATGTGATGCATGTTATATTTTTGTTGTATTATTTGATGAGATCAAATAGTTTTATTATTGATAAAATCTCTCTCTTTAAATATTAAGTTTTTGCCTTCCAAATATGTGACACTCGTCATGGTCAAGATCATTCAATGGTAGGTCTACCAAAACATGAGTACCTTGATTTATCTTTGATGAGACGCCATAGAATAAACTAGAAATATTCAACTATCATACAATTGAGTCTAATTTAACTAAGCTAAATAATTTGATTGTAAGGTAAGAGGTATGTATTTGAGATATAATTTATTAGATAGATTAGAATAAAGAGTTATTTGCCCAATTGATCAAAGAGTTACATAGTGATGTAATTAAAAATTGTGTTCTACCTAAATAATCAATTCTTGGGTGATCAGCCAAAGCTGATTTGAGATGAGATGAAATATGGATCTTGGGCCATTAGAAAAATATTTGATATTTTTTTAAATTAATGGTGAGGGTCATTAATTTGATATAAAATAGTGCGAATTATATTTATAGAGTCCTTAAATATAGTTTGTATTAAATGATATTATTTATGCATATTTTGTGATAAATATTCATGGTTGCTAATACTCGAACTCAAACTTTATCGTTGCGATCGGTCCTTGAGAATGACAAGTTGTCTCAGAATAACTTTCTAGACTGGTACATTATCTTGAGAATTGTTCTCAAAAGGGAAAAGAAGATGTATGTGCTTAAGAACAATACCTCAAAGAGTTCAAAAGCAAGTAGGGAAGCGAGGCTTCCACTTCATGTATTTTTGTTATAAAAATCATTCTTTCTACTTCTTCATCATGGGTATTGGATACCGGTTCGTGGTTCTCACATTTGTATGAATGTACATAAACTAAAGAAAAGTAGAAGATTGTCCAAGAGCGAGGTGGACCTACGTGTTGGAAATAGAGAAAAAGTTGTTGCATTAGCTTTAGAAACTTATTATTTGACCTTGCCCTCTGGGGTTGTGATAGAATTAGAAAATTGCTACTACGTCCCAGCTATTAGAAGGAATATTATTTTGGTTTCTTGTTTGGACAAGAAAGGCTTTTCATTTATTATTAAGAACAATAGTTGTTCTATTTATTTAAATGAAATGTTTTATGTTAGTGCAAAATTGTCTAATGAACTTTATGTTCTTGATTTTGATACCCCTATCTATAATATAAATAGCAAGAGGTTTAAATCAAATGATTAGAACCCGACATACATTTGGCATTGTTGTTTAGGCCATATAAATGAAAATCATACTTCAAGACTCGATAAGGATGGATTCTTGGACTCATTTAATTTTGAATCTTATGAGGTATACGAAGCTTGTTTATTGGGAAGGATGACTAAGTCCCTATTCACCGGTCAATGTGAAAGGGCTAGTGATATTTTGGGTCTTATATATAAAGATGTATGTGGTCCACTAAACACGAGTATAAAAGGTGGTTGGCATTAATTCATCACATTTAGTGATGATCTCAGTAGATATGGATTTGTTTATCTTATGTAACACAAATCAGAATCCTTTGAAAAGTTCAAGGAGTTCAAGAATGAGGTACAAAACCAGCTTGGTAAAAGTATAAAAGCACTTCAATCTGATCGAGTGAGTGAACACTTAAGCAAAGAATTTGATGATCATCTAAGAGAATGTGAGATTCTATCCCAACTCACTCCACCTGGAACGCCACAATGGAACATTGTGTTTGAAAGGGGGAATCAAACTTTGTTAGACATGGTTTTATCTATGATGAGTCATGTTGCTCTTACAGACACTTTTTGGGGACATGCACTATGATTTACAAATTTTATCGTTAATTGAGTTTCCTTATTCAAAAGATATCATGTGAGATGTAGACTGGGAAGTGTCTTAGTATGCCTTTTCATGAAAATTTAGGGTTGCAAAGCTTATGTAAAACATTTACAATTTGATAAACTTGACCCTAAATAATATAAATGTTATTTTGTGAAACAAAAAGATACTATTTCTACAATCTAGTTGAGAACAAATAGTTTGTTGCTTGAATTGATGTATTAATAGAAATGAGAGTTTATCTTTAAAAGAACAAGGGAGAGAAACAATAAACCTTGTGTTTACAAGAATTAGTGGGAGCTCAGTTATATATTTGGTCTAGTATGTAGATGACATACTATTCATTGAAAATGATATCCCTACCTTACAATCTGTTAAAGGTTGGCTACGGGAATATTTTTTCAACGAAGGATTTAAGAGAAGCATCCTATATTTTGGGAATAAAGATCTATATAGATAGATTGAGAAGGTTTCGTGACCAGATGTATTATATGCTTTGAGCATGACAAGCCAAGCACGTACTAGTCAGATCCAGATGATAGTCATTGGTAGGGGGTGGCAATTTGAGGCACGACACGATTGACCGACACGAACACGGCACGAAATTATAGGGTTTGGGCTGGGCCTTATCGGGTTCGGGCCGTTATAGGGCCAACACGATAAGACACGATAAAAAATGGGTTGTTATCGGGCTGGCTTGATAAGCACGGTAAGACACGATAACTAAAATATATATGTTTTAAAAATATATTTTTAAAAATTTACTAGGGGTTATTCACTTCTTTAAAACTATTTTCATGATTATTTCATAGTTTTATCATTTGAAAATTTATGACTTTTAAACTACTTGACTATTTATGTTGATAAATTTTCAAAATATGTATTAAAAAATCAAAATTATATATTTTATAATGTTTATTGGGCTTAACAGGTCTGACTAAATAAATCGTGTTTTTTTTGCTTATCGTGCCTATCGTGCCGTGGCGGTCGCGGCTGCTTTTTGTGTTTTTTATCGTGTCGTGTTTGTTTTAATATTAGCACGATAAGTTTATCGCCGCGTTCGTTCGCATTTCTTATCGTGTCGTGCTATTATCGTGTCGGCCCGATAACGCATTCAAAGACGCATCGATTTGCCACCCCTAGTCATTGGATTGCTGTCAAGAATATCCCAAAGTACTTCAGAAGGACTAAGGATATGTTTTTCATTTATGGAGGCGATTAAAAGCTTATTGTAAAAGGTTACATTGATGCTAGCTTTCAGACCGATAAAGATGATTATCGATCGCAATCAAAGAGTTGTCCTTTTGCTCAGAGGAAGCATGATAGTCACATTAGATCTATGGGCATTAGAGATTTTCAAATTAGGTCTAGTGTAAGTGGGAGATTGTTGGTTTATGCCCTATAGACAAATTTATTTCTTCATGTATCATTATTTATTGAGGCATTTATTTATTATGTATTATTTGTTTATTCATAGTAATACATTATAAAGCCCTTAGAATAAATATGTTACTTTTAAATATCCTCGTCGAGTATTATTATTAATAAGGGCAATAATAATACACATAGACTAGTATGTGTTAAGACTTATATAGTTGATATCAGTCTACACATGGGTGTGTGTTAGAGATAACAACGTACTGGATTGACCCGCATGAGAATGCTACGTCGATCGTTACGTAAGTGTCTTAAGCGATTCTGATAGTGACAATTGTATTCGTTGTTCTTTAACTTGAAGTCGTTATATACCCTACATGAAGAGTCATATATTTTGATAGTGATGTGTTATAATTTACCTCGTAAGTGTAGGAGTCAACCAAAGTATAGTTGTGTGGAAACAAGAGTCGAACCACATAGATTTGAGTTTTGATTAAAGTAAATTCAACTAATCTAACAAATTAAAGATATTAATAATTAATTAAAGGGGCTTTTGATTTTATTAAATTAACTAGAAAGTAATAAAATAAACTAATTTAACAAAGCATGTAAATATGAGATAAATCAAAGTTTGTAAAATGCCTAGGAATTAGGATTCACTTGTATATCCATCTTATGTTCGTCTATCTTATGTATCAATCAATTACGGGTTCGTTCTCTAGTGTAAAGGATTGAGACTTATAGTTCGTGATTTGCAATCCTTAGTACCCCGCTTTGGCCATGCTTTCTTGATCTGTCCACATAGCAATTAAGGGTCCATTAAGTACACGAAGAACACAATCAGGAAATCAGAAAGATCTATTTATCAATTAGGGTGACCAATATATAACTTACATACGATCATGCAGTTCATTATACGCAAAAACCTACAAATTCACTAACACAACCACTATGCGATAGTTTCAATGCAGACCAAAGATAATCTAAATTGAGAAGCAATAATTAATTGAATAGAAATTAATAATTAGAACAAAAGAACTTAATACAAGTTACCTCAAATTCCTAGATTATAGGGTTAGTTCCCCATAATTGAAAGTACAAAATCTTGAACCATTCTTGGAGAATCCTTCTTCATAGATAAAAAAAATAATACAGAATTTCTTTCCATCTTTCTGATCTAAAAGAGATATATTTATACCTAATAATTTACTATACAATAGAGCTCAGTGGGATAAATAACGGCTGAGATTGATTATTTTTACTTATATCAAACGGCTGTAATTTATTCCTCGCACAACCCTTATCCCTCTGCGTCCCCCTCTCCCTATACGATTCCAACTCCCTACGGTTTCTCCAAAATCTCTCTGAATCAGGACTGTCAAGAAGATTCATAATCGCACCACTCACATTAATTACAAGCTCAAGAAGAGTCCTAATTAACTATGTTTATGTATGGTGATAAATAGAGTCCCACTTTAGTATTATATATATATATATATATATATATATATATATATATATATATATATATATAACTAATAGTCAAAAGAATGCAACGAAAATTTAGGGGGCTTGGATATTGTGGATTGATGCTTTAAATGAGTAAGTAGAGTGTGATCCAAGAGCACTTGAGATGGTATACTGACTACTGTAAAAGGGCCGGGCTAACCGCACAATGTATTTCTCTACACTCCCAAATTAAAGAAAATTACAAAAATGCCCTTGCATAAAAAAACGTCATTATGCTAAATGCTTCTCGATAATTTCTTTCTACACCCCACTACTTATTAATTATAATAATACTAGATCTTCATGTCCGTGCCTATGGTACGGTACTTATGGCACGGTGCCTGATTTCGTATCGCATCTGTTTCCTTAAAAAAATTACAAATAAATAAAATCTAACAAGGTACCGCATCTGTTTTCTTAAATAAAAGTTTTAATTTTTTTCTCCACTGTTGAATGATCATAATGTTTTAATTGATTATCGAGAAGTCTTCATTTTCAATTTGTTATTTTAGACTTTTTTGAAACATGATTAGAACATATATTGATTTATTTAAATATTGACACCCTCCAGTACTGACATCCTCCCCTACTCGCGCCATGCCGTAGGCACGAGCACAAAGACTAGTTATATAACAATTAGGGTAAAGGATAACAAAATAATTAAACCCTAAAAGAAACTAAAAGTGGGCCGCATGTCAAACCAAGGGAAAAGAAGGGCGGCTGATTTCCTTTTGGGAAATCTGATTTTCAGCCCTTTTGATTTCAATTTTTAGCAATTTTCACTCTGGTCCCTAAAGTTTTTCAATTCAGTATAAAGTGCCTATATTTTATACAATTATTCCCCAAGTCTCTGAAACTAAAAAACAACACTAAAACAAATATTAGACAACAAAAACCCCAACAAATAACAACATTTAAGCCAGAATAATACTCAATAAATGAGTATAAAACTCATTCATCAAATACCCCAAAACTTAGACTTTGCTCGTCCTCGAGTAAAACAAAATAAAACTAATAAATAAAAAAAGTAAATTAAAATAAAATCAAAAAAATATTTTTTTCTTTCACAAGTTAAAGCTTCGGCATGGTACCACATAGTGCCTCAAAGAATGATAAATAGCAACATATAGCCACAAGTCTAGGCTTTCACTCAATCATCATCAATATTACTTATAAATCTCTGTGTGTGTGTGTGTGTGCGCGCAAACCTTTAATTGACTATCTCCAAATTTAGAAAGTTTTACCAAGCTAAGCACAACATTCATTCCAAAAATATTTCAATAAAAACGTGTGCATCACAAAACATACAACATACCATCAATACCCGATTAACAACATGAAGAGAGATCGTACTAGTATTCAAGTGCTTATACATCTATCCCACGCACTAACTATGTATGAAATACAATGTTCTCAAGTCCTAATTACTTACAATAGCTAAAATTATGCAAATAGTGTGAGCTATATCAAGATATGTATATAATTCAAAACAAAGGGTCAAATCAACTATATCTTCAAACCATGTCAATTAACACAAACACAAGTGGCAGCTAGATCAGCAGGACTTTATTAAGCTTGTAATATAGGGCCACGGTGAGGGGTAACAATAAAAAGGATAAGAAATTACAAAGTGAGTGAGTAAGAATATTCTCTTTTTCCCATAAAAATCACTCACATTCCTTCAACAACCCCCAAACTTGGACTTTTGGGTTGAAGAAGATATCAAACCATCATATAAATTTTCTTCCCAATGATCCTTTTTCCATGTTTTCTTTCTTTCTTTTCTTTTTTTTTCTTTTTTTTTTGAAGGACATATGTTTTTTTGAATTTTCGCACCCTTTTCATTCTTTTCTTTGTCAATTTTTTTTCAATACAAGAAATCATTGGGGCTATTTTTGATTACATCAACCATCATAAAGACAACATTCCCCACCCAATCCTACTCTCTCAAAGGGTAGACAAAAGTGTATAAGCTTTAGGGGTTAAGTTAATGTGGGTAAAAGAAACGATGTCGAATGGGGGTCGATGTGTGCTTAGCACATGCCATTCTTTTTAATAAAGCTCAAAAGGGGATACTAGGTGATCGATGTATTTTATACGTCGATTTTATATGCTTCTGTGACTTGAATTAGGCTATTTCATGAGTCTTTTGAGTACTAATATATGTTTTTGGTGAGTTTTGTAAGTTTCAGGATTGTTCGTGAAAATACGCGAAACTCCAGGGTTTTAAGTGCAAGTTACAAAGAAAGAAAAATTGAAGAAAATAAAGTCAATCTGGACACCTTGCGGACGCAAGGTGCCTCGACCTGCGACGCAAGGTAGGCGAGATCGGTCCTGGCCGACAATCGAAGAGCCAAGAAGCACACAGGAGACCTTGCGACGAGTATCCAAAGGCTGCGCAAGGTAGGCGAGGCGCAAAATTCGGGTTTTCACACGGTCATTCGATTCAATCACAACTCCCAAGTATATATAGAAGTCGGATGCCGAGCCTAAGCATAAGGAGGACACCGAAGCTCTCTTTACATAGATTTTAGGTAGTTTTAGATTGTATAACATAATTAGGTTTTGTAATTTCAAGGATTGAAGATCAAATCATGTCTTCCATCATCTTTGTAAGACCCCGAACCTTCGTGTAATTGACCTTATTGCCTTGCGTGTCGTTCAACCGTAACCTCGCTTACTCGACTTGAGGTAAGAACCTTGATTAATCTGAGGAAGGCTGTATAGGAGCCAATATATTAGTTCCCTATGTTCCATAGACCTTAACTAGTTAAAAGTCACAAGTCGTGACTCGGCGATAGCGAACACGCGATTGAGGGTTTACTTCCGTTTTGTGTTCGTGACCTCGGTTTGGGTCCTAGACCTCTTTAAGATGGTTTGTTAACATGTTTAGATGTGCTAGACTTCAAGTTGGAGGTGTTCCTTAAGTCTATCGACGATTTCGGAAGCTTTGGAGATAGCGTTCGTCTCTATCGCGTAGTTCGGGAATCGAGTCGCGTAATCGCCTCTCCTTTGGGATCCTTATTTCCCTAGTTGTTATCCAACTTCCTACAAGTATTTAAGCTTCTTCATTAGCCCTTAGACTTGCCTTAAAAGTCTCCTTTCATTGCTCGTTTGATTTCGAGTTCATTCGTCGTTCCGGTTGCACGTTGTTGCACCCCTTCCCGGTTTCGCTCCGAGTTGTTTCGGGAGTTGTTCGGGTGTGTTTTAGACTTGTTTTGAGTTGGGTTAGACCTTAGAATGGTTGCCCATAAGTTTGGGATCATTTAGATCAAGTTTAGACCAAGTTTTGGAGGTTCGAGGCGAGGCGCCTCGCATGGAGTGAGGCGCCCGCCTCAATCTTGAGAAGCAACCCTTGTGCGAAGCAGGCCGGGCGGCCGCATGGAGGGGAGTGAGGCGCCCGCCTCACTTCCAGAATGTTGTTACGGGATTTCTTTCCCCTGTTTTGATTTTTGGTGTGAAAAGCCTATACTACCCCCATTTTAAACCCTCCCCTTTGCCTTGTCCACAGCTAGGAAGGGTAGGATGGTCATCCCTCACCCTTTATAATCCATTTCCATCCTCTTCCTCCCTCATTTTCACCATCAACCGTGAGTTTTAGAGAGAGAGGGAGGAGGAGCTTCCATGGGAGATTCATCGATTCCGGAGTTAGGCCATCGGATTGTCGAGCCGTGACCGCCATCGCGAAGCCCTCGCCGAGTAGAGTCTTTCCCTCGGTTTGTTTTCCACCTCCTAGGCGTTTGTGACTCGATTGAGGTGCGTTACTTAAGCCCTAGTTTCTCTCTCTACATGTCTCTTGATGATATATTGTTAGAGATGTGTTTCTTGTGATTTATTGTTGTTATACATGTCAAATGATATGTTTCCATGGATATCAATAGATTTTGGTTAGGATTTGAAACCAAATGGGTTTATTGAGTATATTGGAATTTTTATGATTTAAGATTTATTATTGTTGGGTTAGAAACCCGGATAAATTGTGAATCGAATTTATGTCTCGAACTAGAAAATGGGGACTTTGTAGTAATCCAAACGAAGTCAATTAATGATAAAAATTGTTATTGAACCTTAGGATAAATTCCTATATTTTCTTGTGTTCATTGAATATCAATTACGAAACTTTGAGAATCGCTCGGGTGAGACCAAATTGGTAATAAGATTGATTCTTGGCTTAGGACTCTAATTGAGTCTCTTGAATGATGATTGGGTGCAAGACTATCGCTAATCCTTGGGCGGTTTATGGGTGAGTCGAGAATGCGTAACTTCGAATGACAGAGCGTGTTGAAGGGTTCAATTATGAACTAGAACCAATAATACTATTGGACTTTTAATGAAGTCCCAAGATTGGTAGGAATGTAATATGTGACTTTACTTGGGAACCTTGTTATCATCCTTGGAAAATCCGGGATTTCTTCGTGACCATTCTTCCTTAGGAAGGATATTCGAACCGTGTATGCCTTAGTAACCTCTATGATGAGCATCTTGAGTTGTCGTAAAGATAGTGAATAGTCATCTGTGTGTAGTAATGGACCTATGAAATACCATAACATGGTTAATTGATGAACCTTGAGTAATCTTCAGTCTCCTGTTCTTCCAGAAGTGCATACTTGATCTTTAGTTCTTAAAGGGAACCTCGAGAGGATTTTATAATGTTATATATATCTTATGATTTTATAGAGGCGAGCTTGATAAGATTGGTTTGTGAATGATGCATGAACTTCTATGTCTACTTGAGATTATGACCTTTAAGCATATTGTGTGTCTTACCGTCACAATTATCTTCCTATTGAGTATCAACGTCTTTGTGATTATGGTCCTAGTAACAAATGGAACTTCGAACTTGAATTTGATCTAAGCTTAGTTGGACAATAATCAACTTAGGTTTCCGCCTTTTATACTTGACTTAGTAAAATTGAACTAAGGTTCCTAAATGAAAGGAGAACTTAACCACCTTAAGCGAGAACCTAGAAAGGAGTCTTGGAACACATATAGTGTTCAAACTCTATTTATTTGGAACTATAGAAATGACTCGGCCATTAAATGCTAGTGAGTCATTTAAAATACCGACTCCACGATAAACCTCTACAATGGCTTGAAATCTGTTTAACTAGAATACTAGTTCAAGATTCTTAATTCAATTCTTGCTCATGCTTGAGTTCTAGCTGTAAAAGAATATCATGTCCACCCGACTTGAATGAGACCGCTATTACTGTGCTCGTCCTTGCTTGATTTCTTAAATAAGTAAATATTACTTGTTTTTCCCCAATAAGTCCGGTATTTGGCATACATGCTTGTCTGTCTTGTCTTTTATCTGCCTTGTCTTGACTTGTCTTGTCCCGCCTCTTGTCTGTCCTGCCTTGTCTTGACTTGTCTTGTCCTGTCTTGTCCTGTCCTGCCTTGTCTTGACTTGTCTTGTCCTGTCCTGTTTTGTCCTGTCTTGTCCTGTCTTGTCTTGTCTTGTCTTGTCTTCCCTGGTTGACAATTCGTCTACCGTTACGAATCATGAGATTCGTGATAGTGATGGGTTGCCGAACCCAGAAACGTCAAACCCCTCCATTCTTGATCACTTTGGAGAAGAGTACCTTGTGTAACCATTAGGGCGCTTGGACTAATACTATCTGAGTCGATGTACCATCTCGTATCTGACGAACACGTTCTGATAGCGGTTTATCTTGCAGGAGCTACATGGCAGCACCAGATTTATATCCTATCCTCTTATATGTGGATTTCTTCTAGCATTTGTGAAGACAAAGTGCTATCATGAATATGTAAACTAAATGCCTATATATACTTGTTCTTGATCGCTTGACTTCCGTGATAGGCCTGTGAATTGTATGATAAGTATATATGCGGATATACATACTCTTGCTTGATTTCCCCCTGATTACCTGCATATGTATATATATGTAAATATACATACCCTTACTTGATTTACACTGATTGCCTTCGTATGTATATAATAGTAGATATGCATATCCTTACATGATAAACTGCCATGAATGAATTGTTTGGTACATAAATGAATTTACATACCACACTTGATAATCCTATGAGGGACTTGGTATATGTATATTTATAAATATGCATACTTCTATTTAATCATTCTATGAGAGGCTTGGGATGTCCTACGAATAGATATACATCCATAATCATGATTATTCTTGTGCCTTGCTTCCTGACCTGTTTGACTGTTTGTGAACAGGGAATTCACCCTGATTCATCTTGGTAGTCTGGTAAAGGACCGGTTTTCATTCAGTACAACCCGACTTACTGGGTCTTCGTCGTAGAACGATATCAATTCCTTTTACGGCAATATTCAATTTATGTCTTATTGTTTAGTAGTAGCGTACTGGGTCATTATGACTCACCCCGTACTTTGTTTTCTAGTTGCAGTTCGGAAGTCGTTTTGAGGACGCATAGTACGTGACTGTAGCAGACCACAGTTGATCGATAGCTCGAGCTTAGTACGCGTGTTCGTGATTGTAACAGTCTATTTCCGAGTAATAGCTTGAGGACTCCTATCTCTCTAGCATCCTTGACTTGTATTTCATAATATTATATTCTTGTGAGTTCGTTGTATTGTAAGGTTATTTAGACTTTACAGTCGGGTAGAATATCTGGGTTTTGATTTGGTTCTCCTTTGGGCCGACGTGTTGTGTCGTTGCTCATAGCCTTGGTTTTTATATTCTGTTGTATCCCAGGCACGCAGTAGCTTTGGGCTTTTCTCTATCCTAGTTGTTATTATTATTGTTGGTTAACCCCGGTATGCTTTAGCCGTGGGTAAGTGTTTTATCAGGTTGGTTCCTTGCTGAAACGCCGGCCTGGAGTGCCGATGGTTTGTCCAGCGTCTGCAATGTTGCGGCACGCGAGTTTCTTTTTCTTCCTTCGTGAAATTTATGTCTCTCTTGGTATCTTTGGCCTTGGTTTCGAGCTTCATAGCTCGGGACTACTTTTCATTGTCATTTCCGCATCTTCGAAATTTTAATATACGTATTTTAGTACGTATTCTTGTTCTTGTCTAGAGCTTGTTAGCTCGACTGTCCGACTCGCACTATTATTTTATAAGTGCTTGTCCTCCTCTTGCCTTGTCCTTGCGACGTGACGTTGGGATTCCGTTCCGAATCCTGGGTCGGAATCGCCACAATTCATGTGTCGCTTCATCGCCTATGATGAACTAAATCATCCCTAATCTAGAGGTGGAGGTAACTTGTATCGAATTTATGTTTTGATTCTCATATATATGTCATTCAATGCTTGTTGATTGTGTTGTTTATCAATCCTCTATTATTTCGCTTGAACAAATGAATGTAATCGCAAATAATAAAGGCTTAGAGGTGCGGATACCTCGCAGATGACCAAGTGCATGTCGTGACACCGGCTCACCAACACAATAAATTGACCTATCGGGGCTAGCCACGAGAGTGATAAGTTAGGACCGGGTTCTTACTGATCTAGGTGACGAGATAGATCATAAATCTGAGTGATTGACTAGATTACGGTTCTGTGCTTAGGATATGGAATGGGT
>CM028377.1:26267625-26310737 GCA_013146195.2 Codonopsis lanceolata | reverse complement strand
GGACGAAGGGACCCATAAAATCAATACCCCAAATGTAAAAATTTCAACTACTAAATTAACATGTAAGGGCATCTCTTCTTTCCTATACCACATTCTTTGACATTTGTCGCATGTTACGTAAAAAGCAGTTCACAATCTCTAAAGCAGTAGGCCAATACGGACTGATTGCAAAATTTTGGCGGTTTATTACCACTAAAATGACCACCACAAGAATATCCATGGCAAAATTCCATGATACCTTGTTGGTCTTTTTCTGAATACATCTTCTTATTAAAGAATCGAACAAATTTTATATAAATGAGGAGCTTCCCAAAAATAATTTTTAGTTTCCTAAAAATTTCTTCTTTTCGTAATGATCAAAATCCGGATTAATGATATCGGACACATAATAGTTGACAAAATCAGCATACCAAGGGTTTAGAATCTTTAATGGCTAAGTTGTTCATCGAAAATTATCATTAATGGGGACAGGATCATCAAGAAATTGACGTTCAAGCAAGGGTGAAAATTCTAACCTAGACAAGTGGTCGGCTACAACATTCGGTTCCCTTTTTATCCTTGATAGTTATGTCAAATTCTTGTAACAATAACATCCATCTAATTAATCTTGGTTTAGCATCCTTCTTACTTAAGAATATTTCAATGCAGAATGATCGAGAAAAGATTATCACCTTTGATCTAGCAAATATGATCTAAATTTTTCTAAAGCATACTCTGCTAAAAATTCCTTTTCGGTAGTGGTATAATTCAATTGAGCATCATTTAGAGTTCTACTAGCATAATGGATCACATGAGGCTTTCTATCTACCCTTTGTCCTAACACGGCTCCAATTGCAAAATCGTGCATCACACATGATTTCGAAAGGAAGTGACCAATCGGGCGGATAAGATTGGGGCGTAGTCAACTTTTCTTTTAATAAATTAAAAGCTTCCAAACATTCTTTATCAAAAATAAACTCTGTATCTTTTGCTAACAAATTACATAGAGGTTTCTGATTTTTTGAAAATCTTTTATAAATCTGATAAAAACCGGCATGACCAGAAAACTTGAACTCCTTTAAGCTGAAGTGGGAGGGGTAGTTGTGAAATAACTTCAATTTTAGCTTTGTCAACTTCAATTCCTTTATTTGAAACAACATGCCTAAGACAATTCCATGTTTTACCATGAAGTGACTTTTCTCCCAACTTAAAGTTAAATTAGTTTCGCGGCATCTTTTCGGAGACGGATAGGTTTTCTAGCAGTAAGGTTTTCTAAACAATGATCAAAAGAATTTCCAGCGAAAGCGAAAAATCATCCATGAAAACTTCTACGCATCTTTCAACTAAATCTAAAATATAGAAATCATGCATCTTTGAAAAGTAGGCGGTGCATTACACAACCCAGGCATTCTCCTAAAGCAAAAGTACCAAAGGGACATGTAAATGTTGTTTTCTCTTGGTCTTCGAGTGCAACAGGGATCGATTATATCGAGAAAAACCATCAAGAAAACAATAGTATTCATGGCTGCTAATCTTTCAAGAATTTGGTCAATAAATGGCAAAGGAAAGTGGTCTTTCCTTGTTGCCGCATTTAATTTACGCATTCAAATCGATACACATTCTATAACCGCTTATAGTCCTTGTAGGGACTAATTCATCTTTATCATTTTTGACAACGGTAATTCGACTTTTTAGGAACTACTTGACAGGACTAACCCATTTACTATCGATATAGGGTAAATTATACCCGCATCTAAAAGCTTAAGAACTTCTTTCCTAACGGCTTCTTCCATGTGTGGGTTAAGTCTTCTTTGTCTTTCTCTAGAAGGTTTACTACCTTCCTTCTAAATGAATTTTATGCATACACATAGAGGGACTAATTCCTTTTAAGTCGCCTAAAGACCATCCTAAAGCTTCTCTATGTGTCCATAAAACTTTTAACAAACTTTCTTCTTGTTTTTACGATAAGCCTTAAATTTGCTATAATAACAGTAAAGTGTTACCTTCCCTAAAAATGCATATTTTAAGTGGGATGGTAATGGCTTTAATTCTTCGACTTTGGGAGAATTAATGGAAGGCATAAATTCAGAATTTTCTACTTTAATTGTTTCTTTTATTTTAGCCTCATTATTCTCTTCTTGTTTTCTTCCTTAATATCTTCAATTTCAATATCTTTTATCTCAAAGAGATTTTAGAATCTCTACTTCATCTTCTTTAATTTCATAACTTTCTTCAACTACTTTCTTTGACTCATCGAATTATTTTACGATTCTACCTTTATTTCTTTTCATCTTTCTTCTTTACTAGCTTCTAGCTTTTCTTTCTCTAATCTTTCTTCTTCCTCTATTTCTCTTTCAATTTCCTCAATGTCAATTTTTATGGGAGGAATAGGGCTATCATCATAGACAATAAATCTATCTCTCTCATAATCTTGCTCTTCTTCAAAAGTTTCGGTTGATAATTTCAATCTCATCAATTGAAAAACAGCACTCATGTCACTAGGTCTATTCATAGCATCAAACACGAAATTTCAAGCTGTTTCACCTAGGGCGACATTGTGAGTTTACCATTTTTCACATTTATCATTGTATTAGCAGCGGTTGCCATAAATGGTCGCCTAACAATATTGGGACTTCATTATTAGTGCATATCTTCCTTTCCATCTCTAGAACCACAAAGTCTACTGGTATGATTAATTTATCAACTTTGAACTAGGATATCTTCCACTATACCCAAGGGATATTTAAGCGAGCGATCGCTAATTGTAATTGCATATTAGTGGGTTTTAGTTCTCCTAGACCTAATTGTTTATAGACCGAGAAAGGCATCAAGTTAATACTTGCTCCTAAATCTAGCATTGCTTTCATCTTTTAGAGTCTCCCAAGGAAACTTGGATATTAAAGCTACCGGGTCTTTCAACTTAGGTGGTAATTCGGGTTGTAAAAGAGCGACGCGTTTTCGAAACAACAATCTTTTCGTTGTTTTCAAACTTGTGTTTCTTAGAGTGAAGATCTTTGAAAAACTTTGCATAAGCTGGAATATTTTTAATAACATTAAGCAAAGGTAAATTAACATTTACTTTGGATAACATATTATAAATTTCCGTGAATTGTTTGTCCATTCGGTTTTTCATAAGTCTTCTTGGAAAGCGGAATTGGAGGAACATAAGGTGGTGGAGCCACATAAGGTTCCTCTTCTTCTTGATCTAATCTTTATCTACTTCAAGCGCGTATTGTCTTTATTTTGAATTTCTTTTCTTTTTCTTGTTCCTTATTTGGAACTTCTAACTCTACTTCTACTTCTTTTCTTTTTCTACCTCTTGATTACTTAAATCATCAATCACTTTATCACTATCACTATCTTTTTCAATTTCTTTTTCTATTACTTTTTAGAATTTTCTCTTGTAGCATGCATATTGAAGAAGGATCGAGAATCACTTACCTCTTCACCTATCACCTTACCACTTCGCAGGGCGGTGATTGACTTAGCTTGCTCGGTTTGACTAGGAACTTCCCTTCTTCTCTTTATTTGCTTCGAATGTTTCTTTTTTCAATATGTTTCTTGATTTTCAATTTCTTCAAGCATGTACTTCATCAAAGCTTGCTTGACCTTTACTAGCTACTTCTTGCTTGGGAACTTCTTCAATTCTCAATTGATTTTGATTTTGATTTTGCAAGCTGTGGAGGTTGTGGTGGTTGAGGTTGGAATTGTTGAGGTTGCAAAGGCTTATTTCCTCCCCAAGAAAAGTTAGGATGATTCCTCCAACCGAGATTATATGTATTTGAATATGGATCATTCCTTGGCCTTTGAGGGTACATATTCATAGCATTAGCTTTGCTCGAATACATAGCACTTGACGGACAAAAATTAGTAGCATGAGAATATAATCCACATAGAGCACATGCTTCTTGAATTTGCCAATTTTCAAATTGAGCTTGTGTATTTGAATTATCTTGCAATTGATATAGGCTCCTATTTTTACCTCTAGCACTTTTCTGTTGGGAATTAATACTTAGCATCTCAAATAATTCTTCTAATGCTTCTGGTGTCATTCTATTAATAGAACCACCAGCTGCACTATCAACCATAGTTTGTAAACCTGGCGAAAGACCATGATAAAATTGAAGCACTAACACATGTTGAGCCAAATTATGATGAGGACACATAATAAGCGTATTTTTAAATCTATCCCATGACTCATGGAATGTTTCACAGTTCATTTTGGAATGACATGATTTGTTTTCTATACTCTGTAAGAGATGCATGTTTGTAAAATTTGCTCATAAACAAATCATATAATTGTGCCCAAGTAAAACACACTTGCTGGTGTTAGGTTCATAAACCATCTCTTTGCCAATTCTTTTAATGCACTGGGAAAATATTTCATTTTAATTTGATCTTCAGTCAACCCTCCTAAAGGAAAAGTACTCATCATGTATTCATATTCTCTTAAGAAACTGACAGGATCTTCATGAGGCATCCCATGAAAAGATGGTATGGCATTAAAATAATGTCCTTTTAGCTTCAAAATTCCTAACAAAGATCGGCAAGACTAGAACATGATGTCACCACATTTAATGAAGGTCTACTAAAATCATTAATAGTTCTTTGATTTACTACTACTTCCATATTTCTTCTTGCAGCTCTTCTTGTCTTTGATTCCTATTGACTGGTCAACTAGGTTTTCGTGATTACGATTATTGTTATTTTCTTCCATTGTAGGATCAACAGAGGATCCTCTCGATTCGATTGGTCTTGATTATCAGGCTCGAAAGCTAGATTTTCAAAATATCTTTGGTATCTTTTAACAATATTTATCTCTTGATCTAAATCTACCAATTCAGGATTTAAAGATCTACGACCTTGCTTGCAAATAAATTAAAGCAATTTAA
Source organism: Codonopsis lanceolata (assembly GCA_013146195.2). Classification (NCBI taxonomy): domain Eukaryota; kingdom Viridiplantae; phylum Streptophyta; class Magnoliopsida; order Asterales; family Campanulaceae; genus Codonopsis; species Codonopsis lanceolata. Next base: position 26,305,866 of record CM028377.1, on the reverse strand, counting down.
AAACAAATAACTATTAAAATAAAATAAAATCTTTTTGTATTTTTTTTATAAAAACAGAAAATTAAACTAAAAACTAAATTAAATTAAAAACTACACTACCTACAAACTAACTACGTGAACTAGCTTGTCCCCAATGGCGCCAAAAACTTGATCGTTGTTTTATTTTATCTATTTCCTTGCAAGTGGACAAGACTAAGCAAGGGTCGAACCCGAGACAAGTGTGGCGACCCGACCGGATTAGGAGCGGAATCCCAAATCGTCACGTCATAAGGACAAGGACAAAAGGAAGAGGAGAGCAAGCACTTATAAAATAATAGTGCGAGTCGGACAGTCGAGCTAACAAGCTCTAGACAAGAACAAGAATACGTACTAAAATACGTATATTAAAATTTCGAAGATGCGGAAATGACAATGAAAAGTAGTCCCGAGCTATGAAGCTCGAAACCAAGGCCAAAGATACCAAGAGAGACATAAATTTCACGAAGGAAGAAAAAGAAACTCGCGTGCTTGCAACATTGCGACGGACAAACCATCGGCACTCCAGCGTTTTGACAGGAACCAACTGATAAAACACTTACCCACGGCTAAAGCATACAGGGTTAACCAACAATAATAATAACAACTAGGATAGAGAAAAGCCCAAAGCTACTGCGTGCCTAGGATACAACAGAATATAAAAACCAAGGCTATGAGCAACGACACAACACGTCGGCCCAAAGGAGAACCAAATCAAAACCCAGATATTCTACCCGACTGTAAAGTCTAAATAACCTTACAATACAACGAACTCACAAGAATATAATATTATGAAATACAAGTCAAGGATGCTAGAGAGATAGGAGTCCTCAAGCTATTACTCGGAAATAGACTGATACAATCACGAACACGTCTAAGCTCGAGCTATCGATCAATCTGGTCCGCATCACGTACTATGCGTCCTCAAAACGACTTCCGAACTGCAACTAGAAAACAAAGTACGGGGTGAGTCATAATGACCCAGTACGCTACTACTAAACAATAAGACATAAATTGAATATTGCCGTAAAAGGAATTGATATCGTTCTACGACGAAGACCCAGTAAGTCGGGTTGTACTGAATGAAAACCGGTCCTTTACCAGACTACCAAGATGAATCAGGGTGAATTCCCTGTTCACAAACAGTCAAACAGGTCAGGAAGCAAGGCACAAGAATAATCATGATTATGGATGTATATCTATTCGTAGGACATCCCAAGCCTCTTATAGAATGATTAAATAGAAGTATGCATATTTATAAATATACATATACCAAGTCCCTCATAGGATTATCAAGTGTGGTATGTAAATTCATTTATGTACCAAACAATTCATTCATGGCAGTTTATCATGTAAGGATATGCATATCTACTATTATATACATACGAAGGCAATCAGTGTAAATCAAGTAAGGGTATGTATATCTACATATATATACATATGCAGGTAATCAGGGGGAAATCAAGCAAGAGTATGTATATCTGCGTATATACTTATCATACAATTCACAGGCCTATCACGGAAGTCAAGCGATCAAGAACAAGTATATATAGGCATTTAGTTTACATATTCATGATAGCACTTTGTCTTCACAAATGCTAGAAGAAATCCACATATAAGAGGATAGGATATAAATCAGTGTGCCATGTAGCTCCCGCAAGATAAACTTATCAGAACGTCCGTCCGTATGTACGAGATGGTACATCGACCCAGGATAGTATTAGTCCAAGCGCCCTAATGGTTACACAAGGTACTCTTCTCCAAAGTGATCAAGAATGGAGGGGTTTGCACGTTTCTGGTTCGGCAACCCATCACTATCACGAATCTCATGATTCGTAACGGTAGACGAATTGTCAACCAGGGAAGACAAGACAAGACAAGACAAGACAGGACAAGACAGGACAAAACAGGACAGGACAAGACAAGTCAAGACAAGGCAGGACAGGACAAGACAGGACAAGACAGGTATGCCAGCTGGACTTATTGGGGAAAAACAAGTAATATTTACTTATTTAAGAAATCAAGCAAGGACGAGCACAGTAATAGCGGTCTCATTCAAGTCGGGTGGACATGATATTCTTTTACAGCTAGAACTCAAGCATGAGCATGAATTGAATTAAGAATCTTGAACTAGTATTCTAGTTAAATAGATTTCAAGCATTGTAGAGGTTTATCGTGGAGTCGGTATTTTTAAATGACTCACTAGCATCGACTCCGTCGAGTCATTTCTATAGTTCCAGTCAAATAGAGTTTGAACACTATATGTGTTCCAAGACTCCTTTCTAGGTTCTCGTTTAAGGCAGGGTTAAGTTCTCTTTTCATTTAGGAACCTTAGTTCAATTTTACTAAGTCAAGTATAAAAGGCGGAAACCTAAGTTGATTATTGTCCAACTAAGCTTAGATCAAATTCAAGTTCGAAGTTCCATTTGTTACTAGGACCATAATCACAGCACGTTGATACTCAATAGGAAGATAATTGTGACGGTAAGACACACAATATGCTTAAAGGTCATAATCTCAAGTAGACATAGAAGTTCATGCATCATTCACAAACCAATCTTATCAAGCTCAGTTCTATAAAATCATAAGATATATATAACATTATAAAATCCTCTCGAGGTTCCCTTTAAGAACTAAAGATCAAGTATGCACTTCTGGAAGAACAGGAGACTGAAGATTACTCAAGGTTCATCAATTAACCATGTTATGGTATTTCATAGGTCCATTACTACACACAGATGACTATTCAGTCATCTTTACGACAACTCAAGATGCTCATCATAGAGGTTACTAAGGCATACACGGTTCGAATATCCTTCCTAAGGAAGAATGGTCACGAAGAAATCCCGGATTTTCCAAGGATGATAACAAGGTTCCCAAGTAAAGTCACATATTACATTCCTACCAATCTTGGGACTTCATTAAAAGTCCAATAGTATTATTGGTTCTAGTTCATAATTGAACCCCTTTCAACACGTCTGTCATTCGAGTTACGCATTCTCGACTCACCCATAAACCGCCCAAGGATTAGCGATAGTCTTGCACCCAATCATCATTCAAGAGACTCAATTAGAGTCCTAAGCCAAGAATCAATCTTATTACCAATTTGGTCTCACCCGAGCGATTCTCAAAGTTTCGTAATTGATATTCAATGAACACAAGAAAATATAGGAATTTATCCTAAGGTTCAAATAACAATTTTTATCATTAATTGACTTCGTTTGGATTACTACAAAGTCCCCATTTTCTAGTTCGAGACATAAATTCGGGATTCACAATTTATCCGGGTTTCTAACCCAACAACAATCAATCTTAAATCATAAAAATTCCAATATACTCAATAAACCCATTTGGTTTCAAATCCTAACCAAAATCTATTGATATCCATGGAAACATATCATTTGACATGTATAACAACGATAAATCACAAGAAACACATCTCTAACAATATATCATCAAGAGACATGTAGAGAGAGAAACTAGGGCTTAAGTAACGTACCTCAATCGAGTCACAAACGTCTAGGAGGTGGAAAACAAACCGAGGGGAAAGACTCTACTCGGCGAGGGCTTCGCGATGGCGGTCACGGCTCGACAATCCGATGGCCGGAACTCCGGGAATCGATGAATCTCCCATGGAAGCTCCTCCTCCCTCTCTCTCTAAAACTCACGGTTGATGGTGAAAAATGAGGGAGGAAGAGGATGGAAATGGATTATAAAGGGTGAGGGATGACCATCCTACCCTTCCTAGCTGTGGACAAGGCAAAGGGGAGGGTTTAAAATGGGGGTAGTATAGGCTTTTCACACCAAAAATCAAAAGCAGGGAAAGAAATCCGTAACAACATTCGGAAGTGAGGCGGATGCCTCACTCCCTCCATCGCCGCCTGGCCTACTGCACAAGGGTTGCTCTCAGTACTTGAGGCGGGCGCCTCACTCCATGCGAGGCGGGCGCCTCGGCTCCTGAACCTCCAAAACTTGGTCTAAACTTGATCTAAATGATCCCAAACTTATGGGCAACCATTCTAAGGTCTAACCCAACTCAAAACAAGTCTAAAACACACCCGAACAACTCCCGAAACAACTCGGAGCGGGAAGGGGTGCAACAACGTGCAACCGAAGCGAATGAACTCGAAATCAAACGAGCAATGAAAGGAGACTTTTAAAGGCAAGTCTAAGGGCTAATGAAGAAGCTTAAATACTTGTAGGAGGTTGGATAACAACTAGGGAAATAAGGATCCCAAAGGAGAGGCGATTACGCGACTCGATTCCCGAACTACGCGATAGAGACGAACGCTATCTCCAAAGCTTCCGAAATCGTCGATAGACTTAAGGAACACCTCCAACTTGAAGTCTAGCACATCTAAACATGTTAACAAACCATCTTAAAGAGGTCTACGACCCAAACCGAGGTCACGAACACAAAACGGAAGTAAACCCTCAATCGCGTTCCGACTATCGTCCGAGTCACGACTTGTGACTTTAACTAGTTAAGGTCTATGGAACATAGGGAACTAATATATTGGCTCCTATACAGCCTTCCTGTATTAATCAAGGTTCTTACCTCAAGTCGAGTAAGCGAGGTTACGGTTGAACGACACGCAAGGCAATAAGGTCAATTACACGAAGGTTCGGGGTCTTACAACTATTATAGAATAGACTCGGAAGCAATGGTCGAACCCACAAAGACAAGTGATCACGAACAGTGTGATTTATAGATAGCAAATTATTAACCTAAGGGGGGTTTTTATGTTTAATTCTACTCTAATCTACTAGTTATAGATGTTTATCTAATTAGACAGTAATAACAGATATGAAGAGTTTATGGTGAGTGGAAATCTAGAATTCTGGGTTTCACTTATATCTCCTTTATGTTCAATTCATAAAAATGTCATTCAATGTCTTGGGTTCGTTCACTAAAAATAGATATAGTCTGTTGAACAATTGGTTCAGCCTCCATCCCATAAAATTCACCCATTCTATATCCTAAGCACGGAGCTGTCAATCTAGTCTGTCACCTAGATTTATGATCTATCTGTCACCTAGATCATGTAAGAACACGGTCCTGATCCTAACTTATCACTCTCGTGCTTCGATAGGTCCAATTTATTGTGTTGGTGAGCCAGTATACGACATATGCACTCGGTCATGCAGTTATCCGCACCTCTAAGCCTTTATTATTTGTGATTACATTCATTTGTTCAAAGCAAAATAAAATAGGGATTGATAAACAACACAATCAACAAGCATTGAATAGACATATATATATATGAATCAAAACATAAATTCGATACAAGTTACCTCCCACCTCCTAGATTAGGGATGATTTAGTTCATCATAGACGATGAACAGCACATGAAGATGATGGGAGACATGATTTGATCTTCAATACTTGAAATTACAAAACCTAACTATGTTATACAATCTAAAACTACCTAAAATCTATGTAAAGAGAGCTTCCAGCCGTCCTCCTTATGCTTAGGCTCGGCACCTGACTTCTATATATACTCGGGAGTTGTGATTGGATCGAATGACTGTGTGAAAATCCGAAAAGGTCGCATTCTGCCTACCTTGCGGTCGCAAGGTGCCGGATACCTTGCGTCCGCAAGGTCTCCTGTGGGTGGCTTTGATTTCTTTGATTGCCGGCTACGAGGACCGTATTACCTACCTTGCGGTCGCAAGTGCGAGGCACCTTGCGCAAGGTGTCCAGTTTGTGCAGTCTTTATTTTTCTTCAATTTTTCTCTTCCTTGTAATTTGCACTTAAAACCCTGGAGTTTCGCGTATTTTCACAATAATCCTGAAACTTACAAAACTCACCGAAAACATATATTAGTACTCAAAAGACTCGTGAAATAGCATAATTTAAGTCATAGAAGTATATAAAATCGACGTATAAAATACATCGATCACCCACTCTCTTGTTCTGAAGTAGAATGATTACTGCATGATCTGAAACAACTACTCATGTTAAATCATAATTCCAATTAATATCGAGTTTGTACCAAAGTATGAAAACTAAGACTTCTCTCTTATCTCAGTCATTTGAAAGTACTATGTTATCTATTATGGAGTGATTTTTAAAGCTACAACTACTCATACATAAATGGAGTAAAGTACTACGTATTTCGTAGTTGCAACTACTGATAACTCGGGTAACCCACAATTTTTACTTGGGGCAAGAACCTATTAAACCAATATACTTTCCAATAGAAACCAATCAATGTTTCTCCTTTCAGATACTTCCTACACGATCACTCACGGATTAAATGAATGTAAGCAGTTGTTTTTGGGGTAAAACTATTGTGTGCAAAGCACGCTTATACAAGCTAGTTATCTTGAATGTGAGAAAACAAATAAATTTTACGAGAAGAGACAGTGTTTCACCTCTAAGAGAGAGAATGCAGGCAAAATAATGGAAGGAGCAAAGTTAAATGTTTTCTCAAAAGATAAGGGGGCGATATAACATCTGTTTGCCTATTTCGTAAAGGAAATAATTGAATTTTCTGAATGTCGATTTCTCAACAATAAGGAGTTTATATATGTGGTTTCCCTATCAATAAGATTTGTAACCCTCGAAATTCGCTACAGTCAGGCCTCTCAACAAAAATGAAATCGAAGTTCAAAGCCAATATCGACAAAGCACTCTTCAAGAAGGCTACGTATTGTGTGCAAAGCACTCTTCATATTTCTTCCACCTTCTTAATTTTTTTAATTATTTATTATTTTCTCGTAATTAAGCGACCATCATTCAAGAGTACTACAATATCTTGAATAGATTAGATAATTTAAAACAATAATGCCCAAATTTCTAATTCAATATAAGCATCTTACTACATTGCTTCTTTTCTATCGAAAAAGAATCCATTATTAGCACCACTGTGACACACAACTCAACCGAAATCACCGAAATCGATATCATGTTCAGTCCATATCGACAAATTTAGACCGGATTAATGTAATGGCGCACGATTTTTATGGCCCACCATGGAAGCGACACCAATGCACTGCCGCCTTATTCGATCCTTCGTGGAGTTAGCGGGAGTATGGGCATTGGAGGTTGGATTCGAGTAGGGGTGAATGCTAGAAAGCTTGTATTAGGGATGCCATTTTATGGGTACGCTTGGCGGCTCGTTAGTGCATGTAATAATGGGCTATTAGCACCGGCTAATGGAGCGGTTGGTTCGGGGATAGTTCCATGGGCTACAACTAGATTAAGGCATTTATAAGTCGAACAGGGGCCACAACAAGTACAATTCAACAATTGTTTCAGATTATTGCTATTCGGAACAACATGGATAGGATATGATGATGTCCAGTATATCCGCTAAAGTTGCATATGCTAGGCGAAATGGTTTGCTTGGTTACTTTGCTTGGCACGTTGAGCCGATAACAATTGGGCTCTTTCTCGACAAGGTTAGTACTCTTAGCTTTGCACCTTTAAAACAAGAACTGAGGTCCGTAACAATGAAAATCAAAATTGTCATTAGAGAAAATCTCTGCATATAAAAGAGGTCCACCAAGCATGTCTCAGTAATGAAGGCTGATTCTAGGCTCAGGGGATTCCAGAAGTTTCGCTTTAAACTACTAGTCAATGAATCGACAAAGCAAAGCAAGTACAACGGAATCGAGAAAATTGAAATTGCTAATCCTTTAAGTTGGAGAAACAATGGCTCGAGGCGGAACGCTTTACACTTCGAACTTTCTCTACTTGTATCACATTAGCCCACAATTGGCCGACTTTGGACCAAGCAAGTCGAAAGCTTTGGAACCAAGCAGAAAATATGTCTAATCTCACATATAACAAAAGATTGATCACACTACAAAAACGGAAGGCAATGCAGGAAAGATAAAAGCACAAGGCAAGAGGTCTAAAATCTCCTTTGCTAGGGGTGATTTGGAGGGACGGCTATTATATTCACATGATGAATCAATCTTATCGGTTGGATGAACGTTAAACGGGAGCGCCACTTTGAATCTACTAGGATATTTTGACCATGGGAAAAGATGGCTGCCTACTATTGATGACAACTTTACTATATACTTTATAAATATATAACCAATCAAGACCAACTCATAATATAGGCCTTGTCTCCGGCCCAAGATGACTCGGAAAAGTTTAGCATGAAGAACCAGGCAACATCAGAATGATATAAAAAAAACGATTCCGATTTTTTCTTATAATTTCTTAACCTGCAGGAATATTTGTACCACAATATGATAAGCAACCATAAGAAAAATATTTGAGTGGAAATACATGGAGACTTGTGATAATAGCATAGAAGGATATACCTACTCAAAAAATATATATATATAGTTCCAAGACACAACTAATTAAAAAACACAACAAAGGTCCATCCAACATTTCAAAAGAACACCCTTTGAGAACAAGTCTGATATTTTAAGTAGCACAGGCAAGAATTTGCCCCAAAGATGATTTCTAAAAAACCTTATGAAGTAATAAAACTATTATAGCGATTATTATTTGGTGACACTCCAAAAACTGAAAGTGTGACGACCCGACCCGGACCCCAATGCGAGATCCCGAGTCGCGCCGTCCAAATAGACAAATTACACAAGCATGCATAAGTAGGATTATAAAATTCATGTGGCGCAACATCGCATACGAATAACAACTCGGCTACACTTGGCCGGAAAACAACTAAAGGTAAACAAGTCTTCGGCGACGTTACAGCCGGAACCCAACAACTACTCCTACAATTATTAACACATGCTTATAATAACCTCAACGGCCACAACATGCCGGAGACAACAACAACAACAACAACTAAACGAGCTTTAGCGGAAGAAAACCGTAGTGAACCATACACATATAAACAGGCTCGACATATAAGTCGGCATACCAAAAGATTACAAGTGTTAAGTAGTTAAGTTACAACAACATCAAAACCCCAAGCCAAGTCTACATGACTTGCTTCCCAACGTCCTTTCCAAAAATAAAAGGCTAATCAACAAGTCCAAAAGATCAACCTTTAGAATACAAACAACCAAACGTGGAATAAGCGAGTCTATCTCGTAACGTCTCCTCGGCTCGTATCTAAGGAAAGACAAAGCAAACAAATAGGGTAAGTCGAAAGACTTAGTAAGTTACTACAATGCATGTTCATGTTATAGCATGACAGTTATCTCAATCATAATACATGATCATCATATAGCACTTAGCACATTGTTCACATAAGTGCGTAAAATAAATCATACAAGTAGGATATGATAGTCACGGCCGCTTCGTAGCTCCTGCAATAAACTTTATTATACTTTATCGTGCAACATTGATGCTCTGTGAATGCATCAACTTTTATCAAGTACCACTCGATCTAGATAGCAAGCCAATGCGGCACTTAACGATACGGCAAAGGGCTACTTCCCATTGCGACCAACAATGGAGGTGTGTGTGAAGTCCTAGGTGCGGCGATCCATAGCGAGCACGAATCCCATAATTCGTGAAGGCGATGCATCGTCCCACCTTGACCCGATAAACAAACCAAATAATGCCAGCTGGACTCAATGTGATGCACAAGTAGATATTTACTTGACTAAACCAATCAAAAACCGAATTCGACAAGAGCGAACTCGACCAACCAAGTAGGGTATTAATCTCTACTATAAAGTCATATCAAGGCAAATAAATTGCACAAACCAACCTTTCATAAAACTTGCATAAACCATCAAACCAATCTCATACTTGAGTAAACCAAATCAAACGGTGTTCAAACTTCGTAGGGATTGAAATTAGGGTTCAACACGTTCAAATATTCCCTAGAGTCGACTCCGTTGAGTCTTTGCTCTAAATTCCCAAATTTGGAGAAATTGAAGCTATATGCTTCATAACCCAACCTAGGTCATTTCTAGGTTCAACAAGGTATTAAATTCACCAAGGCAATGCAAAGTGATTCATGTTCATCATAGAGTTCATTTCATAAGATAGAACACATACAACATAACAACATATAATGTAGGCTCCATTTAGGGCATTCTCATATGAACAAACTTCCAACAACAAACATTATACATGTCTCTAACATGTTTAAAACTTTAAATAGGCAAGATGAAAGAATAATATAGGCTTTCACAAGCAAGAATTCAACCTATACATGCTCCTAACAAGATCAAAATCTCAACACACAAGGAGATAGCATGGAAGGCATACATGTGTCCTCATTGACCTCAACCACCATAGGCTTTGCTTCCTTAGGGTCAATGAGAACTTAAAAGAAGAAGATGAAGAAAGTAACTTACAAGTTATACACCAAAGAAAGCAATAAAGGAAACCAATCGGATGGAAATGCTCCTCTTCTTGAGCTCTACAACTTTAAAGAAGGGCTCTTGGGCAAAGGATGAATGGATGATTGAAGATGAAGATGAAGACCTCAAGCAACCATGGAAGAGTTAGAGAGAGGATGAAATTCGTTTTTGAAAAAGCTCTCAGCAAATGAAGAGGAAATGAGCTGATTTGTGGCTTATAAGTGGTCAAAAGTTGAGTGGGACAAGTGTCAACCACTTGTGGTCCCTTTCTTGGCTGATTTGGTGGCTTAATTGGTCACTAATGGGCTCTTAATCCATCATTAAAATTAGTTAGGGATGTTAGGACTTAAGTGGGAAGGGTTAGGGAGGTTTAGGATAGGTTTAGATAGGGGTTTGAAGTGTACAAGTCGTCCAATTTCAGAACAGGAGAAAATCATCCCGTAACAGGACAGCAGGTGAGGCGGGCGCCTCACCCTAGGCCATGCGGCCGCCTCAACTGGGGGCCTCCCCAAGTTCGAGACCATTCGCAATTGCTCCTGCATTTGAGGCGGGCGCCTCACCAGCTCCCATGCGGCCGCCTCGGCTCCAGAACCTCTAAAACTTGATCTAAACTTGATCTAAATGGTCCCAAACTTTTGGGCAACCATTCTAAGGTCTAACCCTACTCAAAACAAGTCGGAAGCACCGAACAACCCGGAACAAGCTAGAACAAGGCGCGAACCACGCGACGAATGAACAACGGATTAAACTCAAATCAAACATCAATCAAACTAGGATATCTTGGGCATGAAAAAGGTTTGTTTCAACATGATTAGGACCTGAATAGAAAGCCAAGAACTCAACGAACACTTCGTACGTCGAAATAGAAGCAAATACGAGCAACGAGAGGAATCGCTAAGGCCAAATTCAACGCGATCAAACCGGCGATTCAACAAACAAGTTTATATGATTCTAAACATGTTATGGACTTCTAGAATGATCTATGAATGATTCTAAAACATTTATATAACAAGTAAACATGCTCATAATCAACCAAGAAAGTATAAAGACAAGCATAGAATGCACATGCCAGATTATGGGGCGTTACACTCTTCTCTCCTTTAGGAATTTAGTCCCTAAATTCTTACCAAGTTCGTCAAATAAATGTGGATGCTTCTCGCGCATCTCCGCTTCCGTTTCCCAAGTCGCTTCTTCAATGTTGTGGTTCCTCCAAAGAACTTTGACTAAGGGAATTCTCTTGGTTCGTAGAACTTGCTCTTTAGTATCCAAAATCTTCACGGGCTTTTCAACGTAAGACATATCCGGCTCAAACGTGATCTCTTCATACTCGAGTACATGGGACTCATCTTTCAGATACTTTCGCAACATGGAAACATGGAATACATTATGAGTCTCCGAAAGTGAAGGTGGCAACGCAATACGATACGCTAAGGTCCCAACTCTCTCAAGAACCTCAAATGGACCAATGTATCTCGGTGTAAGCTTCCCTTTCTTGCCGAATCTCTTAGTACCTCTCCTCGGTGTTACCTTCAAGAACACGTAATCACCCACTTGGAACTCAAGATCCCGTCTTCGATTGTCCGCATAACTCTTTTGTCGACTTTGAGCGGTGCGCAATCGATCTCTAATCAACTTCACGCTCTCAACCGACTGTTGCACTAACTCGGAACCCCAAAGTTTCGCCTCTCCAACTTCATCCCAACAAATTGGCGATCTACACTTACACCCATACAAAGCTTCATACGGCGCCATCTTGATACTCATTGGTTATTATACGCAAACTTCGGCTAAAGGTAAGTGAGAATCGGCTTCCCTTGAAATCACGGCTGGCGCGGCATATCCTCCAAAATCTGAATTAATCGCTCGGACTGGCCATCCGTTTGCGGATGAAAAGCTGTACTGAAGTCCAATCTAGTCCCCAAAGCTTCCTGCAACGACTTCCAAAATCTAGAGGTGAACCTCGGATCTCTATCGGACACAATACTAACAGGCACGCCATGAAGTCTCACAATCTCCTGAATATACAAAGCTGCTAACTGAGTCAACGAGTAAGTGATATCTATCGGAATGAAGTGTGCAGACTTAGTCAACCTGTCGACTATAACCCAAGCGCATTAAACCCTCTCAGGCGCTGTAACCTATCACAAAATCCATAGTAATGAACTCCCATTTCCACTCGGGGAATCTCAATGGTTGTAGAAATCTGCCCGCAGGCCTCGATGCTCGGCCTTAACCTGGCGACAAGTCAAACATTTCGACACATACTCCATAATTTCTCTCTTCATACCCTTCCACCAAAACTGCTCTTTTCGGATCTAAGTACATCTTCGTGCTCCCCGGATGAATGGTATACTTCGTCTTATGAGCCTCATCAAGAACCAACCTCTTCAATTCCGTATTACAAGGAACACAAATCCTACCTCGAAATGTCAAAGTACCATCACTATTAACCACGAAATCAGGCGATACATTCTCAACCAACCCATCAATAATTTTCTTCAATTCAGGATCATTCCTTGCTCTTCTCTAATTTTCCCAAACAAGGGGCGTAGCACGAACATTTGCGAAAATTACACCTCTATCATAAACACTAGGACTCCAATCTCGCAAGTCCTCCAACATCTTCCACTCCTTAACCATCATACACGACATATGAACTTTCCTACTCAAGGCATCCGCTACTACATTTGCCTTCCCCGGATGATACAAGATAGTACAATCGTGGTCCTTTAACTTTTCCATCCACCTTCGTTGTCTCATGTTCAATTCTTTTTGAGAAAACAAGTATTTCAAACTCTTATGGTCGGTGAAGATCTCAAACTTAGACCCATACAAGTAGTGTTTCCATTTATGCAACGCGAAAATAATCGCAGCCAACTCCATATCGTGTGTCGGGTAATTCTGCTCGTGAATAGATAACTTTCCTCGATGCATAGGCGATCACCCTCCCATTCTGCATCAAAACACAACCCAAACCTTCCTTAGAAGCATCACTATAGATCACGAAATTATCTCCTCCACTAGGCAAAGCCAAAATAGGTGCCGATGTCAACCGCTTCTTAAGCTCTTGGAAACTAGACTCACATTTCTCGCTCCAAGCAAACGGCACATTCTTCTGTGTCAACCTCGTCATAGGAGTTACAATTCTAGAAAAACCCTCAATAAACCTCCGGTAATAACCCGCTAACCCCAAGAAACTACGAACCTCATGGCGAACTAGGCCTCTTCCAATTCATCACCGCTTCAATCTTAGACGGATCAACGGCTATCCCGGCGCTAGAAACGATATGCCCTAAGAAAGATACTTCCTCGAGCCAAAAGGCACATTTGCTAAACTTGGCATAAAGCTGCTTCTCCCGAAGAATAGACAACACAACCCTCAAGTGTTTCTCGTGCTCCTCCCGAGATTTCGAGTACACTAAGATATCGTCAATGAAGACTACAACAAAGCAATCAAGATAACTGTGAAAGACACGGTTCATCAAGTCCATGAACACCGCTGGTGCATTTGTCAACCCAAACGGCATCACTACGAATTCAAAATGCCCATACCTAGTGCGAAAAGCCGTCTTCGGAACGTCTTCATCTCTAACCTTCAATTGGTAGTAACCCCATCTCAAATCAAGCTTAGAGTAGACAATAGACCCTTGCAACTGGTCAAAAAGATCATCGATGTGGGGTAGAGGATACTTATTCTTAATAGTAACCTTATTCAATTCTCGGTAGTCTATACATAACCGTAAACTCCCATCTTTCTTCCTCACAAATAGGACCGGTGCGCCCCAAGGCGACACACTTGGTTTAACAAAACCAATCTCTAGGAGTTCCTGCAACTGAGTTTTCAACTCCCTAAGCTCCGCGGGTGCCATCCTATACGGTGCCTTAGAAATCGGTGAAGTCCCCGGAATAAGCTCAATACAGAATTCTAGTTCTCTATCGGGTGGCATAGCATGATCGGTAGAAAACACGTCGGGAAATTCACACACTACCGGGACCTCTTCTAAGTTCGGCGAAGACTTCCTCTTATCAACTATGCATGCAAGATAACCCGTACACCCTTGAGACAGTAATTTTCTAGCCCTTAGAGCGGAAATAAAATGCACGTCACTCGAAGCATGATCACCCACAAAAGTAAACTCAGGCACACCCGGCATATAAAAGGTAACCCTCTTTCTATGGCAGTCAACTATAGCATGATAAGCACATAACCAGTCCATGCCAAGAATCACATCAAAATCACGTATAGGAGAACTACCAAGTCCGCATGCAAAGTGTGGTCACCCACCAAAACATCACAAGATTTAAATACTTGAGCGAGCATATATTCCCCGAGCGGGGTAGACACTTCAAGCAAATATGGCAAAGGTTGAGGCAATACGCAAAGATTCTCAATAAAATGCGAAGCAACATAAGAATGCGAAGACCCTGGATCTATGAGAACTCGAGCCTTATGATCGAATATAGAAAGAGTACCTCCTATCACGGTAGACCCACCTGAACCTCGCGATCAAGCGCAAACACACGGCCTTGAACCTTGGGTTTACCGTCCCCATCTCTCTTAGCCCCAGACTGCCGTCCAGTGCTACCCGACTGACTAGCCTTAAACTTTGGGCAGTCCTTCTTCATGTGAGTTCCATCTCATAATAGAAACACTTCCCATTTTTCCCCGGCACCTATCAGGTGTGCCCGGACCTCTGGCGAGCGAACAAATCATAGCTTCACTACCCTTGCCCCTTAGATGAAGAAGTATTGTTACCTTGTTTCCCAGACTGTGGCCTACCTTGGCCTCCACTTCTCCTATCACGGTTCCCCTGATAACCCCTTCTATTACCCGAACTGTTCCCCTGATTGTTGGTGCTCTGAGTAGTCTGTCGTGCGCTACTAGCATTATTCTTGACTCGGTGTTCCTCAATGTCTTGCTCTACCTCATACGCTCGATCAACTGCACTTCGATAATCGATGAGCTTAAGCGCTAGAATCTGCTTTCTAAACTCAGTTCTTAACCCCTTCACAAACTTGTGTGTTCTCCGTGCCTCAGGTGGGAATCGATACGCACAATATCGGCTCAATTGCGTGAACTTTGCGAGAATACTCGCCACGATCATGCTACCTTGCTCAAGATCATAAAATTCCTTCTCTCTTTGATTGCGCACTACATCCGGCACATATTCATTCTTAAACTCTCTTTGGAAATTGGCCCAAGTAATGGGAACTTCTTGCATCTCCCAACTCTCTTTCAACACAGTCCACCAATGTTCGGCGGCTCCCTTAAATTTAAAGGTGGCTAGCATCACTCTTTCTTCGTCAAGACACCCCAACATGGACAATACTTTGATCATTTCCTCCATCCATAACTTCGGCTTCTCTGGTTTGGTTCTCCAAGAAACGAACTAGGCTTTAGCTTAAGAAATCTCTCTAAAAGAGTAGTGTCAGTTCTTGGTCTCGGTGGTGGAGGTGGTGGTGGTTGCTCCTCTGCGACCTCCGCTGGGCGGAAAAGCTAACAATCTGCGATGTAGTTCAGCCATATCAGGAACTACGGATCCTCGGCGGTACCTCTACTTCGAGTTCAACCGAACTCTCTGGGTCTACCTCTCCCGGGATTAACCATCGGACTCCTACAAGAATTCACTCGACGTTAAAATCAACACACAAATAACCAACCCAACTAGGCCATGGAACCTATCCTGGCCGACAGCTAACCTATAGCTCTGATACCAACTGTGACGACCCGACCCCCCCAATGCGAGATCAGTCGCCGTCCAAATAGACAAATTACACAAGCATGCATAAGTAGGATTATAAAATTCATGTGGCGCAACATCGCATACGAATAACAACTCGGCTACACTTGGCCGGAAAACAACTAAAATAAACAAGTCTTCGGCGGCGTACAGGAACCCAACAACTACTCCTACAATTATTAACACATGCTTATAATAACCTCAACGGCCACAACATGCCGGAGACAACAACAACAACAACAATTAAACGAGCTTTAGCGGAAGAAAACCGTAGTGAACCATACACATATAAACAGGCTCGACATATAAGTCGGCATACCAAAAGATTACAAGTGTTAAGTAGTTAAGTTACAACAACATCAAAACCCCAAGCCAAGTCTACATGACTTGCTTCCCAACGTCCTTTCCAAAATAAAAGGCTAATCAACAAGTCCAAAAGATCAACCTTTAGAATACAAACAACCAAACGTGGAATAAGCGAGTCTATCTCGTAACGTCTCCTCGGCTCGGATCTAAGGAAAGACAAAGCAAACAAATAGGGTAAGTCGAAAGACTTAGTAAGTTACTACAATGCATGTTCATGTTATAGCATGACATTTATCTCAATCATAATACATGATCATCATATAGCACTTAGCACATTGTTCACATAAGTGCGTAAAATAAATCATACAAGTAGGATATGATAGTCACGGCCGCTTCGTAGCTCCTGCAATAAACTTTATTATACTTTATCGTGCAACATTGATGCTCTGTGAATGCATCAACTTTTATCAAGTACCACTCGATCTAGATAGCAAGCCAATGCGGCACTTAACCGATAAGGGGCTACTTCCCATTGCGGCCAACAATGGAGGTGTGTGTGAAGTCCTAGGTGCGGCGATCCATAGCGAGCACGAATCCCATAATTCGTGAAGGCGATGCATCGTCCCACCTTGACCCGATAAACAAACCAAATAATGCCAGCTGGACTCAATGTGATGCACAAGTAGATATTTACTTGACTAAACCAATCAAAGACCGAATTCGACAAGAGCGAACTCGACCAACCAAGTAGGGTATTAATCTCTACTATAAAGTCATATCAAGGCAAATAAATTGCACAAACCAACCTTTCATAAAACTTGCATAAACCATCAAACCAATCTCATACTTGAGTAAACCAAATCAAACGGTGTTCAAACTTCGTAGGGATTGAAATTAGGGTTCAACACGTTCAAATATTCCCTAGAGTCGACTCCGTTGAGTCTTTGCTCTAAATTCCCAAATTTGGAGAAATTGAAGCTATATGCTTCATAACCCAACCTAGGTCATTTCTAGGTTCAACAAGGTATTAAATTCACCAAGGCAATGCAAAGTGATTCATGTTCATCATAGAGTTCATTTCATAAGATAGAACACATACAACATAACAACATATAATGTAGGCTCCATTTAGGGCATTCTCATATGAACAAACTTCCAACAACAAACATTATACATGTCTCTAACATGTTTAAAACTTTAAATAGGCAAGATGAAAGAATAATATAGGCTTTCACAAGCAAGAATTCAACCTATACATGCTCCTAACAAGATCAAAATCTCAACACACAAGAAGATAGCATGGAAGGCATACATGTGTCCTCATTGACCTCAACCACCATAGGCTTTGCTTCCTTAGGGTCAATGAGAACTTAAAAGAAGAAGATGAAGAAAGTAACTTACAAGTTATACACCAAAGAAAGCAATAAAGGAAACCAATCGGATGGAAATGCTCCTCTTCTTGAGCTCTACAACTTTAATGAAGGACTCTTGGGCAAAGGATGAATGGATGATTGAAGATGAAGATGAAGACCTCAAGAAACCATGGAAGAGTTAGAGAGAGGATGAAATTCGTTTTTGAAAAAGCTCTCAGCAAATGAAGAGGAAATGAGCTGATTTGTGGCTTATAAGTGGTCAAAAGTTGAGTGGGACAAGTGTCAACCACTTGTGGTCCCTTTTCTTGGCTGATTTGGTGGCTTAATTGGTCACTAATGGGCTCTTAATCCATCATTAAAATTAGTTAGGGATGTTAGGACTTAAGTGGGAAGGGTTAGGGAGGTTTAGGATAGGTTTAGATAGGGGTTTGAAGTGTACAAGTCGTCCAATTTCAGAACAGGAGAAAATCATCCCGTAACAGAAGCAGTGAGGCGGGCGCCTCACCCAGGCGCGGCCGCCTCAACAACTGGGGCCTCCCCAAGTTCGAGACCATTCAGCAATTGCTCCCTGCATTTGAGGCGGGCGCCTCACCAGCGCTCGCCTCGGCTCCAGAACCTCTAAAACTTGATCTAAACTTGATCTAAATGGTCCCAAACTTTTGGGCAACCATTCTAAGGTCTAACCCTACTCAAAACAAGTCGGAAACGCACCCGAACAACCCCCGGAACAAGCTAGAACAAGGCGCGAACCACGCGACGAATGAACAACGGATTAAACTCAAATCAAACATCAATCAAACTAGGATATCTTGGGCATGAAAAAGGTTTGTTTCAACATGATTAGGACCTGAATAGAAAGCCAAGAACTCAACGAACACTTCGTACGTCGAAATAGAAGCAAATACGAGCAACGAGAGGAATCGCTAAGGCCAAATTCAACGCGATCAAACCGGCGATTCAACAAACAAGTTTATATGATTCTAAACATGTTATGGACTTCTAGAATGATCTATGAATGATTCTAAAACATTTATATAACAAGTAAACATGCTCACAATCAACCAAGAAAGTATAAAGACAAGCATAGAATGCACATGCCAGATTATGGGGCGTTACAGAAAGACATATCAGACAACTGATCGCAAAGAAAATGGGGATGCATCAATCAATATGGGCGAGCGCATAATCGATATGGGCGCTTTGGTGTTGGTTTCTACTACTTACCGGTTAGAAGGTCATAGTTACTAATTGTGAATGTGATGGTGGAGACAAAAATTACTATAAATAAGTGCTTAACTATATCTTTATGGCAAAAACTTGAGAAATAGTATGTTACGGGTCTCACATGAAAGACTGATCTCACATGAGAAGTAGATAGAATGAGCATTTCAACAAGGACTTCCCTATTTAGAAAATTATGTCAAAAGGAATAGAAAGAAAAACTTAGATTTGTCATTGGGAAATGAAAAGGGACAATCAAAAAAGTTGCATTCTTTCCTTTCTATCGTGGTGGTTAGGTTATTCTATCTTTGTTGTTATAAAACATAACACGCCTAGGGTTTTGGGGTCTTGTGCATTACATATTTCGTACATAGAAGTTTACATCTTTTAGTCAAAAGTTATTTGGGCACACCATGGTATTCTGTGGAGATGCATCAATCAATATGGGCAGAGCAGACAGAGCAGACATTGATATGGGCAGTTTGGTGTTAGTTACTATACATAAGTGCTTAACTACTCCCTATAGAAGGATGATATATATACAGTGGTGTTGTACAGTGTGCTTCATGTCTGGGAAACTGAAAGAATCTCAGAGAGTTCTATTATACTTGGCCAAAGCAGAAGAAGAAACTAGGACCCCGAATTCCCAAACAATAAAACCTTTATTTATACCTATCAAAGATTAGGCAAGGCATAGCAAACATCAATAACCATATTAAAACAAGTATGAATTACCCAGATTAACCCAATTCTTCCCAAAGAATAAGCATTCTTATCTCAACTCCAACAAGTGTATCACACTCAAAACACCCACACAAATTCACAATGCAATGCAGAAACACTATCAAAAAAAAGTTTTCCTATAATTTACAACATGAAGTTCAACTGAATCAACTGAATCGAGGTTGTTCATGGCATATATGTAGTAGAATACACAAAATCCAAGTACACCAAAGATTATGCAACTAACCTTAAATCATCGTCGAGGCACATAATTTGCAATGCATTTTCGAAATTTCAAAAGTTTGAAAAACAAAATTCGAATATAACAATTTAACTTACGTGTTCCCCGTGAATGATGACCGTATCCTTTGATCAATATTCTCGTGTGGTTGCAGAGCTCTACTTTCACCGCGAAATCTTCTTTGTATAGTAGACTCACTCCCACCATGTCCAAAAGAAGTGTCTCCATCCGTCATATCCTCATCAAGGGCATGTCTTTGAAGAGACATTCATACCATCTTCATTCGGCTCAGTATTTAGGGGTTCATCTATGGGCTCATCTTGCAACTGTTGGCTTCTAAAAATAGGAATTCTACTGGATTCCTCAGTGCTCGTTCCCCTGCCCCCCGTGCCCGTGCCCGTGCCCGTGCCCGTGCCCCTGAGTGGCATAACTATTTATACATACATAGAAAATTAAAACATTAGACCTCGATCAATATATTTAAAACATGGATAAAATGACTCATAATGCAAAAAATTAAATGACTAATAATGCGTAACAATTAAATAATAACATCATTAAATAACACAAACTTATATTTGAAAGCCAATAATTCAATGGGACGAAGTATTGCATATATTTAATAGCCACAAACACAAACATATATTTCAAATATTTCAGTCTTCTCCACTACTAATGTTCTCAAAACTAAATCCATCTTCTTCATCATTTGATGTGTCTGATTCCTGAACTTCCTCTTCTAATTCATCCTCTTGCATGTCATCTGCCTCTTCAATTTCCATTTGGTTAGTTGGTCGTGGCAAATCAGATGTGTCAACTTCATCCATTTGACCACCTTCACCTACTAGAATAGCATTATTGTCAAGCTCATCATCTACTTCAACAAGCTGAATTGGCATCTCAACCTCTTGAAAATAATCATCGACTTCTGCCTCAACACCATCGGACACATTTGAATATGGAATATTAATTGTGCTTCTTGCTTTGGTTTTACACACGGCCCACCATTTGATTTTATCTTTCTTATTGCAACCAGGGTATTCTATGTAGTACACTTGCTCGTGACGCAAGTACAAAGGGGTCGTCTGTGGCAAGTCTTGATTTAGGATTGAGATCAACGATGTTGTATCGTGGATGCACCCTAATACCCTTAACATAATCATACCACTCACACTTGAAAAGTACTAATGTATCACCCTTGTTATTTTCACTCTCATATTCAAGTTCCACAATTTCATCTAACATTCCATAATAGTCTCTTCCAACATCATTATAACAACTACCCCTGATGCAAACACCGCTATTCATTGTGGTTTTGCCAAACCCGTATTTTTGGGTATGAAATTTATACCCATTCACGAAATAGCCATTATACAAGTGCACACGAAGTTTTGGGCCTCGAGCTATACACTTGATATTTTCAGCAACAGGTTTAGGTGAATTTTTTACCTACAAAATAAGATTATGAAGTGAATTTAAAGATACAAGTGAATGACGTAATATTATTATAATAATACTTGAAATATCTCTAAAAGCAACTTACATAACTAGCAAACCAGCTAGTAAACTCCTTCTCAATCCTAGACGACAGCGCCCCCGGATCAATATCTGGCATCACATTTCTCACTTCCTTTTCATATTCCCTATTGCAAGGTTACTTATTAACTAATATGCATTTACTTAATGATTTAATTCAAATAATACAAATGTATATTTTTGAGATATACTTACAAGACAAAGGGTTCGATCTCTTCACAGTTCAATAGAACGTAAAGGGACGCAGTTGCTAGCTCATTGCCCGACAAATATTTAGTACCAATATGCCCAAACGGTCTTCCTGGATGAGTGAAGACCGATAATTGATTGTTTGTTTCAGTTTCACCACCATCATCATTTCGCTCAACCCTTGTAGACTTCGAACCAACACCAACCTCAAAATAGTGAGAGCAAAACATAGAAGTTTCTTCTATCAAATATGCTTCACATATTGAACCCTCCACACGAGACTTATTCTTCACTTTTTTCTTCAGACGATTCATAAACCTATTACATACAAGTATTAACATCTATATATTTGGTTTTCGTATTTTATTGAATCAAGTTAATAGAAAATGGCAAAAAAATGTTACCTCTCAAAAGGATACATCCAACGATAATTCACTGGGCCACCAACTCTTGCCTCATAGGCCAAATGTATTGGCAAATGTTCCATGGAATCAAAGAAAGCAGGCGGAAATATCTTCTCTAATGTGCACAAAGTGACTATGATATTTTCCTCCAACTTCTTCAAATCCTCCTCGCGTAAAATACTAGAGCATATGTCTCTGAAGAATTGGCTTAGCTCACCAAAGCACGCCAAACAGATCGCAAGAGGTCTTTAAAGACAATAGGTAGCAACCTTTCAAGGAACACGTGACAGTCATGGCTTTTCATGCCATAAATCTTGCATTCTTCCACGTTAACGCACCTACCCAAATTTGATGCATAGCCATCTGGAAACCTAAGTTGTTTGATCCATTCTAAAACCAACTTTTGTTGTTCCTTTGTGAGAGTGTAGCTCGCTTTTGGCTTCACAGTCTTCCCATTCACCTCTTTTAATTCTAAATCTGGTCGCTTGCAATACTTCTTAAGATCAACACGAGCTTTCACGTTATCCTTGGTCTTACCTTTGACATCCATGATTGTATTGAAAACATTATCAAAGACATTTTTCTCAATATGCATCACATCCAAGTTATGGCGTATTAAGTTGGTCTTCCAATAAGGCAAATCCCAAAATATACTCCGTTTCACCCAGTTATGACATTGCCCAAAGCCTTTAATCTTTTCTTTCGCTCCCATCTTACCAAACCTGATGTTTGGTAATCCTGATACTTCATCCCACACGTCATTACCATTCAAGCGTGGTGGTGCCAACCCAAGCTCAACCCTACCAGCCATAAAGTTATTCTTGTTCCTTCTGTAAGGATGACTAGGTGGCAAGAACTGGCGATGACAATCGAAAAAGGATGGTTTCCCACCACACTCGAGTATGAACGACTTACTATTGCCCATACAATAAGGGCAAGACAACTTCCCATGCGTGCTCCAACCAGATAACATACCGTAGGCAGGAAAGTCGTTAACAGTCCACATAAGTGCAGCCTTCATTTTAAAATTCTCTTTCTTTGACACATCATAAGTATCAACCCCATCTTGCCACAACTCAATCAACTCATCTATCAATGGACGTAAATACACATCAATGTTCTTACCCGGGCTCTTAGGACCAGGAATCAGTAAAGTCAAGAACAAGTATTCCTGCTTCATGGCCATCCATGGTGGTAAATTATAAGGAGTAAGAATCACTGGCCAACAAGAATAAGGCTTTGTCGAGTTACTAAAGGGGTCAAAACCATCTGCTGAGGCGCAGAGCCTCACATTGCGAGGATCGAAGGAAAAATCGGGGTAAGTATGATCAAAATTCTTCCATGCCTCACCATCTGATGGATGAGAAATCACACCTTCTTCCCGAGGACATTCTTTGTGCCACCGCATATGCTTTGCTGTCGTTGTTGACATATAAAGCCTTTGGAGTCGAGGTGCAAGCGGTAGATAACGCAACACCTTAAAAGGTATGTTTTTATGCTTCGTACTACCCCTTCTCCTTGGTTTATACCGCGGGTGACCACACTCTGAACATTCCTTTAAACCTTGAGTTGACTTGTAGTACAACATACAATCATTAGGACATGCATCTATCTTCTGTAAACCAAGTCCGAGCTTAGCGACAATTTTCTTAGTCTCATAAAATGTTTTGGCAATATTAGCACCATCTGGCAACATACGACCAATTGTGGACATAAGATTATCAAAGGCATTCTCACTCATGTTGGCCTCTGACTTATGAGTTAGGAGTTGAGCAGCCGCAGACAACTTCGTGTAAGTTTTACATCCCTCGTATAATTCCTCACGCCCTGCTTCAAGAAGGTCAAAAAACTTTTGAGCATTTGCATTTGGTAATTCTTCCTCCCAATTAAAATCAGGGCCTGCCATATCCATAACCATATCAATATAAGGATTTGAATGCTCTTCAACAACCACTGGTTCATGATCAGGCTCTTGAGTTGATGTTGATTGTTGTCTAAAGATTGATGGGTCCTTCTCTCCTTGAGAAGCCCATATTGTGTAATGAGGCTTGAATCCTTTTTTATACAAGTGTGTTTTAAGTATCTCTTGAGTTTGAAATTTTTTATTCAAACAAATGCAACAAGGACACCGTATTTTCTCTCCAGACATACATTCAGGATGGCCAAGTGCAAAACCGATAAACTGCCGTACCCCCTCTATAAACTCAGATCTAATTCCCATGCCCCCATCCGCAACCCGACGATACATCCAACTCCGATCGTTAGACATCTGCATTTAGAACTTATATATAAATTAGTAAAATGAAGGAGTGAAATTACGCATCAAGTAAAACTCACTCGTAAATAAAAATGTTAAATAAACTCTAAAGGATCTCCACTGTCTTGCAGGATTGGATTTAGGGGGAACTAAGAAGGGGAAGAAAGAAGAAACATGTCTCTTTGTGTGTGAGAAGTGGTTCCACTTGTCTTGGGGATTTGGAGTTGACATGGATTATGGGGCCTAGTATCTTTTAGCTTAAGATTCAGTGATTAACTGTGATTGGTTGTCTATCGGTAAGCATAGAGGTTCACATATATTAGCCATTTTTCTGTGCTGAAGTTTACTATGTAGGTTGCAAAAACTGTGAATCTTGTAGAAGCTAAGGGCGGCAAAGTAACCAGGGAACCTGGTCCAATAAAAGGTGTTTATGTTGGGATCAAACTTCAGCACAGAAGAGAGTCACTTCTACTTAAAAATATCCAAGTGGTATAATCCACTTACAAGCTCTCATATTATTTTCTCAGTTTTAGTCTATTTTTAATTCTGTTATATAATTTCATTAATTATTTATGGGTTTGGTTGGATTGATAAGAAAAATGATGGTATTGGTAGATCTCCACTTGGGAAGAATATGTTAAAGTAGTCATCGTTTGAAAAGGAGAAACCGAAATGCCAACCTAAAAGTACATACTATAACTCACTATTTCATTATTGGATTCCATAAGAGACTAGCTAGCTGTAGCCTAATACTAGTTATCATTCAATTCCCCTTACTTTATTTATAAAGTATGAGCATATCTTATACTTATTCTCCATCCTCAATCATATTCATGTGACTCTCTGGCTAATTTGATTGTTATAAGCTGATGTTCATCTTTTAGTCAACTTCTATCAATAAAGCAACATCAACTGCTCCATCCTCAATCATTATTGAAGTCAATACTGCTATGCTAAAGCCAATTGTCATACAACCCAAAAATCTGTATCAACTAGGTGCTTTTCAGTAGATGCCAAGTTCATTGTAAAATACAGTTCTGGAAATATTTTGAACCATCTGATTGGTTCTGGATTAATGCCATTCCTTGAGAGGAGGCACAACAAGTCTTACATCATTCCATTGGCTTAGGAATTTTATGTCAGAATGCAAGCCATAAATGACAAATCTGATCGCCACTTGATGGAATCTATCAGAGATAACTTAGTCAAAATATATGTGTTTAGATGTCAACTACTTGCTAAAGCAATTTAAACCAGAGTTAAAAGCATTGCTCCAGCATGAATAGCAGAGAAAAACAACAGATATACCATTGACAGACATGATTTTGAAGATTCGTCAGATTCATCATTGGATGCACTTGCTTATGGTTGTTTATCATCAGGTGGACTTTAAACACGAAGTATTACACGGCTGATGTCTCTATGTGGATGGCTCATCTGCATAATGAGTTTTCAATTGGGACCCTACCGATGTATGACCAAGTGGCTGCCGTAGTGATGGTTTTCGACATGAATGATCTATCTTCTTTTGTTGCACGGAAGAAATGGGTTTCAAGCACGGATATTCAGAAGTTCGAGATATTATTATGCATTGGAAACAAAGTGGATCTTCTTCCAGGCCATTCAGCTCATGTTGAATACAGAAGACGCCAGCTCAAATTTGGAGAATCTGGTGATGATCCTAACTTTGAGTTCTCAGAATATGGAATTTCAGAAACTGAAGGCAGTAGTTTATTGGGAGACGAAGAGCCATCATCAGAGATTAAGAGGTCTTGTATGGAATGGTGCCTTGAAAACAACATTGAATACATTGAAGCATGTGCATCAAATGCTGAATTTGACAAATGTTTATCCATTAATGGTGATTCACAGGGCGTCGAGCGGCTACTGGGGGCACTTTCTGCTTATATGTGGCCTGGAATGATCTTAAAATCTGGTGATACAATAAATCAGCCTTCATTACCTGAAAATCAAGATTTGTCTGAAGAAGACTCGGATTATGAAATAGAGTATGAAATTTTATCCGCTGGTTCAGCAGAACCTTGGGATGATACTGAGATGGAGGTTGGGTCTCAACTGTACGCTTGCTCGTAATCTTGACAGAAGGGATTATAATGAAGAGAAAGATATTAGATTGGTTAAAGGAGAAATGCCGGCCTCAACATCCACATCTCAAGTGCAGAACGAAATTGATGAAAGAGCAATGCCTGATACACACGAATTTGAAGAAGCTTTGGATGTTGATGAGGGTTCACATTATGAACTTGAGGATTTGGAACAGATAATGTCTGAGATTGGGAGTATGCGTGATAGCATGAGATTGATGCGATTTTCGAGAGAAGAGACATGGCTGCAAAACTTGCCATGAAGATGGCTACTATGTTTGGGGACAATAGTGGTGATGAAGAAGGATTAGACCAGCAAGTGCTGAGATGATGTAATTTTGAAAGCGGATAGTTTATTCTAATCCACAGCTGGTCACGAGTTTATACTGAATTGGACAAGCTTCGGCAAGTCATGCATGTCCTTGTTTCTCAGGCTGGTAATTATGCACGTTCTAGTTGCCCATTTGAAGATTGAGTACCGGACAGCAAAATCCTAATACTCATCCTAATACTCATAATAACAAACTACATCAGACTATTCGAAACCCTGACAGAATGACTACCAAATAACCAAATTGTAGAGAAACTACAAAACCTAAATGGCTCAATATAGCTGCCAACAAAGAACTTGAGAAAAAAAAACAATTATTCATACAAATTTGAATCTTTATACAAATTCTTGAATGGCCTTGAACAATGTCATAATAAAATGCTTGAAAGTGACTTTCCACAATCTGCAAGTTCCTAATATTAAAGGAAACAACACTACAGCTAAGTTCAAGTAATTCCATCTTTTCCCTATCAACGTCCTAGAAATATTATTACTCAATGTGGAATTGTTGGGACTAGGAGTTCAACGAATATATATGTAAAGAATTTTTCAACGAATATATGTAAAGAAATTTTCTCACCATATAATTTCTCTTCCCATTTTCTACTTTCTACCACTTCCTTTATGTTCTTTCAACAGTCATTTTTGGACTATACTCATACAAGTCAATAACTGCTTAGCCGGGAATTATTCTCTTCTTTTGAAAGATTATGAATTAAACAAAACCGTCAAATGTGGCAGTGCATCAGATTGTTACTTTGAAACTGGCACCTGGCCAGAGGCTCCATACATATGCACAGCCCCAATAAAGGTTTGCATGATTTAAGTTGGGATTTTGAGAAAACAATTTTGGAAATCATTAAGGTGTTTCCTAACCACTATTTTGTTATATTTCCATATCTATAATAGTATCAATTTGCAAACTATGCCAATCCTGATTATACAAAGACGGGGAAGTCGAAAATTAAGTATCAGATTATCAATCAGTGAGCAGATTTCTCCTTTGCATTATTTTCTGGTGGGCTGGAGAAGGTCCATCACCCCGAAATAAATGTCATTCTAGGCAGTAGGCACTGGGATGGTGTGCAGATACTGAGAATAGACAAAAGATATGCCAAGTCTAGAAAGGGGGATCTGCACTCAGTATCATGTTGAGCTCTGCAATACAAAAGTTACACCTGTTCAAATCAAATGGATGTTGAGGGCTGTTTATGGATTGCAAGTTTGGGCAACGTAGGAGTGCTATTCGTGGTGGACAGATTGGTCAGTCAAGCAAGTATCCACACCGTTTCAAGTTGGCTGGACTCGACAACAACTCGGGTTGGGGATGTTTGGGTGCAAGAGATAAAACATCTGCAAGCTGTTGGTGACGAATATGAGTCCGCCTATCCCTTCTTTATTTTGTGCCTGTATTCAGGGGCTGTTGCGGGGTAGTTTTGGGCTAGTGTTTGGACAGCTTGTTCATGCAGTTTGGGCAGTTTTTTGGCTGATCGAAATTGGTGTTTCAAGGCTATGTTAGGGGTGGGTTTTGCAAGGGTTATGTTCTGAAAAACAGGGCTGTTTGGGAAGGATTAATTATGCGACTTTGAGTAGTCCCAAAGCTGGAACAAGTTAGTAGTATAAACAGATTGCTAGGGAGTTTGGGGTTATTGTGAGATTATTTTGGGCAGCCTAGTTCATTAAAGAAAAGGAAAAGAAAACAGGTAGTCTTTTATTTGGGAAAGGGTTTAAGAAACGGGTTTGGGGGCTGTTAAAGAGGGCTGAGATTAAAACTTGAAGTGCTCACCGCGTGCTCTTTAGTAAAAGGTGAAAGAATAGTTCGCTTTGTGCTCACCGCGTGGCTGCGTGCATTGCCAAGGCCAGCGAGCGCTCATCTTACACTTGTTGTTTCTCACAGCGATCTCGTTAAGTAGATGATGTGGGATAGTCATTGCCCAATTAAACTAACACTCCCCCTGGCTCCTCCCCCAACAACAACACATTTGAGCTTTTAAACAGACACACTCCTATGCATGCCCTCACAGATCAGATAATGAACATTCTTAAAATTTCACAAGAACGCGATTCAAAAAGTTACCTCGCTATAGAGATCCCAATTGAGTTGGATCTATTTTACTAAGATTGCTAGCACTCATTAGAAACCTAAAAAGGGTTTAAAAATGTCCAAGTTGGACAATAAACGACTACATTACGACGAAAACAATTCACTAGCTATTTTTGATGTCCCGCCTTACAGTTGTTTGATTACCTAAGTATGCAAGGACTATTTATAACAACATGTAACTAAAGATTCATAAAAACATGTAATGCAAAAATAGTACGTAACGGGAGATTATGTATAGGGTTCTTCAATTCATTGCACAAATAAAGGCTAGTGTTTATGTTATATGACTAATTAAAATAGAGTAAACTCTGATTTAATTTCAGCAGGAAAGCTAATGCTACATACATTAATATTCTTTTGATTTTTTATGTAATCAATGGCAAACATGAATATATAGTAGGATCAACAGCACACAATTAAGTAGCTGCAGTGAGACTTTACTGATCGCTAACATTAATAGTTAGATGGGGAAATACAGAGTCTCTTATAAAAACAACTGCTTTGATACTCTAATAGTTTTGATACAAGAACAAGAACTCCTTGTCAAGTCCAACAAGATTCCAACGGGTTGCATCCATAATCTGTTCCATATGTAAGATGCAGCTTGTCTAAAACTTTTTGCCCTTTTGAAAATGCTTGTTATTTTCTGGCATATGAGTTCTTTCTTAAACTGCAAATTACATCAATGCGCTGATCCGTGTGTTATTATTACCATACTAATTAAAAGATATAATCTAGACAATCGAATTCTCCATGAAAAGATCAAGCATGGTGTCCAAATAAACATCCCGAGAGTGACGTATCTCCAATAAAGATCACCCCCTAAAGCTTGGTAAGGCAAGTGCTTGGAATCAATACTTTAAGGTAATCTTCTTTTTCAATTCTAATCGTTCATCTAATTCTATTTGTAATTATTTATCTCTTTTCCTAGTACTTTTTTGTGGCGGTGTTAATAAGACCCGTCGAAAAGTAAATTTGCACGACAAAAAGCAGTGAAGATCATGAATATTCTGAGATAAAGATTAAAACATAATTAAAAAACAAGCATATGAACTGTATGCTAAAGCTCAAATACCGATATAATATTACAACTTGTTCACAAGACAAAAATTAACCACAAAAATATAATATTACAACTTGTTCAGGAATCAACCACAAAAATTAAGATTAAGAAGCAATCACAAACACAAGCCCAAAATTGTCATGAAACCTATGACTAGCTAAAATCTTCCATACTCTTGCAGGTATAAAAATTTCTAATTTACATATTTACACCCCCCCAGCCCCCAAATCATAACTTTCATCAGTTGCTCATTAAACCACCCACCTACATTCCACATAGCTGAAAGAATGGAACTTTATAATTGTAATTCTCACAAAGCTGTACATAAGAGGAGAGAATACCTTGTTTGGAGGAAGTGAAATCGTTACAATCAGATGACCAAACTCCTTTGAAGTCCGAGAGTGAGGATGACGGCTTGTGTTGTGGCGCTGGAAGAAGACGAAAGAAGAGGAGGCCGAAGGAGAGAGACCAGCGGCAGCGCACAGAGGTTTGCGCACAGAGAGAAAAACTGTTGGATGAAATTGGGGGTTTTAATTAATTTAGGCTAGGTTTAGGTTTTTCTATTATATAGGTATTGCAATTTAACAAAATAAAAATCTAAAATTGGTATAAAATTGTTGCAATTTAGGCGCCATATGTTCCCTCCATTTTTCCCCAAAAAAAAAAACGTGATTAAAATGGGTTTCAGGTTAGCAATAAGACGTACACTTTTTAGTTTGCAACAGAACTTGAAACATAATCTTGAAACAGAATTATATCAGTTGCAAGATTTGTTTCTAATTGGGCGGCATAGTTCCCTCCAATCTTTCCCACCAAAAATATTGCAACTAAAGTAGTTTCCGTTGCAGTGTCCGTTAAAAAATTGCAACTAAAGTAGTTTCCGTTGCAGTGTCCGTTAAAAAATTAAATAGCACGTTGGATTTCGTAGCTTGCCTTTCAAATTGCAACCGATTTCAATTCCGTTGCGAATTTTCGTTGCTGTTGCCCTGTTTTCTTGTAGTGTCACTCATTGTGTGTTGGACTTTATTTTTTGCCAATTACACACCTACCCTTCATGATAAACTCTCCATATTCATTTCCTAGGCCATATTATCAGCCCTTGTCTAATCCTACAGCTCTAGACTAGGTTGATTAGGTTTGGAGTGGGAGACAAGTCCCTTGGTACCCACAAGAATATATTCTTCCCCATACCCAATGCCTTGTGACTTGAGCCTTGTCCCACATGTTTTTTTTTTTACTACCAAAGACCAAGAATAGTCTTCCCCCATTTCAGTCTCCTTCCCCCCAAAGAAACCGTGAGGAGAGAGAGGGAGATTTTCCATGGGAGCCTTAGGTGTTCTTGGTGTTCAAGATTGAGTTCCCATGGCTTCTCTCATCCGATTTCCAAGCCAAGACAAGGTAATCGAAGCTCTTTCTAATTACTTCCCTTCAAATCGAACTTGAGTACGTTTTTGCTACTTCTTTCTCTTCTAGATATGAAATGGAGGGCTGCCATGGAAGTCTTGATGGTTCATGAAGATTGAACTTGAGTTCTATAACTCATCTTGCCCGTTTTTCAAGCATGCATTGTGGAGATGAAGCTCCTTTTGACTACCCTTCTTGCTTACCACTACAAAATCGTTCCCCCTCTATCTATTTCAGGTTTCATCTAGGTTTGAAATTCAGATTTGAGGTACGTTACTAAACCCCCTTGCTTGCTTCTTCATAAATCTTGCTTACATCATGTTTAGGAAGAGTTTTATCTAGTCTATAAAACGATTTGAGGTTTCTATGAAATCTGGAAATTTTTCCATGGATATTGACTTGATGATTTTGGTCTTGGGTTTAGTTTGAAATAGGTTCAAACTTTGATTTGGGAAACATTGTTGTTCATGTACTTGTTGGAAAACTTGTTGGAAACAAACATGCAAATTCAGTTTTTGTTTTGGGTAAATCTCGGGAGAGTACTGGTACTAATCCACTAAATGGAATTGTCTAAAAATGGAGTATGTTATACCTATACATGTTAGGTAACTCTCTGTAAAGTTTCATAAATTTTGGAGTTCAGGAAGTATTTTTCATTGGTCACAAAACGTGGCTGTTCCAGTAAGTTGCTACCAGAAATCCAACCTGTTAACATGAGATTTAGGTGACCATAATTCAATGAGTACATGTCTGAATTGAGGAGTTTAAAATGATAAGTTGTAGTTCAAAGATTATAGTTTCTGTAAATGTTATATTTATAATATTTGGATTTATGAGGAATATTTGGTGAATTTTCTAAGACAGACACTCAGTGTAAGTCCTAGTAGAGAATCAGACTTATCTCATGAAGTTGAGAGGACCATGATTTGATGAATACAAGTCCAATTGGAGTGTTTTAAAATGGTAAAATCTATCTCAAAGAGTCTAGTTTCTGGAAATGTAAATTTTATTTCATTTGGAGAAATGAGGAATATTTGGTGAATTTTGTATGATAGACATGTAGAATGAGTGACGACAGAAAATCAGGTTTTTAACTCGAACTTTGATGGGCTGTATTTTGTTGAATACAAGTCATAATGGAGTAATTTAAAAGGCTAAAATATAGTATTAACAGTCTAGTTTCATACTAAGAAATAGTCACCTCCTTTTGAGTTGTGAGTAATTAATGGTGGAATTTACAAGATGGCTGTGCAGAATGAGTTATAACAGAAAATCTGGAAAATAACTTGTGTTTGGGATAATCATAAATTGATGATTATAGGTCTGAATTGAATGATTCAAAATGGTAAATAATACCTTAAGATGTCTAGTTTCTAAATATGTGTGGATCACAATATTTGGATTTGTCAAGCGTGGTTTATAAATAATACATGAACCATAATGGATTTGGGAACATAGGATGAATGATCGTTCTAGAATGAGTTTTAGCGAATATAATCTAATTTATTAATTGATCCTGGACCATTAATGAAGTCTTGGGGATTTTATGAGTTGCTACTTGTTAAGTTACGGGTTTAGCCTAGATTCATAAGAGAAATGGATTTCTATACTTGCGTGGTTTATTATTTGTTAAGTGATGCACTTAACTTGGATTTATGCTAGAAATAAATATCTATGCTTATTAGATATTATGACTTATGAAAGCATAATTGTGATACTCGTCCAAGGATTGGTTCTCCCTATTTAATTATATGACTTATAAGGCATATTGTGTATTTTGACATGAAGCATAATCTGCTTTTGATTACTCTGTGTTTCATTGATAATTGATTCACCAACTTGTGTTGAACTTATATTTCACTAATAGGTGAAATTGTGAACTAATGATCTAGGGTTTCTTAATGAGACAAGAACGTAGCTATGCGTGAACCGAGAACTTAGAAAATGGTTAGAAATGCAAATAGCATTTATAACCTATTTGGTATGAATTGTAGTAAAGACTCAACGGAGTCGAGCTTAAGGAAAAATTGAACCTTACCAGGATCGTGGTGAGATCCTACAATTTGTAGAATCCATTTGACTAGATTACTAGCCTTTGGAACTTGAATAACATTCGATGGACAACTTGACACTTGTATTTTCGAGACTCAATTTGGCTCTTAAAGTAATGTATATGATTAATCGTGAACATGTCGTGCATAACATGCTTGCTTGTCTTGAACGAGCTCGCTCTTGTCGAGATCGCTTCCTACTTGATTTAATATGAGTAAACATCTACTTGACATGGATGAGTTCGCTCTTGTCGAGCTCGATCCCTACTTGATTTTAATGCCAAGTAAATATCTGCTTGTCATTCCAATAGTCCAGCGCTGGCATACTTGTCTTGTCTCGATGGTAACGATGCATCGCCGTCACGAACTGTGAGATTCGTGGTAGTGATGGGTCGCCAGCCCATCATCATGCACCCACCCTCCACTATTTGATCACAGTGGAGAAGAGTACCTTGTCGTAACCATTAGGGCGCTTGGAATAATACTATCGTGCTTGGTCGATGTATCACTCACGTGCATCCGACAACCCACAATCGTGATAACATATCCTCCTGTTATGTGATTTATTTCAAGCACTTATGTGACAACAAAGTGTTAATTGAGACATGGGATCGAAAGTGACCATGTTTATCTTGATTGCGCATGATTGAATTTCATGGTGTGTATATCTGTAGGTATACATGCTTATACTTGATAATTCTATGACTTAATATGCATATATGTGAATATACATGCTCATACTTGCTAGTTTCATGAATTACTTGACATGTATATAAAAAGTTATACATACTTACATGTAATGCTTTCATGAGAATTATTTTCTAATTCATTTGGTTTGTGTTGAACAGGGAATCCCACCCTAGTTCGTTTGGACAGTTTAGTAAGTGAGAAGGAGATATTTCTTGCAAAGTATACGACACGTTTTCACGGGTTTCGTTGTTGTAACATGATGTTACTGTTGTTATAACAATGTTTCATATTATGTTATATTGTTCAGTAGTAACGTACTGGGTCATTATGACTCATCCCGTACTTTATTTTCTAGTTGCAGTAACATGTTCGCTACATTGAGGCCGAGTAGATCGTGATTGTAGCAGATTGCAGATGATCGATAGCCCGAGCTTAGTTCGTGTGTTCGTGATTGTAGTAGCCGATTTCCCCGAGTAGTAGCTTGCGGAGTTCCCTCTAGCATTGTGTTGTTTCTTTTATTTTGTCCTTCTTTTACGCTTAGGACGCTTTTGAGTAAAGTTATATAAACTTTACAGCTTGGGTAGCATTACTAGTCTTGTTGTACTTTCCTATCCCTCGATTTTTTAGTCGCGTGTACACTTCACTTCTTAGTATTTATTCACTGCCTCCTGCAAGCAAGAGCTTCTGGGCATTCAAGATTCTCTTGTTATTGTTGTTGTTAACCCCGACATGTTAGCCGTTGGGTAATTGTTATATCAGGTAGGGTTCTTGTCGAAACGCCGGCCTGGAGTGCCGATGGTTTGTTCTACGTCTGCAATGTTGCGGCACGTGAATTTTGTGTTTAGCCTTGTGAGACAACGTCTCTCTTGATTCTATTTGCTTCAGTTCTCGAGCTCTCTAGCTCGGGGCCATATGTTAACGCTTCCGCATCTTTGATTTTTGTTTACCCGTATTTTTATACTATTACACATCCATGTTTAGAGCTTGATAGCTCTAATGTTTGACTTGCACTATTATTTACTTTGTGCTTGTCATCTTCTTGCCTTGTCCTAGCATCGCGACCTTGGGATTCCGTTCCGGAATCCGGGTCGGGTCGTCACAGTTCATTTATATATCGCGGTTCACATAAAGTTGTACCGCGGTTCACATAACTTTCTGACTGTTGATAGTTTTGCAAGGCAATATATAAATATGTGAAACGCAGTGCATCTCGTCTTTATTCGTAGTGCGGCTCTTACACATAAAGGGTATTGCGTTTTTAAGCGTTTAAGTAATCTTTTTCCTGGTTGGAAAAAAAGCCGGAGGAGAGGTAAGAAACTTCAAAGGGTGGACCGGCCCGAATTTTGCCCTAAATATTAATGAAAGTGAATAGGCCTACAATTTATCATTGATTATAAACCCACAAGTGTAATCAGTTCTAAATTGTAGGACAATTATCATTCAAAGCACTGTCAAATCAGGGCCTGCCCTGTGAAATTCGAGGTCCAAGGCTTGTTATGTCGGACGGGGCCCTTCCTTTATAGCATTAATTTTCTAACATAAATAATTCTAGTTCCACTAGTACTCAAAAAAAAAAAAAACAAAGGCTTTCACTACCTCAAAAGACATAAACTAACATAAACCAATTAACAACAAAAATCCTAATTATCATGTCAAGTTCCAAATCTAAATTAGTAAATCGAAGAAAAATAAATATAGGAGTACCCATTTACAATCTTAAAACAATAAGATAACAAGAATCTTGTAAGAAATTTGATAAAATATGAAAAGAAAATTGGTTGGGACTGCTTTTATTTATTTTTACTTTTTTCAATCATTACAAAATAAAATTTTAAAAATCAAACCTCTAAATCCTAGTGTTAAATATACTTAAAATGATTTTGATGCCCCCATTTAATAAAGCCCGATAAAGTACATAATTTTGTAGTTGGTTGAGAATAAATATTAAGGGTGTATTTGACATCATAAGTTTGTATTTTGGTTTCAAATTTTCTTTTGAAATAATTGGAAAAAAAAAGAATGTGGGGTGTAACTGAGGGAGAGAAAGTAATTAAATATTGCTTGGTTTCAAATTTTGTTTTGAAATAATTGGAAAAAAAATATAAGAATGTGGGGTGTAGCTAAGGAAGAGAAAGTAATTAAACATTGCTTTCGTATACACAATTTTGTGATTTGTGATTTTTAATTTTTTTTTTACAGTACTCCATTGTTTACATGATATTTTCGCAGAAAATCTGGGTCGGTATCTTTTGAAGATATTATAACCTCTTCATTTCACTTTCTTTTTATTCAACTGATAAAGTACACTTGTGTAGTAAATGATAAATATATCCTTAATGAAAAAAAGACGCGCACACTAACCCCACCTAAAATTAGGCATCGCAATGGATAAGTTAGGCATCAGAGTAATATTATATGGAGATAGCTCAATCATTGTGGCACTGAAGATCAACAGGAGAACTTTTGCTACCTTAATTGATATTCATAACCCCAAAGGATGGGAAAGATGGTAAGGGCACTGGGGTAAAACCTTGAGTAATTGGGCCTTTGGGTTCACCAAATGGCACTGCTTTCTTACTGCCAGCAAATGGAGGTGTTTTTGGTGGGTTTTTCGGTTGTGATTTCTGGTGATTAGATGCTATCGATGTATTTCTTAATCATGCATGGTTTTCAGCTACTAATACTTTCTAATATTGCCCAAACTTTTATTTTGCAGTAACATTCACAGCTTTATCAAAAATTACTATCACTCACGAGGAATTGAAGCTATTCATTCTATTATCTCCACAAGCAAAGCTAGCAATGGTGATCTGTACATGTTGCCCAAGTTTGACAGTGACGATGGTTATACTTTGGATAAGGTGAGAATCATGATCGACTCAGTGATCTACTATTATTAAATCATGTAATGAAGGTTATATATGTTAAATTTTACTTAGTAGTTATTTCTTTGGCTTTCTGTTAACTTATTCTTTACGTAATTTGGTAGATAACTATAGATATAGACACTGAGTAAGAGACTCTTTGTGGTATTAGTGAAACATATGGTATCCATAATGATAAGCTGATTAGTAACATCATTGTCTCTCTTTCAAAACAAAGAAAAGTAATTGGACCTTTTGGCTCCCCGAATGGTACAACATTGTCATTGCCCTTAAAAGATGGTGTGATCATTGGATTTCGTGGTCATTCAAATTGTTGTATAGACGCAATCGATGTGTATCTCAAGCCTATCTAAGGTTGATATAGAGTGGAAGAGGATTACATACGTCAAGCGCTTTCTACAGTAGAGTTATACTAACACAATACGAACAATGTTGTGTTCGATGCATTTCATGGTTTGTTTCAAATAATTTAAGTAGTGTATTTGCGTCCTTGGTATAGGATCCACCAATGGTATAGGATCCATCGTTGTCTTTCTTGCAAGGCAACACCACAGTACGGTGGTGTTAGCTATTGGGTGTATGGACAGTTTGAGGTGTGAGAACCAATGGGTTTTCTTCTTTACCATATTTTGTGGCTATCAAGTCTTGTTTGAGGTGTGGTTTTCGATTTTTTGGGGATTCTGTCAACTCTCACTGCGCTGATATATGATTAAAAAGGATATTAATCACTTCTTGAGACTTGAAGAATGACGTTGGACAAAGAAGAGTTAATATTTATCAGGTTTAACTGTAAACCTAAAGTGGTGAAATTCAATCAGCTATGTTATTAACCTGCTATGCTGTAATGTTACTCGTAAAAATATGTGAAGTTGGGAAAACTATAAGTAATAGAGCGATAGGTTGTATCACCAACCAATTAAATAAGTTAAATAATAAAAGCTCTATTAATATCTTATGTTCGTTCTTGGTTAATGCATGTTAGTCCCAAGCAGTGTATGTTTTTATTTTTTTAAGTCTCTTTTAAGTGCATGGAATAAGGCACCCATAAATATAAAACTAGTTATCTATATATTTTGCGGGATTAATTGTTAGATAGTTACCCAAAGGTAGGAGGGTTCATTTTATTTTCGTTATGGGGTGACATGACTCAGTAGTAAAAACTTAGGAAAGATGATCTTGATGCTATTTTATGTAAAACAATTTCATTGATCCGCCTAATGTGTGTTAGTAGGTTTAGTTTGAGAGACTGAGGCTCCGTTTACAAATTAATTTTATATAGGACGGAGACCGACCCACCTCGTTGGTACGTTAAGTTGAGTTATGAGAGAGTACGACTCTATTTTATGA
>CM028377.1:26190261-26267525 GCA_013146195.2 Codonopsis lanceolata | reverse complement strand
AAATCGACACTTAAGTCACCTCAAATTTCAAGGCGCAAATTGGTCCCTAAGACTTAAGCAGTTTAACAAAAGCAATTTTGTTAACCACATTCGACGACCTTTCACCCAAAAAGCAAGAAAAGCTCATATCCCTCAAAGAAGTTTGCCGGACAAAGCGAAAAATTGAGAACTTCGGCAGCAAAGGTAAAAGTCCTTTTCCTTTTTGAAATAAAAAAATCAATCGAAAAGAAACAAAAAAAGAGTTATAAAATAAAAAAAAATAAAGTCATAAAAAAAAAGAAAAAAACAATCAAAGAAAAGAAAAAAAAAGCAAAAAGAAAAGAAAGAACAGAACAAAATCCGGTAGAGGCGAACTACGTTTGGTGCAGATTCCTGAATAAGGACGTGGCGACAGCTATTTCGGTGAAACACGACCATCACAACAAAAAAAAAGAAAGAAAGAAAGAGAGAATAAATTTCCCGGCAAAGAGTGGCAAAATTGCCAAGATCGGTAGAATCACTGACCACCCGAACACAAAGGTAAGTCGAGTGCAGGTATTCTTATCTTGACTATTAGAATAATTTCCTCTTAAGGAAAGTTTGCTTTTAAATAAAGAAAATCTTTTCAAAGGTTTTGTTTCAAAAAAAAAAAGAAAGAAAAAAAAGAGGAATATTCAAAAAAACAAAAAAAAAGAGGGAAGAAGAAAAGAAAATTCTTTATCGTGTCCGGCGGATTTTGATCGATTGGATGCACGGGTTTTTTGAAAAATTTGAAGAACGTTCTTTGTCGTGTCGATGTCGGGTATTGATCGGTCGAGTCTGATTTGAAAATCGAAGGTCCTCTTATTGTGTTTGGAAGCAAGGTGATGACCGGACAGACTGACCGGACACAATTTTGAGGCAGTCTCTTAACATATTTGGCGTCGGTATTGGCCAGGTTGAAATATGGTTTTTAAATACACAAAAATTTTCATACCGTATTTGACAACGGTTTCGGACCGGAAGAATACGGCTTTTGAAAACGGCTTTCAACATAAAAATATTTTCTTCAATTGGTTGTTTGGGCTTAAGGCCGAACTACGTTTGGTCGATTCCTTTTATTAAGGGATCACGTGGGCGACCTACATTAGTAGGTTCGACCATCGAGGCGTTCAATTTGCATATCGCTTAAAAAGCTGCGATAACACTGCTATAATGACTAAAAATGTCTAGGATATGGAGGTTTGATAAATTCTTTGCATTATAACGCTACATCTTTGCATATTTCTCCCTCGTTTTGAAATTAAGCGAAATTGGAGTCTATTCTTATCAACGATGTTCGTCTACTCGATAGGCTGCGGGTTACCCGTAGACTCCATCGTTGAGGGGCTCTGTAGACACCCCAATTTCGTACCCCTGGTATGTGACATGACATAAAATATCAAGACCTGTTAAAACATTAACAAATGTCAAGTTGTGGTCAAAAATGCAAAGGCATACTTTAGCCAAAAACGCTTTGAGGCGAAGGGAGTTGGGTGCCTAGCACCTTCCCAACTCGTAACTTAGCCTCCGAACCCGTTTTTCTTCATCTCGGTTTTTTTTTCGGTTTTGCTTTATTTTTGCCTTAAAATAAAGATGGCGACTCTAAAAACATTTTGGATCCGGTGGGGCCTCATGACATCTTTCTTTGCACTTTCAATGCGTTCTCCCCTGCAAAAGGGAGAATGGAATGGAAAGGTGATGTATTCATATTTCCCCTGTATCCCCAAACAAGGGATAACTTGACGTAGAAAACCCAAAGCACTCATAGCGATCCGAAATAGGCCATAAGGCTATTTTCATAAAATCCATGGTGGGGGCGCTGCAACATCTTTCTTTGCACTTTCACGTTCTCCCCTAACACAAGGGAGGATGGGAATGGAAAGGTGATGTTTTCCTATATCCTGGTATCCCCTAAAAAATGGATAACTTGACATAGAAAATCCAAAGCTCCCATATTGGATCAAAATACACTAAAGGCAACCGAGGCGCATTCCAACGCGCTATTCCGACAAAGACTCCTCCGCACTTTTGATTTCGTCCTCCCTAAACAAGGGAGGGTGGAGCGGAGGCGTGGATATCACCGCATCCGCACCTGACGCCGCACCCCTATCCAAGGGCGCGCGGGGCGCGGGAGCACGTTTCCCGGTAACCCACAATGAGCACTAATACTAAGGTTCAGTCCAAAGCCAATCCAAAATTCATGAGAACCAGAATCGGACAAATACTACGGTTCTTATTTATTTAATACATACAAATTCGTAATCTTATGTGTCTAATTACAAGCCTATTTTATCTTTCTCATGAAATTAATGAAGTTTTTTTATTTATACTAAAATAAGTAAAACTTTTTCATGAAATTAATGAAATTTTTATTTTTACTAAAATAAAAAACAAAAATAAGAAACTTGACAATCAATTCATGCAGAATTGTTTAGGGAGGCGAAATTGATTATATGGGATGAGGTCCCTATGCAACATCACCATTGCGTTGAGGTCGTGGATCGCACCCTTCAAGATGTTCGTGATAACATCAACCATTTCGGTGGAATTACTAGTTGTACTTGGTGGGGATTTTCGTCAAACTTTGCCCATTGTACCAAAAGGATATCGTGAACAAATTGTGGGATCAACTCTTTAAAAATCAACACTTTGGAACCAGATACACATTTTGACTCTATCACAAAACATGCGATTGAATCCAAATGATTCAGAAAATGTTGAATTCGCTACATACTTGAACGATGTAATATCAATTTTACACATCTACATTTAAACTTTAAATTAATAAATATTTTATGATTAACATTAATTTAATTTCAATCAACAGGTAGGAACCAATCCATACGAAATCATTGAACTACCTTCTACAATTTGAATGTGTAAAGACCTCGGTGAATTAATAAGCGAAGTGTATCCACAACTGCATAGGACTGAGACTTCTTTTGCGAAATTCTTAACAGAACGTACTATTTTATCTGCACGCAATGATGATGTTAATAATATAAATGTTGAAGCATTGAAGATATTCCCCGGAAATGTCATTAGTTATCTATCGGCAGACAAAAACGTGGAAGATGATACGAGTGATCCGATTATGGCAAATCGATTCCCAATCGAATATTTGAACTCTTTGAATCCTCCTGGTCTCCCCCTCTTCAGACCTGCAATTGAAAATCGGTTGTCCAGTTATTTTGCTCAGGAATCTTGCCCCAAAGGATGGTCTCTGCAATGGAACTAGACTGAGGGTAGTGAGATGTGCGCAGCGGATTATTGAAGCTGAAATATTAACTGGAGATAAATCTGGAAATTTGGTATTTATACCAAGAATTTCTCTTACCCCTTCTGCTTCTGAGCTTACCATTCCTATTACAAGACGGCAATTTCCTATTAGGTTGGCGTTTGCAATGACTATAAATAAATCACAAGGTCAATCGGTTAAATTTGTCGGCATTGATCTTCGTACCCCAGTGTTTACTCATGGTCAATTATACATTGCACTTTCCCGATGTACTACATTCGGCAGGATAACAACTCTCTTACCATCACAAGAAGAAGTTTCGACAACAAATATAGTTTATCCTGAAGTTCTTCTATAGTGCTTCTACCACAGGTATAAATCCCTATAATTTCCAACTCTAAAAAATATTTTTTTACGATTATATAGTTTTTATCTAACACATACATGGTTTCAAATAGGGCAATGCAACTCCA
Source organism: Codonopsis lanceolata (assembly GCA_013146195.2). Classification (NCBI taxonomy): domain Eukaryota; kingdom Viridiplantae; phylum Streptophyta; class Magnoliopsida; order Asterales; family Campanulaceae; genus Codonopsis; species Codonopsis lanceolata. The sequence continues at coordinate 26,263,814 of CM028377.1, read as the reverse complement.
TTTGACACTCCACATGCATCTCCAACTCCCCCTCCACCTAATTGTTATGATTCTGATTCAATAGAGGAATTTGTAAGCACCCAACTCATGTTTAGATAAGTGTTAATAATTACATATAATACAAATTTTACAATTACATAATTTTTATCTTACATATTGCTCCAAAATAGGTTCTAGCAACCCCACCTACAACTCCACCTACAACTCTGACACCCTCCTCCTCCATCTCAAATACTATTGTACGATGATATGTGGGATGATTCGAGTTTTGTAAATGAGTCGGTATGTTTTTTTAATATTTTAATTATTTAATCACTTTTATGCATAAAATATAGTTAAATTAATCTGTCTGAATCTTCTTTGTCTCACGTGTAGATGGAAATACTGGACAGAGTTATTGCGTCTCGCGTTTCAAAATCAGAAATTGTTGTGAAACAAGAGCCTCCAGAAGAAGATTAAGTAGTGATATAATTATGGATGCACAAGGTTTTCCTTCAATTCAAAGTTCTTAGTTTTTATTTGTTGTTAGTATTTCATTTTCGAGGTTAGGTTCCTCCGTCCTCCCTCCTATAAGGGCAAGACTGGTTGTCCCCCTCAAGTTTGTAATATTATTTATATTAATAAAATATAGCAGGGTACCGCCCCTGTTTCCCAAAAAAAATATATATCAAAGTAACTTTAGATTTTTATTCCACTGTGGATGATCATATTGTTTGAATTGGTTATCTAGATATGTTAATTTTAAATGGTTACCAAATATGTTAATTTTAAATTGTTTATGATATTGATTTATTTGAATACTAACACTGTCTCATACTGACATCCCATACTGACATCGTCCCATATTGGCGTCGTGTCATTGGCACGTGCACAGAATCTAGTATATAATACAATATAGCTCATAGTCTCACATGTGCAATTGACTAAAGCTATTTAGGGGCTGAGATTGATTCATTTACTAACATCCTACGATCATTATCACTCCCCAAATTTACATGTGTGAACGGCGGTTGAGCAACTATCCCATATCTCTCTCTCCAACTCCCCTCACTATTCACGGTTGGTGGCCGTTAATCCTTCCTCCACCAAACACACGCCCCTTTTCTTTTCGATATTTTAATTAATTATTCAATTTTATGCAAAAAAATTCGTAAGTTTTGTAATTTGAAATATTTTTTTTCTTTTTAACTGTTATCGTAATTAACTTAATCAATTTATTTTTTGAAACTGAATCTCAATTTAATTTATGTCTAAGTTTTGAATATTTCTATTTCAATTTTTTATTTTTAATTGTTATCGTAATTAATTTAATCAATTTAATTTTTTTTCGGCCAGCAATTTCGTATACAAATAAATTTTAAAAAAACTGTAAGTTTTGTAATTTGAAATATTTTTTTCTTTTTAATTGTTATCATAATTAACTTAGACAAATTATAAGTAAATATTAATTCATTTCCATATTATCTGCTTTATTTTTTGATAAATTCGCAAATTGGCGCCGTGCCATCGGCACGGGCAAGAGTACTAGTGCAACTTACAAAAAAATTGACAAATAATTGTTTTTGAACATTTACAGATAAAATTGAACATTGAAAGAAAAAAATTACCGTAAAATACATGTTGGTATTAAACGTAACATTGTTATAAAAAAATAATTTGGCATATAAAAAAATTGAACATGTGAAGAAAAAAGTCGAACAAGACTGGAAGTAACGATTACCGTAAAATACGCGTCGGTGGTAAACGTAGCATTGTTATCATCATACATATACACATTTAAATCGGTAATTAATTTTTTTATCACCAAAAATTAATGGTTTTTTAATTTAAAATACGGGCAAAGGGCATTTGGTCTAATATATTTAGAAAGTGATGTATTAAGTATTTCATAGTTGTTGTATTAAGAATATATGATCGAAAATTTATAAATGCCAACATTTTTAACTTTCTAGGGTTACATCATATATATGACACAATACTAAATCCTAAGCTAACTTATAGAAGGAAACAGAAAAGGAACAGCCGCAACGAAGCGGTCCCATCACTCTAAGTGGTGCGACCGCCCCAACTCCAACGCATTCACTTCACGAGGTCGCTTCAAATACCGGAAGAACCCTTTGAGGCGATGCTCACGCAACCGCTTCAATAACTTGGGCTCCTGCTCAATCTGATGTGGTCGCTTCCAAGAATATGACGCGACTGCTTCTCTGAAACTTCTGCGACCCTTTCACTTCTCCAAACCCAAAAAGTCCGTACGGTAGGGATCGTAGTTAGTCGCACCCTAGGGGTGAGCAACACGATTTCAAAACAGACCGAACCAATAGAACCAGACCAAAATAATAAAAAATGGACTGAACCAATTATTGGTTTGGTCCAGGTTCTGAGTTTTAGTATAACCGAATAGTTGTTCGGTCCCGTTTTGAGGCTAATAAATTGATTCTAAAATCGTACCGAACCTATATATATATATATATATATATCACTAAATTATTATTAACCTAACTCTAAATATAAATAGTAAATTTATATTTTTGTCCGTTAGCATTCATCAAGATTATTATGGGCTTTAGCATGAGTATATCAAGCCTAATCTTATCAAAACTAACATGTCTGAGTCCAATCTTATGGAAAATAACATGTCTAATGTAGATGTACTTATTAATGTACTTGACACCGGGTCGTATATATAAAGCTGAACATACACGGGATCTGTACCCGACTGTGGTAATAATGCACCATTACGATGTCGCAATTCACCATGGATAGTGAAGCTATAAGGACCCCTCCTTATTAGGACAATGCGATCTATTGCACATCCAAGACTTGTAAAAGCATTTGCTGCATTATACTGTCGAATGTGCTGCAAAAATGATTTAGATCGGTTGTCACAACCTTCGTATAATGTTCTGAAGAGAGTAGGTGGATCACGAAGTGGAGGTAGGTTGATTTTCCCTTGATTGCAACACGTTCCAAATTTGGGATTGGACCTAGAAGAACGAACCAATCTCTCATCGATCTAGTGCATCGCTTTACAGTACTCACAAATGATGTTCATTCTCCCAAGAGAATGGCGGCTTTGATCCAGCACTTGTTGATTATCAATGACGGGTACAGGAAACACATCATCCTCAAAGCCACCTATTTGGTCTTGTTCCTCTTCAAACTCACCTATACGACCATGTTTTTCTTCAGTTGTAAAAGGTTCTTATAGTATAGGTGTCCTACATTTAAAAGGTTGAATTAAAATCTTTTTAAGGTATGTTTATTTGAATTAAAAAGGAGAGAAAGAAAAATTAAGTTACATAATAGTAGGACGATGTTGTTGTTGTTCACGCATTCGTCGTCTCCTTTGTGCTAATGTCCGTCTCGAAGGAGAGATAACAATGTTTGAATGTGGTTCACTATCTGGTCGAATTCTTTCACATTCAACTCTTTCTCTCGCGAAACGTCTTGTTTGCCTAATCCCACGTCTACCACGGGATGCTGCACGTATTGGCGTGATATACGTTCTTTGAAATGCAGAAGTATTACGATTGTGTTTGTGAATTATAGAAGATGAGCTTTCTCCTAACTCCATATTCAAAGAAGGGGGAACATTTGCTGGGCTCTTTCTCGACTCAATCGCACGGCCAATTCATAATCATCATCCTAGAGCAATTAAGGTAACTAAATAAACAATATAATTGTAATTTGTTCAGTATGTGTGCATATGGTTGGGTGACTTTAGTGACAACTAAACAAAACATAAAAAAGCTAATCATAGCATAAAATCCTGAAAATCCTTGTAACAGACCAAAGTATGTAGTATAAAAGTATGACATAATAATAATTTTGGCATTGTAATCTATTCAACATGTGTGTATATGGTTGGGTGAGTTAGGTGACAACCAAACAAAACATAATAATAAAAACTATAATAATAAAAACTAATCAGAACATAGAATCATGAAAACCATGTAATTAATTAAATTGATCTATTTTGGTATTTTATAATCGACATGATATATGTTGAACCTAAAATAAACATGATATGAAGCCTCTATGCAGGTACAATTAGTTTAACACAACATGCTCAAAATAATCCTAGTAATCCTACCTCTTGTAGAGATGGTGGCGATGGTGGTGTTGGTTTTTTTCCTTTTCTTGGAGTTGGTGGTTAAGGTTGATCAATCAAATAAAAGTTGGTTGGTTAATTTGGTGAAACTTGTTCTTTGCATAAAGGTGGTATCCCATATAAAAAAGAATAATTTGTTTTAAAACATTAAGCAAGGCAATCAAAATTATAATCCTATTTTTTTTTCTTTTTTAAATTGAAAGATTCTTAAATGGCATGCAATCAAAAAATCATAGGGGAAAAACAGTAGAGAAAAATTATGATCATATTGTTTTTAGAACCCTGGTTCAACTTATTTTGAGCTTCTATTGTATGGAAGGTAGCAACAAACTGATAGGCTTTCCCCACTTTTTCAAATTTTCATTATTATCATAATATTCTTGGTATCTATCATTTTCCAATTTTATGTGGTTATACTTTTTCGTCATTGGACCAAACTGAATGACGAAACAACAACCCAACCCAAACTCATTACGGTTCAAAAACACTAAACTTTAAACAAATCGAAATCGAAATTCGAAAACGAAATAAAGGCATCTATTTTGGGTTTATAAATTAAATGTTCTGCGATTGATTTTGGAAAATGTTATACTAGTATATGGAAAATGTCTAAATAATCAGAAACGTTAACCAAATCACACCTCCCAGCAAACTAATTATTTCCAAGTGCAAGCACGGAAACGTTAACACACGACTTTGCAAAATCAGAACTTAATAGTCTTAGACAACATACTAAGTTTTTTTTTTTTTATAAGCAGACAACATGCTAAGTTCCCACAGCCAAATCCAATTAGTTTTAGCAGGTCCCAGCACTAAGCCAGTATGTGTAAAAGAGTTCTCTCGTCTCTTCAGCACAGGTGTTTCCACTTGTGCTCATTAAACAATCATTATTTCTACAGTCAAGCCACCAGCAGTCTTCGTTGAAGTTACTTTAATCCAGCAAAAGACACTGAATTTTCTTATTTTGCAGCTTGAGTCAAACAAAACCTAATGTAATCAATTGAACCCCAATGAAAATCTTACTATAGTGCATAGAATGTCATAGAGTTAATTTTCCATCTCAGTTTAAGGATGTCTTTTGACATCTTATTGTCAGGGCTCAAGGGTAATTTGTTGATTTCAAGTTTGGCATTAGGTGAATGTCTAAAGAAACAGTATGTACTGAAATTTTGGCTCGTCAGCGTCGCTCACTCCCTCAACCCAAATAGGTTCACATTTGAGCAATTGAGTGAGAAAATAAAAAGACAGCCAGGTGCACCCTATCTCTTCTTCAAGTTGTTTCCATTGTTCAAATCTAAGTCGCAGAGTAAGAGCAACGAAATACTTCAATGGATTTTTTCAATACACATATATTTATTAATATTCTACAAAAATATTTATTTATTCATATTTTACTCTTTCCAATTATGGTTAATGCTTGTCCAACACAATTTGATAATTTTTTTCCTATGGATATTGTCATAGTTCATTTAAACTCTAAAAAAAAGTATTTACTTATTAACTAAAATTCCTACTTTCAGTTAGAATTTATACTTGTCCAACACATACTTCCTCAAGGACACGTCAATTTTCTCCCTATGTAAGTGGAGCCTTGGTATCATGCTACTTGGGACTGCCAAGAAACTCAAAACAAATCTATTCGCTCCAATCAACTCCCATAAATAATTAAAAATTTGGAACTCGTCTCAGAATCCACTACACTCTATGCCAGAACAGCACAGTAGTCCATGACCAAGAAAGTAACAATATTCAAGATCTTAGAAAGGAAACAAAAAAAATATGAGAAGGAACGAAAGAGATTTTTTTCTCTCCAGGTCTCATATCGTGCTAATCTTCTTCCAAGAAGACTCCTTTCATTTCATCCTTTTCCAACAACCCAATATTACAACAAATAAATCGATCACTTGTAATTTCACTTGAGCTTGGATGAAAAAATGAGAAACCCAAAAAAGGGGGAAAAAAAAGATGAAGAGATGATGGATTAAAAAGTTGGAAAACTGGTTTTGGCATTTCATCTAACACTTGGCATGCACAGGAAAGTGGTTCACAAACATGCCAAGAGTAAGACCATTGGGGCTTGTTGCTCACTTGCTTGCTGTGTTTGAGGGTAGCCCCATTACAACGCGGGTTCCATTCGATAAAAGATAGAAAAGCTTCAAACATAATGGACGGAGTCCGTACCACTCTGTACTTGCAAATTATGTAAGCTAATTTATCATTACTATAACCAAACAAAGATTCATAATCTTATTACTATAACCACAATTTCCCTTTAATCTTATCTATTATGTTCAACAATTATTTTCAACCTAAGTGATGATCGAAGGGGTAACAACGATATGGTATCATTTCACTCTATACCATGCGATTACAATGGAGATGAAACTTACCGAGCAAAGCGGGTATGCGATTACAATGGAGATGAAACTTACAAGCGAAGCGAGTAGGGCTGGAACGGGCAGAGAGGCGGCGAAAAACTCAACGGTGGCAGGGAGGCTAGATAATTAAAAAATAGAGAATTTCAATTCCTGTTTTCTAAGCATATTAAGTTACACAATTTAAGAAGAAGAGTGAAGAAGAAACTTACAGAGCGAACTGGCGGCAAGAGGGGTGATCGAGCAAACCCAGATGAGAGGTTTTCGGGACCCAGTTGAGAGGTTTGCGAACCAGCGAGGAAATCACAAACACAACCAAGGCACTTGCTGCAGTAACCAAAGGGCAACAATTAAAGGCATTATACGCAATTAGCAAATCTGAATGTGATGTAACGGAACAAAGGTTGAAAATACAACGGAGAGGGAAAGGCTCCAACAAAATAGTAAGGGTCCGAAAATCACTACTACATACTAAGTTAAGTGGAATTTATTCCAGGGAACTATGTGGAGTTGGGTGCATTAGAGAAGCCATAATGACAACATGAATATGGAATATACTCTCATCAGGTAGAGTACTCAACTCTTCAAACTACAATGTTACATGCAAAGAATCACATGCCAGGACATCCAAAGCAATAAACAGAAAACTAGAACTTCACTAATTAATCCTGGAATCTTCTCTCAGCTTTAACATCTATCATTCCCAATCTCAATCAATTATGTTCATGGAATACAACAAAAACAGAGAATTAACGATGGCATAGCTCTATTTCCTGTAGGCCCCAAGATCCCAATTGTTGACCCTCTCAACAAAAAGATATTGGCTTCTTAAATGATGAAAGGGAAGAAAAGGGAAACCTTGAAAGCAACTATGTTTCCATAATTAGGTCTAACATTTTCAACATATGAAGAGCTTGATTGAATTTGCGGTTTCTTTTATTAGTCAAAAATGGCTACATGCAGAATCTGGGATGCATATTAAAGAAACAGAACCTAAAAGTAAAAGGAAGGCAGCTACTCTCAAAGGGAACAAAACTGATTGAATTTGCAGTTTCTTTTATTAGTCAAAAATGGCTCCATGCAGAATATGGGATGCATATTAAAGAAACAGAACCTAAAAGTAAAAGGAAGGCAACTACTCTCAAAGGGAACAAAACAAATAACACTCATCAAATCATCAAACGCTAAACAAAAGCTGGAAAAACAAAATAGTACTCCTTCCAGAAAAAAACTTCACAACCAAGCAAATCTTAATAGCAAATTCTACTCATTAAATTGATTAAGTTAATTACGATAACAATTAAAAAGAAAAAAATTAAAATAGAAATATTCAAAACTTAGACATAAATTAAATTGGGATTCAGTTTCAAAAAATAAATTGATTAAGTTAATTACGATAGCAGTTAAAAAGAAAAAATATTTCAAATTACAAAACTTACGAATTTTTTTGCATAAAATTGATTAATTAATTAAAATATCGAAAAGAAAAGGGACGTGGGTTTGGTGGAGGAAGGATTAGCGGCCACCAACCGTGAATAGTGGGGGGAGTTGGAGAGAGGGATAGGGGGTAGTTGCTCAACCGCCGTTCACACATGTGAATTCGGGGAGTGATAATGACCGTAGGATGTTAGTAAAGAATCAATCTCAGCCCCTATATAGCTTTAGTCAATTGTACATGTGAGACTATAAGCTATATTGTATTATAGATTGTTTAATTAAAAAAATTAAAATACAAAACTCAAAAAAATGGACTGGGCAGGGGCAGTCTTATAAAGGCAAATTGGGCTGGGGGGATTTTTTTTTTTTTTTTTTTTTTTTGAAGAAGAAGAGTGGGTTGGGCGGTTGGCATCCCGTTGGAGTAGTGTGGGCTTTGGAGACTGGTGGATAGGCAGGATGGGTAGTGTGGGCTAGGGCTGTAAGGCGGGGTTGGGCCAGTTGCTAGAGTAGGATAGGGAGGAGAGCTATTGTTGGGCTAATCACTGAAGGAGGGTTGGGTTGGGTGGCTGGTGTTTGCCCGCTAAAGGTGGGCTGGGTGGTGGCAGGGATGGGCCAGGCTAAGCTTGTTGGTAGCAAGGGAAGGGAGACTGGTGGGGTGAACCCAATCTTTAAGGGGTGGGGGGTGGGCTGGTGGCAGCACGGTAGTCCGAATTTATTTTTTTTGCGGAAGAGAGAAAATCTAAAGATTGATTAAGGTAACATACTATTTTCACCGAGAAACGTGTTGTATTAAATATATCGTATGTGTTGTATTAAGTATACCCTATTTTCGATAATCTGTTATCTCTGATCTCTCTCTTTTCTATTGATCTTGCTCTTAATCTATTGATTGTTATTGTTCAATTGTTTCCGTTGTATACAACAGCTTACTAACAACATCTAAATTTTAATTTCTTCGTTAAAACGAAGTATTTAGTACGTTGTAAAATGTATGAAAAGAAGTACGAAACTTTAGATTCTTTACCCTTTGAACTAAAATGAACGGTGCAGCGCAAAAATGGTCATTTGACTATAGATCTTTCATAGTTTTAGTTCCTTAACATTTTTTGTCAAATTTGTATACTTTGAGTATTAAAGTTTTACAACTGCAGCCCTTTTGATGGATATTGTTAAGTTATCTATTTGTATTTAGTAAGGGATAAAATAATTTTTTTCCAAAACCAACTTATATCAAAATTTACAATCGAATTCCTAAATTTTGAAAAATAACCTTTCTTCCCCAATTTTTTGGAAACCCAGCAAGAACTCGTCCATGCCAACCTCCACGAATTTCTTCCTATTTGAATCTTCCCCCATTTTTTAACAAAAGTTGGAAACTCAACAGATTTTTTGGAAACTCAGGATTCTTATCAGTCTCGTTCTTAAGCACAACCAAAGTCTCATAGCGTGTCCTACCCAACTGCTGCTGAATCACACTTAGGTTGATAAACCCCCTCATCTGTTGAACTCGAAGCACTCTCCTCTTGCAACCTCTGTCTCTTGCTCTGTCTAACAGGCTCAGCTGCACCAAGTGGTGCTTCCCACTCCTTCGTCTTCTTGGACTTCTGTAATTTTTCATCCATTTCCGTCGGTCTCCTTCGCGGTAAGCACGGTCATTGAAAAGATTTAGGGTCAATCTTCCCATATAGCGACTCAGGCCAGAGCTGGTTCGTCCTGAAACAAGGCCGACTCTTCTGGTTCAATGAGTCCACTGTCTCCCGCGACTCCCGTCCACGTAGCATCATTCCTATGACCACTTGCCTCACAGTCAAGGGTGCCGAAGACATCCTCAACAAACAGTTCACCTTCGAGCTATCCACCCGATCGGAGATTATGTACTTCATCGCCGATTCGAAAACATTGCTGCTTCTTATTCATTTCCAAGCTTATTTCTATATAAATTCATGTTTAGTTTGCTGCATACTAATTTCTTGTTTAAAAAAAATTGGGGTAGGTCTTATAATCATTTTTCAAAATTTAGGGATTCGATTGTAAATTTTGATATAAATTAGGTTTGAATTTTTTTTATTTTAACTTTTATTAAATGCAAATTGACAAATCAACAGTATTTGTCTAACGATATTATCCATCAAAAAGATTATAGCTGTAAAAATTTAATATTCAAATAATCTAAATTTTACAAAAAAAGATCTTCTGTACCATTTGTATGTATCACTGATGTACTATTTTTTATCTTCACCATTACATCTCAATTATTACATCTCAATCAATGATTAAGATAAAAAATGATACACCAATAACACACAAATGGTACTAGACTCAAGTGGGGGTGGGTGGGGGCTATGCTGAGGAGGGTAAAGGGTTGGGAAAGGGTAAGGAAATGAATCATGAATGTTTGATAATTTTAAGAAGCAAACACTATAAGACGATCGACCCGTGACACTCCCACCTGGTCCTTTCGGCTGTTTTTATTTCTTGGAGATTCTGAGACTAACCAGTAGTGGTTTGTCTGTTTGTTAGTCAAAAAAGCAATTCGATTTCACATGCAGAGCAGGTACGTGACAAACCTCAACGGATCTCTCCATCTCCAACTTCCCCCAACCCCAATCTCAATTCAGTAACACGTTTGGTTGTGTCGGGTTTATCGTTCAGAAATTAATATATATATATATATATATATATATATATATATATATATATATATAAATTTTGTAGGGATCAAATCAATTTATGCTACATAAAGATAATATGACAATCCAAAAAGCTAAAGAAAAAAAACATTTGATTGACTGCAAAATTTGTGACTAAAGATCAAGGTTCTAAAAATCGTTAGGCGGCCGTTCACTAGCGCCTAGCGCCTAGGGAACTAGTCGGGGCGTAATCATGGCCTAGGCGGGGCCTAGAATTAAGGCATAATTACCATTTTTTTTATAATTTACATCAAATATCAAACACATTGAATACAAATTTAATTTTTTTTTTATATTTGTCATTTTATCAAACACTTGTCTATCTTTGTAAAATGAACACAAATATATAAACCTACCATTAATCACAATTCTCAACAACCCCAAAGCAATAAACCAGTCAAGTTTAGAGCTAAAAACAAAAAAATATATTACTCCAATTCGTTCCCTATTACCTCCCTCTCTGCATCACCATTACCACTCTCCCTTCCTTCTCCAGTTCGCCCCCCATTCCTTCTTCGGTCACCGCATGCCACAAAATCAAAGCTACAAAAATAAATTAAGGTCGGCGAGGTTTGGCGTAAACGCCGACTTGGTCGATTAGGCGACGACTAAGAAAGTCGCAGCGGTAGAGAGGGGCCTAGCGCCTAGGCGGAGTTAGGCGAGGAGTTTTAGAACACTGCTAAAGATTATTAATTAGGCTCTCTTTTGAATAATATTTCCTATACTACTTCCATGAGTAATGCTTGGTTTTATATTTCAACATTTTAATCATAATGCCTAATTTTTTTTAAAAGGTACTATTACTATTACCGAAAAAAAAAGATATATATCACATTTAAAAGTTATAGTAGTATTATTACCAAAAGAATTCGTGCGGAGCGCCGGCCCTATAACTAGTTTAGGTAGTAAATAAATGAGTTGTTCTAGCATTACTCCTACTTCCATTCACTATGGAAAATTATGGTTATTAGCAAGGTTCTAAAAATCGCTAGGCGTAGCCTAAAAATAAGATATAATATCATATTTTTGATATATTTTTTTATTATAAACTAATTAGTAAACATTGATTTTTTAAATGTACTAATACTAAATATTACCTAATAATTTAAAAATGATGATTACATTATGATGTTAAATTTTTAAAAGTAAAACTAGAAATTTAATATCATCTAAGGTTTAAAATATTACAAAAATAGTCAACAGTTCAATCATTCATAGGTTCGTTGATAATTATAAATTTATAAAAATAATTTAATAATTTGAAATTGATATTTATTATTATTTTTTTAAACCCAACATGACATTATTTAGGGCCAATATTTTAAAAAAATAAAAAAATGAAAAATCTGTAGTTGGCTACCTAGCCCGCCTAGACGAATTTTTTACCGATTTACGAAATTTCTAGGCGTCAGGGTGGCACCTAGTGCATAGGTTGATTTTTAGAAAACTGGTTATTAGTCTATTACTTAAGGTGTTAAAAACTATTAAAACAAAATACTCCCTTCGTTCGGGGCAAATAATCTCATTTAAAAGTTAATTTTTTAAAAAAAATGACACTTTTAGTAATTTATTAGTAATAAAATAAGACTTTTACGACTTAATTTTTGAAAGTTGATTATTTAAGTAAAACATCCAAAATTAAAATCGTAAATAATTATGTAAGATGGTCTTGCAGACAATTTTTTGTAAGATAGATTGTTTTTATCCGACTCACCGTGTATTTGTGGGTTGAGCTTTGAGAGAGTGGGGATCCTTCTTACAAACTAAGATCTGTTAGACGGTCTTACATGAGACCTACTCAATTAAAATAGTATATTCTTTGCTCGAAACGGTGAGAGTAATTAATAAAGTATTTTAGAAAAGAATAAAAATAATATTTTGGTCCTGGATATGTTGAAAAAGAATTTTTTGTTCCTCAGGGTTTAAAACATATTAATGTGATCCCTCAACTCGTTTTTTTTTTATCAAATTCTCCCTCCCACTTTTATCGTTACAATTTTCGTCCAATATTATTTCAAATGCCAAAAATATTTTACTTAAAAGTTTAATTGGACTGGCTTTTCAAATATTCAATATACAAGGGTTAATGTGAAAATTAAAAATAAGCCATTTTAATTCATTAAAAAAAAGAAAAAAAAAAGGGGGCAGGAAAAATCCCCAAGTGATCTTGACTCTCTCTCTCATCTCTCACGTTCAATTTGCCTCGATCTGGCTGCCAGCCCTCTCCTCCATCCCGATTTCTCCGTCATCATCTCCCAAATCATCCCCAAATCTAGCCGCACCCATTCATCTCAGTCGGCGTCTTCTCCATCTCCACCAACTCCAAACCCGCCATCAATGTCCATGTCAAGCAGAGCCCCTTCATCTGGGCCAGCTTTTTCAATAGCGCCGAAACCCAGCTCCGCCATCCACCATATTCACCGACTCCTTATACGTTGTCGTCGCCCAGTGCTTTCCCCAGATTCCGGCAAAGTTGCGTCCAAGCCTTGCCATTTTCATCTATCGCCGACTTCAATCTCAGTCTCTCAGGCCATGCGGCTCCAAGCATCATCAACACCCACCATCTCCGATCTATCTTTGTCCATTTCTCCATCTCCTTCTAGCCCCGTTAGTATGTCGATCGGCTCCTACTACATTGGCGAAGCCAACCTCGTTTCTCTCCTCCGCCCAGCCACCATCCTTCATCGCCGGCTAACACGTGCATCTCCAGCCGGCTCCTTCTCATCTTCGATCTCCCTCACTCACTTTCGGCCAAAACTCGCTAGTCTCCTTCTCATCTCTCTTGTTTCGGTGCTCCTTGGTTGTCTCGGTATCGCTTTCAAATTTGTCGAGATGGAATATGTCTCCTAGATTCAATTATTAACTACGCATGTTAATTTACAGAATTTATTAAATGTTCTCATTTGGTATGATTTGATTGCATCCATATAGATTATTTTTTTTATTTTTTTTAAGGGGTGGGTGTTTGTGTATTTTGGATATTTTAAAAAGTCATATCAATTAAATTTTAAAGTAAGGGTATTTTTGGTATTTAAAATTATATTGGACCGAAAATGTAATGGTAACTGTGAGAGAGGAAAAACGTTATGGAAAAAAAAAATTGATTTTGACAAACCGTTAAATTTGGTCCTGAGGAGGCAAAAATACATATCCAGGGACCAAATTCTATTATTTTTTTATCCGGGGACCAAAACATTGATTTTCGATATGTCCAAGGACCAAATTATTATTTAATTCTAAAAAAAACAAGTTGAAGGATCACATTAATATGTTTTAAATCCCAAAAATTAAAAAATTCTTTTTCAACGTATTCAAGGATCAAAATATATATTAATACTTTAGGAAACTAAAATTATAACTGCTGAACGTTAAGAAAGTGGACAAATATTTTAAGCTAAATAATTATAAAAACCAATACAACACTTTTATGATAGAGGGACTACTTATTTTATTTTGTGAAGGAGAGAGTAAAAATATATGGGGAGTCTCGTGATTCCATTAATGTTTGACAAAAAACATTTCACATACAGCTATACAGAAAATAACATGGGCGACTTAAATAACATATTACTCCATCCGTCCTTAAATAATCATCCTGGCTAATCTCAGTGCATAGTTTAAAAAAAACAATTGACTTGATTATTTATATTGGTTTAATGTGTAGTTTCCTTTAAAACCCATGTGTATGTGGCCCATAATTAAAGTAGGGTGATAAAGTAAGAGTAAAATGGTAAAAATGATGTTCTAAAAAGATAAGTTTCAAACTGAACAATTATTTTGGGACTGACAAAAAAGAAAATAAAAACGATAATTTAGGAACGGAGAGTATTTCATTCTAACCTTCCATGAAATGGTGGTACAGCCTAAAAAATTTCATTCAAGAACCATAAAATTTATTTATTTTATTTCAAACATATCAGACACATATACCTTGAGGAATGAGGAGTAATTTTCTTATAAATTTATAAGACGGAGCCTCACTCTCTCACAACTTAATCAAACACAACAATACACGGCTGATTAAATAAATAGAATCCGTATTATAAAAAATATCCATGAGACCGTCTTATATAAATTTATATTTAAATTTTAGATCAGATTCAGATCTGTATTAAATTCAAAATCCATTAGTTTTGTGAATTCATGTTGACTTCTTGAGTTGAAGAAACTCCCCATTACGGAATCTAATCGATTTAAAATATGAAAAAGAAAGGGAATAGATTCCCTCGTCTTTCTTAAAAGTCAAACCCTACTGCGCTACTCATGTTTAAGGCTCAAATTATGATGTGTAGGGACTAAGGATTCAACTATCAATTTCTGTGGAACTTTTTTAAGCTTTAGAAATTTCAACTCTCAAGTCTCAATGGTAGGGAAAATTATAAAGATTGTAGTTGGGACTTAGAATCATAGATGAGGGCATTAATTTCTTTCACTAAAAACACTAATTTTTCAATAATAGAAGAGATGTATCCCACATTAGTTAGAAATTGATGTTGGTTTAAAAACTTCTATTATAAAGTACCAATAGAAGAAATGTTTCATACATTGGTTGGAAAGTGATGTTGATTTTCAAAGTCACTAGAAAACCAAAAGTTTTAAAACTACATTTATTCAAAGGTGGTACCATAGCCTCACCAAATTATATATATATATATATATATATATATATATATATATATATATATATATATATATATATGATAAAATATTTTAACCATTATTACCAATAGAAGATGTATATCTCACATTGGCTAGAAAATGATGTTGAGTTTAAATTATTTTATATTATTACCAATAAAAGAGATGTATAACAATTTGTTTAAAAAAATGTTAGATTTTAAAGTATTTAGACTAAAGATTTTCACTTTTACAAAGATCTATCTCGCATGGTTACAAAATATTCTACTATTATTACCAATAGAAAATATGTATTAAACATTGGTTAGAAATTGATGTATGTATTAAAAATATTATTATTAATTACTAATTGAAAAGATGTATCATACATTTGTTATAAAGTGATGTTGGTTTTCAAAGTTTTTTGATAAAAGACTTCTACAATTATTGGTTAAAAAATGATATTAATTTTTAATTATTTTAGATTATATAAAAGAATTACTATTATTAGCAATAGAAGATATATATACTTTTGGTTTTCTAGCCATTAGCTAATAATAATACATAATAATAATCAATATGATAAGGGGTATTAGTATTAGTATATATAACTTTTTCTATTGTCAATAGTAGAAGATTTATATTTAAAAACTTTTACAACTAACATTACTTCTAACCAATGTTGGATAAAACTCTTCAAGGTTAGATATTACTTCTAATGACTCACTTTTAACATCATACTTTAAGTCTTGATATCTTATTCATCCAAAACTTGATTTGGACAAATAAATATATCATTTCGATGTTTTTGCCGAGTAGAACACATTTGCACTATTACTTTTGTCAACAAACAAATGACAAGTAAAGAAATTTGTGCCTTAAGTTGCACAATTTTTTTCACGAAAAACATTAATTTTTTAATAAGTATTATACTTTAAGTCTTTAACTTTTGATATCTTATTCATCCAAAACTCGATTTGAACAAATAAATATATCATTTTGATGCCCTCACCGAGTAGAATATATTTGCGCAATTACCTTCGTTAACAAACAAATAACATGTAAAGAAATTCGTGCATCAAGTTGCACAATTTCTTTCACTAAAAATACTAATTTTTCAACAATAGAAGAGATATATCCCACATTGGTTAGAAATTGATGTTGGTTTTAAAAATTCTATTATTAAGTACTAATAGAAGAAATGTATCATACATTGGTTGGAAAGTGATGCTGATTTTCAAAGTCACTAGAAAACCAAAAGTTTTTAAAGCTTCCACATGGATGCCTTAGAATTAAGATTTATTATAATGTCTAAAAGTTATATTATTTATAAAAATATATATATCTCACATTGTACCTGTGCAGAACACGGGCTAAATAACTAATAATTATAAAAACCAATACAACACTTTTATGATAGAGGGACTACTTATTTTATTTTGTGAAGGAGAGAGTAAAAATATATGGGGAGTCTCGTGATTCCATTAATGTTTTGACAAAAAAACATTTCACATACAGCTATACAGAAAATAACATATTATTTCATTATAACCTTTCATGAAATGGTGGTTCAGCCTAAGAAATTTCATTCAAGAACCACAAAAATTATTTATTTTATTTCAAACATATCGGACACATATACCTTGAGGAATGAGGAGTAATTTTCCTATAAGACTGATTTATGAATCTTAATTTATAAGACGTAGCCTCATTTTTTTATAATTCAACCCAATCCAATAATACACAACTGATTACATAAACAAAATTCGTCTTATAAAAAATATCCGTAAAATCATTTTATATAAATTTGTATTCAAATTTTAGATCGGATTCAGATCCGGATCAAATTCAAAATCAATTAGTTTTGTGAATTTATGTTGACTTCTTGAGTTGAAGAAACTCCGTTACGTAATCTAATCGATTTAAACTATGGAAAAGAAAAGGGAATAGATTTCCTAGTCTTTCTTAAAAGTCAAACCCTACTGTGTTACTCATGTTTAAGGCTCAAATTATGATGTGTAGGGACTAAGGATTCAACTATCAATTTTTGTGGAACTTTTTTAAGATTTAGAACTTTCAACTCTTTAAGTCTCAATGGTAGGGAAAATTATAAAGATTGTAGTTGGGACGTAAAATCGTAGATGAGGGCATTATAAAGCATTTATTCCATGATAATATATATTCCATTTGTTTTAAAATTATTGTTATGTTTTTTTTTTGTTCGTTTTAAAATAATTATTTTATTTGAAAAAAAATATAGTATAATACTTTTACCACTTTATTATTATTTTTTTATCATACTTTAATTATGAGTCACATACACATAAGCTTTAAAATAAGCAACACATCTAGCCAATATTAATAATCCAGTTAAATGTGTTTTTTTAAATCATGCGTCAAGTCAATCTAGACGATAGTTTTGGGATAGAGGGAGTATATGACAAAAACTTAAAGAAGACAGTCTTATAAATATTTTTTATAAAATGAATTCTTTTTATCCGATCGATTATCATATATTGATAAATTAAATTATAAACAAATAAAGCTCCGTCAAATGAATTAAGGTAGAACGATCACGTGCACTATATATATTAATATTAGTCTGGCAAAACAGACATTGGAGTACGTTTCAACAAGTTGCCACTAAGATAATACGGTATATTGTTTCTTTTCTTTCATGAGCCATCATGTCATAAAGATGAAGCAATCAAACTACCTAAACAAGAAATAAAACCATGCAGCAGAAGGTTGGTGGGTTTGTCAACCACTAGATCAAAATAGTGAGAATACTGATAGAAAAAATAATTTATTATATTATAAATATTAATATAATATAAAGTTTTTTTTATGGCATTGTGATTTAGTCATAAATTTTAGGATAAAATAATTTTTTGGTCCCTAAACTATACCAAAACTATGCGTTTGGTCCCTCATTTTTTTTTGTAACGTGTTTGGTCCTTAAAGTAGGTTTTTGGTAAGAGGTTACCCCCTGACGGGGTTACCGTCACTTTTACCGTTATGTTTTTTTTTGAAAACCCAAATTTACCCTTAGTAGTTCAAAAAAAAATTTAAAAAAAGAAAGAAAACAAATTCAACAGTAAATTATCATTTATTTCTAAAGCTCGAATACCCGTTGTTCAATATCGAAAAACAAGAAAAGAAAGAAAAATAACTGTGGTGCTTAATTGCTAAACCCTAAATTAACAGGGGAAAGAAAAAACTGGCAGAAACAACATTACTGATTACCCATCATATCTGCTCAATGCTTATCCGAAAAATTCTCAGGTCTTCATTCGGGTCGACGCTTAATCCGAGATTGTGAGGTCATCATCCAGTTTGCTAAATTGACCCAACAAAAACCCGTCATTATCTATCAAAATCGACTGTAAATTCAGCCTGTTGATGTATCAGTTCCGGATCCACATCCGGGTCGAGCATGGTCCACATCAGATTGAGCTTCTCGCCTTTCGCAAAACTCAAGCGTCTTAGCCTCGAAAGCCATTGGTCCTCTTCAGCGTCTTAGTTCCAAATGAAACTCAGTTCCAAATGTACTCAACCAATCCTTACACCTCTTAAGCGGGTCACAAATCTCCGCCGACCAAGCGCATTGTCGGATCCGTGTAAGCTGCTTCAAAGTAGTACGTGTCATGCCAGATTGATTGAGCCTCTTGCCTTTCAAAAACTCTAGCTTCTTGGCCTCGAAAGCCTTTGAGGCCTCCTCGGGTGTTCCAAATGTACCCAACCAAACCCGACGCCTCGTAAACGGGTCGCGAATCTCCGCCGCCCAAATGCCCCATCTCCGCTGTCGGACCCCCCGGAAACTGCTTTGGTAATGTGGGTTAGGGCCTTAGGTTTGCCGTTACAGCTGTGGGGTAGCCAAGTGTTTCCGAATATTGGAGATACATGTGGGTTCTGCTGACGGGGAAGGAGGATTTGCGATGGGCTAGGATTCTTGTTCGATTCAACAAAAGTATATCGGGTTCTTTGAGTATTGGGGTAGAGGGAAGGTTGTATGTAATACCTTATGGTCGGAGATCTCATCTTTCTTTAAACCTTGGGTCAAAGTCAGTACATGTAACAATGGAGGAGAGCGGTTTGCGAAGTCAATGGAGATGGCGGTCGTTCTTCCCATCAATGTAGCCTATCGATTAGGGTAATTTATCTTTCTTTTTTTTTTTTAAATTTTGAACCACTAAGGGTAAATTTGGGTTTTCAAAAAAAACATAACGGTAAAAGTGACGGTAACCCCGTCAGGGGGTAACCTCTTACCAAAAACCTACTTTAAGGACCAAACACGTTACAAAAAAAATTGAGGGACCAAACACATAGTTTTGGTATAGTTTAGGGACCAAAAAATTATTTTATCCTAAATTTTATGTAGATAGAAAAAGTTTGAGTAAATTAGGAAAAAAATATCCTAAAAAATAAGTTTTGAAATGTGACAATTATTTATAAATAGAGAGTATTTGGTACCGGAATTTAGACATTTTTAAAAAACTTTTGTTTTGTATTAATCCAAGAAAGTAAAATTTCATCACCAACGGTGTAAAATATTTTTAACAGAAATGTATATGGATCATGACACATGTCAATTATTTTGTTTTTGTCTTGATTTTTTTAGATTTTGATTGACTATGTGTCATGATCGAAAGACTGCATGTAAAAAAGAATCTACAACGCTCATAAATGAAATTTTAATTCAAAAGCAAAACATAGATGAAGAGAAACTTGTGAGATTAAAGAGAGAAAGTTAAAAATTAAAAATCAATGTCCATTAATGTAAGAAGAACATATTCAAAGTCATATTAACAATACAAAAACTTAGGAAAAAGATCATCTTACAGGTTTTTCTGTAAGATGGATCTCTCTGATCTGATCCATCGTGTTGGTGGGCTGAACAGTAAAAGAGTTGAGCTACGTCTTACGAATTAGGATCCGTAATACGGTGTTTACATAGGGATGTAAACGAACCGAATCGAAGCGAGTATCATAGAATTAAATCGGTATTCGTGAAACTATTAATATTCGCCTTCATATTTGTTTTTTATTAGAATATTAAGGCTCCGTTTGTCCCATGGAAAATGACTTCCAAAAAACGTTTTTCTCATTTTTCGGTGTTTAGTAACCTTAGGAAAATATAGTCAATGCAAAAGCTTTTCTAAATTAACGGAGAATGAAAGCTTCTTTTCCAGAAAATGACTTAGAGATTCATTTTCCGTAAGTCATTTTCCAAATATTCGGCCTCCCCTCTGCCCCTTTTTACGATTGCACATATTTATATACACACATAATATTTCACTCAACAAAAAAATGTTTAGAAATATAAATAAAGTTTATGCACACTATTTATAAATATAATTTTAATAAATACTCACTAAGTCCTAAAATTAGTGTCAACTATATTATTTAGGGACATCCTAAACATTGTCAATTTTCTATTTTAAAATATTTTTTTCACATCAATTTATCAATTTTTTATTTGTAATTGTGAGATTGAAAAAATATGGACCTTATTAATTTGACACCACTAATGATAGATTGAGGGTTATTAAAGAAAAAATACTTAAAGTTCAACACTGTCTTATATTCAATATGTGCATTAATATTATAATATACCTTTTGTAATTATTCATATATTTTTTTCGATAACATTTCACGTCTGTTTGTCAAACACCCGAAAATAATTTTCAACATATTTTCAAAAGATTTACCAAACACTTGAAAATGAAATCTTTTCATTTTTCAGAAATCATTTTTTGGAAATTATTTTCCTTGAAAAAAACAAAGCCTAAAATTGATTCATATTCGATTCAAAATAGATATTCGAATTATGAGATACTATTCGAGTATTCAATTCAAAATTGTATTTCTTATGTTTTAAATAACAAAATCTTGTTAATTCTTTTTTTTCTGTTGGCACAATCTCTCTAAATATTTATTTAAACAAAAGTTGTATAATATCATTCTAAATAATATTGAGTAATATCCAATTGATACATTCAAGAGATATTTAACTAATAAATACTCAACAAATATTATATATATATATATATATATATATATATATATATATATATATTAAGAAGTCAAAAGTCTATTTATTAAATATATATAAATATATTTTACTCAAATATTCGTGAATACTTGAATAAAAAATCTTTATTAAGCATAATTTGTTCAAAAGAGTTACTACTATAATTGTACTCAATGATTTTATAGAACGTACATTTTATTTTTTTTCAATTTTTTCCAAATATTGATCAATCATCTTAAAATATGTTGTCCTACTGACAGAAAAAGACAACATTCCTAACCAACAAAATCAAAATATATATATAATTAGCAAAAACGAACACAAACTCTTAAAAACTCATACTATTATTAAGAAATTCTTATTTCAGAAATAATGTAATTTGTAATTAATGAAAAGTTAAATTTCAATTACGTATTACAGTAATTTTTTTCTTTTTCAAGAAAAGAAAGACGCCTTTTCAATGCTATATAGAGCAAATTCTGCAACGCCCCCCCTAGAGTCTTGTCAAATTTAAATGGTGCTTTTGTAGTTTGCAATAACCTTAGTGCCATCCCTTTCAATAAATAGCCTTTCTAAGTACTTTTGTTTGCTCTACTAGCTATATTCATAGACCAACAATGGCCTCCTGGGGATGGGGCCCATAAATGGAGATATATGATAATGACAAGAGTATCCTCTTATCTCCCATACACAAACTAACAAGCCAACAAATCCCAATTGAAACAAGTGGCATTTATCAAATATGGTCATTTGACCCAATCATTTAACATATATACTTTGACCAACTTAATCGATAAATCCACAAATTTTAATCTGGTTTATCGTTTAATATCGATAAACCAATGACCAAGTCATCTTTGACTTGGCCATTTTTGTAAATGCCCCTTGAAACAAAGTAATGCAAGTGGGAAAAAAAAAATAGATGCAAATTTTTAAAAATGGGTAGAGATCCTAAGATTTATTTCTTACTTTTCGTTTCGGCGACGAGATCCTACAGTTTGGTAATGTGATGTCTAATTGGAATGAAATGTTTTAATTTAAGAATATCTGTTCATTGAAACATTGTATATCTCGTAATTTAACGACAAAATCTATAAAATGAATTCTAAATTGATGACCGAAATTTTCTTGTTAGGAACTTTTAACATTACTATATTAGTACATTTAACTAAATTTAAGAAAAATGATGCATTCATGTATTTATATGTGATGCTTTAACAGGTGTACAATACTATAAATGAGAACCTTTTGGATAGAATCTATCATTTAACCTAATAAGAAATTCAAAACTTTTTATCCTCTTGACCTCCACCTTGTCCACCACAGTCGCCATCACGACATGTAGTAAAGGGCCTAAGCCAAACCTTTCTATTGTAAATTTGTTATGTTAGTATAGATTATACTATATCTAAGCACACATACACACTTACCAAACCTTGAATTAACGATTTTCTCGACGTAACCTAACGAGAGACACAAGATGAAAATAACTTCAAACGTGGAAAGGCGATAATAGAATTTGACCAAACCAGAGGGGTGGTAATGGAAGACAGTATATAGAGATTGGATTAGAGAGAGATTTGTGTAAAGTATATAAGGAGCTAGTAATAGTTTAGAAACTCAAAGGGTACTAATGTCAGAAGAAAAAAATGGAGAGAGAGAGAGAGAAATGTTTGTCGTGATCCAAACATTGTCGTAATTAGGAGCTTTCCTGGCAAACCGTGCCAGTTAACCCCCAAACAAAACATCTCTCTTTCCTCTCTCTCTCTCTCTCTCTCTCCATTGACATACCATATAGCCTCCTTCCATCTGTTCACTCACGGAACAATGCACGGGTTCCGACAACGACTCCAAACCGCTCTCCAAAACCAAATCTCCACTCTTCTTCATTGTTCGTCTTCTCTTCTTCTTCTTCTTCTTCTAAGCCTTCTCTAGACTCCTCTGCTTCACATTCTCTCTTTTCTCTCATCAACTGAACTTCAATGGCGGTCAATTCCGGCGAAGAGGTAGAGAAATAGTTTTTGTTCCGGCATTCTCGTTTACGTTATCGTTAATCGCCACTTTTTCCTGATTTTATCATGCGGTTTTGTAACTCTCGAATCTCAGCGGCATTTCGCCGTTTCGTAATTCTCATTTTTCAATTGATTTGTTCAATTTACTTGTTCGTACTAATTTGAATCTGAGATTAAAAAAAAATTCTATTTTACTTTCCTGCATTCTGTTGGAAAATGTGCGTTTGTGTACGGTGTAGTTGTTTAATTTTGAAAGGCTGGATTTCACCGTGTGATTATCATTTTTCAATTGATTCGTTCAATTAACTTGTTCGTATTAAGTTGAATCTGAGAATTTTTGTTATAGTATTTTTACCTGCATTTTGGTGGAAAATGTGCGTTTGATCGTACTGTGTAGTTGTTAAATTTTAGGAGACCGGAAAAAAATTACTGGTATAATTACTACTAGTGTTCAGTTCATATCTTGATTTAGTAACTCTTAATTTTCTTGATTATTCAAGAGAAAAAGGAGTTGAATTGGTAATGTGGTAGCTGTAGTGCAGTACGATTAAGGGGAGTGCATATCAGAACAATGTAGGTCCCTGGTAGTGGTGATGGCGGCAGGCTCCCATTATTAGGAACTACGGAGTATTTCAGTTGGAATAGATAAGAGGGACTGTGAGTATATTTGTTCCTATCATAACAACATGTAACAACCAGTCGGTCGAGTCTGCAGTAATTTCTCGAGGTCAGCCGCATTTGCTATGACCATGGAGTTAATTGACTCATACATGAGTTTTTATTCATTCTTTTTATTAAATTTCTGATATGTATATCAACGAATATGCAATTTAACTTTTCATTCTGACATCTACAGAAACTCCCCAGTCCCCATTTATGACCAGTGTGTGGTATGTTATTTTGATCATGTAGGGTGTGAAAAGTAACTAGTTAATTGTTGTTTATGTTTAGACATAACTATGAGCATGACCAAATTCAAATCAGGATATCTTCTTTGGCCAAGGTTCAAGGATTTCATCAAGTTGATTCTGTATACATGACCTTAGTTTGACATGACTATCAAAATGATTTTGATAAATGGAGGTATATTTATCCATATCACTTGTACATTAACGTATAAATTGATGATTTCGCTGTGATATGTTAGTTTCACCTGTCTGTTCAGATTCATTAGAATTCATTGATACCACCACCCTATGGTGTGGAGACTCTCAGTTGGGAGTTTGGTTGTATGGATGTGGACTGATTGAATCCATGTGCTTCTCTGTGCAATGGAGTCGCCTCCCGTTTTCGTTTGTGGCCCGTGTTTCAAAATTAAAAATCTATTGCTATCCTTTTCTTATTGATTAAAGCTTTTAGCTTTCAGAATTTGATTTTCAACTGTAGGTCCTTGTCCTTTTTCTCTGTGCCAAGGAAAGTTGTAATGTTTACATTTCATGTTTCAGAGTTCAGTTACAGTGAAATTCCTTCTTTTTCTATAACTATCTCTTTGACATGTTGCACTCTTGAATGTGAAACATGTAAAAGGGTATCGCATTATTTGGAGTGGCTTTTGGTTAATATTGAGCTATGACAAGATTATACTTGGAGTTGAAGTACTTCAAATTATAATGGAATACATTTACATTTATATAGGGATGAGGTTACTCTACAGTTTTGATATTTCCTTTTATTTATTTTTCTTTCTTAATTTACTTTTTGCTTAGTATATTTTTTTATTTTCTTACTGATATAGGATTCTTCTGCTAGTTCTTGTGTTATACTCTCTTCTGAAATGTTTCACTTTATTTGCACCTTTGAAACCATATCTTAGCATTACGCAATTGACGTTGGCAATATGACAAGATACTGCATTCTCCATTTCTGCAGGAATATGATGCCTATAGCGTTGTAATTTTGCCTGATGAAGGCACTGCTGGACCTCGATGCAAACCGCAGTTAGCTTTCTTGAGCCCCGTAGAGGTTCCCACACCACTTAAAAATCAGCTGTCCTTGGACAACCAATTGAACAACCAAAACTACATCAACCTGGTAATGGAAAATGCAGCTGCTTATTCCTCATGTGTTCTGGATGCTGATATTGAAAAGGGAAAGTCAGAGACACCCAAAAGCACTGATGAGCCCGTTGGGAATTTGAAGAATGAGGATCAAATGACGGTAAGTTGACAACATTCCACCCTAGGTTTATCTACATATGTATTGTAATCTTATAAGCATTACAGCTGGGTAGATCTTGGAGATGCACCAAGAACGCAAACTGGGAATGCAGTTCGAATATGTTCGGGATCTTACATTTTTGTTTTGAATGGATTCTTTATTTAATCTTAGGAATATGGGGATTTTAGGTAATTATATTATTTTGGTACAGTATTTTTAATGTGTTGGCATTTCAATCAACTATCACTACCCCGAGGAGAATTAAGTTCATACCATCCCAAAAGATCAAGAAGGGTGAGGCCACATGGGAGAAATCGGGGTCATGTTCCCTCCACATCAGGAAGGTTTTCTTTCTGGTGTTATAGGAAATTAAATTTTCCTCAAAATGATAAGAGTTTTAGTGTAGTTATATAGTACTCTATCCCCTTTGATGGAGCATTTTTTGTACTTTTTTGTAAATAGGACTCCCGACTCCCCCTTTTGTAGTTTAGGGGTAGCCTTGCTCATGCATGTCAGCATGTCATTTTTATTTGCCTTTACTCCCAAAATCGTGGCTGTAATCCCAGCTAATAGAGCTGAATAATATTAGGGATTGCCAAGTGAGGTGTGCTCTTTCTATTTTGAGCATTGCTGATCTCTTGTGAGTGTGAAGCATTCTTCTTCCCTCTTAATCATTCTTCCTTGCAGTCGGCTCTCTATGCAATCAAAGGATATGTCATGGAAAGCATTACCTTTATCCAGATCAACTTGGTGTAATAACCTGATCGACAACGAATCTATCAACTTTCCATAGGTGCCTAACTCCCTCTTATCTCCTCAAATTATTTAATCAGTCATTGTTCACTGTACGTCATAATTGTACATCATATCAAATCCTTTGCTTAGATCGTCAAATCAATGCAACCTTCATAAAACCGCCACCACTCACAACATTTACACTTGTAGACAGACTTAACACAGACTTCGACCCGAACATAAGTTATTTAGGTCTATCCCCAACTATTGTTGCCGTCAAAGTCATCTTGACCTCTGTCATTTGGTTAGACCATAGAGTTGGCCCCATAGTAGTCCTTTACCCACCATTACTTTTTACTGCGTTTTCAAGTAGCAGCCATAACCATTGTTGAAGCTTGCATTGCCCAACGATTACTCGAAAATGAAGGTTGAACATCAATACATCATGTTGTTCATTCTCTACTCAGCATAGCATCTCTGGGGCCTCTGTCACCTTTAGTCACCTGGAAAGCCCTATCGAGCAGAAATTATGATTGTCATAGCATTATATACAGAATTCATACAGTAACCAGCCAGGAGAGGATGGCGTGCTCCATTCTACCAATAAATCAGTACCTATGTTTTAACCAATATCTGAATATTAGGGAGAAGATTTAGTAACCCCATTAAGTATGTTTGTAGGCACCAAGTGTTTGGGCTTTTTTCTTCATCTTTGGGCCTGTCTCCCTTGTCTTTGTGCCATGAGCTAGCTGTTCTACACAGTTGCAGTCCAAAGTGTTACGCAGCAGTCCAGATCTTATTACCAGTGGAAACGGCAGATGAAGTCTATTGAAGAAGGTGAAATGACAAACGGAACGTGGAGCTTCTTCAATCACGTCCTGGGACAAAGTGCACCCACTATATTCTCACACTCTTAACCTAGTCATTTAGTATCGGTTTCATCTCGGGCTATCTGGTCCAATGTATAGTTTTGTGCTAAAGTGATATGTTAACTCTAAGTAGCACAGGGAATTCTTTTCTTCAACCCCATCTTTTTCATTTTATACTGTTACTGGTTTCTAACCTATTAATGCAAAAAAAGTAAAGGTGTTAGTTGTAGAACAACCCTACTGCTGCCCATTACTACGAACATATTAATACAGAAGGAAAACATCCATTTCCTTCTTACCAAGTGTTAAGGATTTATATCTTAAACCAAAAATTGCATGGTGAATAGAGAACAGTCAGGATCACTTTCGTTGACAACATAGTTCAGAAAAGAAGGATGTTTGTTAGAAAATTTAGTGAGAGTAAGATGATACAAAAAACATTTGTCAATGATAGTCATGACTCATATGAATGATTCCCTGAAAATCTGAGGAACCTTGTACTAATGTTATCCAAGAGATTAATAACAGAATCCAAAGGATAAGTAGAGGAGAGAGAGAGAGAGAGAATAATTGGACAAAACTCAATGTTAATTAGAAAACAGCTTGTACTAAATGCTATTCAAGAGATTGATAAAGGAATCCAAAGGATAGTTAGAAAGGGGGGAGGGGTAATAATTGGATAAAACTAAATTGATCAAGTGTCACATCAATCAGTGTTCCTTTTAATGAAGGAAGTGACCATGAAGGACTCTGAAGTTAGTGGACCCTGGTTTTTAAATAGGAAAAACATCTGCAACAGCTTATAATTATTCTCTCTGTTGTCCATGAGCATTTGTTGGCCATTTCATAACTAGTGGTTCCTGTACTTTTTAATCTTTTCAATGTGTATTTTTGAATTTAACATTTGGTTATCATTTGCAGAAATCATTGCAGAAACAGATTAGCTTTGAAATGGGAGGAAAATACATGCAGCTCTTAATGAACCACAGCCTGGTGCTACCCAAGTTCACGACTAGAGGTATATAAGCATCCCAAATCTTCCTGAACATTTTTGTGTTCTGTGACTTGAACATTTTAGGTAAAACTGCTGGGCCTCTGCTGTGTATGCAAACACTCCATTTTACTAAATGTTTCAAGTTTTGAGATATTGGCATTCTTAGTCATTGAGAGAAAATATTAAAAAGAAAAAATAATACATACTTTTTATTGACCGATTTAACCACGAAGTAATTTTTCATATACCTAAATGCTTCATGCCTGATCACTATTCACAAAATGAACTTTGAATATGCTTCTGGAGGACAAGATAGACACTCCAACAAAATGGAATTGGTTTGGGGGTCAATCCAATCTGACATAATTTAGGGCATTCTGCATCCATGCGAGAGTATGGTGGGCAAGGCATGCATTTATCTATTTTCAATGCATACTCTTGTGTTAGGCTTAAAGTTACCGAAAAGGAAAGTATTTTTTGGTAGTTTGTTTCCAGTGTAGCCATGTTATGTTCTTAATTTTTGTACATACAACTTGAAAAGTTGTGATGCAGCCTCTGAAGCTAACACAATGTATTACGTTGATACATACATGAGGCAAAACTTAGGGGAAGTGATTGTTAAGGACTCAAAAGTCTTTAGATAGGCTATTATGCATTTGCCACTTAATATATGCTTATCAGTGCTTAATTATGAATTGACGAAGTCATTGCTTTGATTTGACTGATAAATCTGTAGCCGAGAGAGTTCTTGATGGGCCTAATAATAGATTGAGGAAATATAAGCGCTCTACCTCGTTCAATACCTCCTTCAATTCAAGAAAAGTTGTTCTCCTGTTCTCAGTCTTGTAAGTTCACAAACCATCATTCTCTTCTTAAGTTCACATTAATTCTTTTATACCAGGTTGCAGTAATTAGTTAACAAGGTTGAGTAACTAATAATGTTTGCCCTGTTGTGCAATCATATTGTTTGCCCTCTTTCTTGGTCAGTAACTAATAGTGTTTCTCTTGCAGGTCCAGTATGGGGACACTGATATTGATATACTTGACGCTGAGAGTCAGACAGATTGGTGATGGCTCTGTCCGCTCGTGATAAGCTTTACCTTTCCCTTACTTCAGCTGCGTGATCCTTTACAGAAGAGTCTCCCCTGCAATGTTTAAGTTAGATGTTACTTTCCATTGTCTTTTTTCTCCAATGTATATAATTGAGAAACAGCTTTTGCCTAGTTCAGTGTATGTTTCCCCTTTCATTTCTTGTTGGCCATGAATGTTACATTGCAGTGTATATTGATTGGATTTCTCAGATGGCCAGTTTAACCATATTTACCAATACTAGGGCCCTATTTGTAACCATTAGAAAATGTAAGTCAACATAAAAGTTTGGCCTAAATATGAACCCCCCCCCCCCCAAACATATGAAATGTGCCTATGTGGTACCTGATGTTACCCCCTCCCGCTAGTGGCCATTATGAAATTCTCGTTAATTTACAAGTGCGGGGCATTTATGTCATTTCCACCTACCTTTAATTTAAGCAATTTCTGAATCTCCCTGTTCTCCACTAGCTGATTGTTCATGGAGATCAAAATCAAAATTTGTAGTTTGTCCCTCTCCATTCTATCTCTGTGTAACCCCATGCTTCCTCATCCCTCCATCCAGCTTCCACCTTTCCCACTTCTGTCACCGTCACGACGGCCATTAAATCTATCTTCAAATTTCCCACCACCTCCACCAATACAACCACCACATTGCCGCCACCATCGAGTCTTCTAAACATTAAACACTAAATCTGAAACTCAGATTGATGTTATTCGAACGCAAAAAAGATGATGATCAAACACGAAATCTTAAAAGCATCCATGGTTTTCTTTTCTTACTTTTAAATTGATGGGGGTGGAGGCAGTGGTGGTGGTATGTGTGTAACACATATGTAAGAATGATAAACAACAAAGACCTTGCACAATACACTAACTTCAACAAAAAGAATTATATAATTACTATAGAATTAACTGGATACTAGCAATAAGAACAAAATGGTACTAATTCCGAATCATTAATTTCACAAACTTCAACAATTATCAACAGATTTGAAGAGATCTTACTTGCATGATGCAATGGGGCTACCGATTTCAAGCCCCTAGACACCAATTTTTGGGACTGCTTTGAAGAATGTGAGGGGAAAGAGAAAAACACTCACTGGTATATTGCTTTTGGCCGGAGCTACCAAAATTGGAGATGGCCATGAGCGGACTGAAACAAGGGCGGGGAGGTTGTAGGGATGACGATGGATTAGGTGTAATACCCCAATCCCATATCGGGTAGATGTGGGACTTGTGTGTGAATTATAAGGTAGTCATGCGCTACTACTGGGCACCAACATCATCCATGGACTTTTTGGTCGGCTTGTGGTGGGCCTGATGACCCAAGGTACTGCGTGCTCACTGGGCCAGTATATGGGCTACACTTAGCGGACCGGGCTCTCGGACTCGGGTTGTTACAAATGGTATCAGTGCGGGTCCCGACCGTAAATGTGAGAACAAAGTGCTGTTGTGAGAACCCAAACCCATTACTTGCATTACCTGTTTTATACCTTAATAACTTGTGTATATTATGCCTTAACATGATTAGATATCTCTTTTTGTCTATGTCTGGCTCGTATTATCATTATTGCATTCCTTGTCGCTTGAATACCCTCTATGCTTAGCATACCTTGCCGTTATGCCTTGAGTGTTGCCTTAGCTTGATTTGCACTCAACCAAGACTCGTTAGGGTTCTATTGTCTTTCATAGATGACTTAGAACACTCGCCTTGATCCTAGTAAGCTTGATTGGAAGTTTAGAAACCTTCTTGCTTTGTTTTGGCCTTAGCGATTTCCCCCGTCTCCCGTATTGCTCGTATTTCGTCGTGCGAAATGTTCCTTGAGTTCCCGGACTTGTATTCAAGTCATAACCATGTTTAAACAATCCTTTTCCATGCCCAAGTTATCCTAGTTTTATTAACGTTTGATCCGGGTTTGATTCGTCAACCAATCGTCGCTTGACTCGAGTCTTGTCCTACCTTGTTCCGGGTGTTGTTCGGGTATATTTCGGACATGTTTTGAGTTGTGTTAGACCCTAGAATGGTTACCCATAAGCTTGGGACCATTTAGGACTTGTTTAGGTCAAGTTTTGGTGCTCCAGAAGTTCAGGCGGCCGCATGGCTCGAGTGAGGCGCCCGCCCCAAGTACTGAGAGCAAATGAAAAAGGGAACCAGTCCCAGTATCTGAGGCGGCCGCATGGCCATGCATGAGGCGCCCGCCTCACTTGCTGTTAAATCCTACGGGATTTTCCTCCTTCAATCTTTTGTGATCCAATTAGCCACTTAAACCTCCTTCCTAATTGGCCCTAATCCAACCTATTAGACCCTAATCAAGTTAGATTAGGCTTAACCTCAAGTAACCTTCTCTTGACAAGTGGAAAATGGGAGCCTCTCCTCTTGACATGTGGATTTCCACCAAATCCATGCAACATATAAAAAGCCTCTCTCTTGTTGACTTAACCATTAAGCCTCATTTCCGCATTTCTTCTTCTCTCTCTTGCCATGTTTAGTGTGTGTAGAGAATAGGTGAGATTGGTGTGTGTCTCTCCCCTAGATTGAGCTCCCGACCTCCGATTGCCAAACCGAGACCACCGGAGTGAAGCTACCGACGAGGAGATCGATTCCATCCGATTACTTTGTACTCCAACCTTCCTTTTCCTTGGTGAATGTAAGCTATTAATTTCCCCTTAGGTTGTATGTTAGACCTGCCATGTTTCCCCCTTTTCTATTGATTTCCATGCTCTACCATGTCCAAGCCATGATTGTGAATGATTTGGTCTTTTGAGATTTTGATTGATATGTTCATCTTGTTCAATTAGACTTATGCCTAGAATTAATTATGTTCTATGCCTCCTTAGGAACAACTAATGTTCTTGGATTAATAGATTTTGATAACTCTTGGGAATTATGATTTCTAGGGTTTCCTATGCCTTGTATTGATCATCCTATTGAATTGGGTCCTAGGCCTAGAATAAATTGTGTTCTATGTTCCCTTACGAGTAAATAATGTTCTTGGACCCTTGCATTTTAATAACCTTGAAAGAATGATTCTAAGGTCCCCTGAATTCGAACTATCGATAACTCTTAACTACGGTTGTTAAATGGATTAATGACCCAATTTAGCCGATCATATATGAGAACTTAGAAAAGGGTTTGTGATGCATTTAGCGTCCTAACTCTATTGGATGAACTGTTAGAGACGACTCAACGGAGTCAAGTTTAGCGAGCTATTGAACAATACCGGCTCACCGATCAATCCCTACGACGTTCTAACGCGTTTCCCTAAGAATAATAATTCTAGACTTTTGAACTTGAATTGATTGCCTTGCTTGATCTTGAATGTCATATTATAGAATGACTAATTGACATGTGAGTTCGCTCTTGTCGAACTCAACCCTACTTGGTTATTGATGAGAATAATTTACTTGTCTTGAACGAGATCGCTCTTGTCGATCTCGTTCTCTACTGAGAATTTTGTTAAGTATACATTACTTGGCATTGCATGAGTCAAATGGCATCCGTCTTTGTTTGTTCACACACGCCGCCTTGTGGCCACGGTGGGAAGTAACTCCCATCTTTGTAATCATTTAAGAGCATCATGGTGACTATCCCTGCATCTCCTCGGAAGATCGATGTACTTACACACATTCGATACCCGCACATTCCAGATAACGCTTGTATGCAGGAACTACGTAGCGGCCCGGCTCTTCATATATCCTTATTCTATGTGATTTATTTATGCGCACTTATGTGAAACAATGTGCATCCTGAATATATGACTCTATGCTTATGTGACTATATCTTGCCTTGAATGTTGCATCTTGCCATGACATGCATGATTAATAGCTTACAAGTCTTTATGACTTACCCTTTCCCCTTTACTGCTTTAGATCCTAGCAAGACAGTCACCTCGTTGACTAGCCGTGTTCGTGCCTTGTACCCTTTTTGGTGACCGTTGATTCTTGTAGAGGTGGTTTTTGTTGGCCTCTTACTCTTGTTTATAATTTTTGTAAGGACGACGGGATAAGCAAGTCAACTAGACTATGCTTGGGTATTTGTATAGAACTTGATTGTAAATCTTCTTAGCTGCTAGTAGTTTAATACTTGTAGTACTTGTAACCCCTTTTTGCGGCATTGTGTTAGCCGAGCTTTGGTTAACTTGTTTTATTCCACTACGTATTAGTCTTCCGCTGAGCATGCTATTAGCTCTTATTTAATCCTTGTCCATAAACCGTTAGCTTGGGTTCGGCATGTAGTGTCGCCGAAGACTTGGTTATATTGCTTAACTGTTTTTCAGGTTTAAAAGTTTTAAAAATATCCGGCCGTTTGGTGCCGAGGCGTGCTACGTCTCTAATGTTGCGTCACGTCATTTTTGTAAATTAAGTCCTTGCATGTTTTAATTGCCTACTTGTTTCCTCCTTATTTGGGCGGTCCACCTCGGTCCCATCTCTGCCCGGTCGCCACGCCTTGGTATCAGAGCTTGTTTTTAGGTTAGCTATCGGCCAGGATAGGTTCCATGGCCTAGGTGGGTTGTTTCTTGGTGTGATGTTCTAACGTCGAGTGAATTCTTATAGGTGCTTGATGGTGAACCCTAGAGCGCCGTGTAGCCGAGGTAGAGGCCGACCCAGGAGAGTTCCTGAGGAACCTGAAGTGGAGTTACCACCTCCACCACCGAATCCAGTGGGCATGAATGCTCAGATGGCGGATTTGTACCGTCGTATGACAGAGATTATGACCGAGATGGCCCAGCTTGGCCAGGGTCAGAATGTACCTCCTCCACCACCACCCCCAGAACAGGAGGCGAGAGTGTCGCCACCTCTGCGCTATACCAGGGTGCTAGGGCTCGAATAATCTTTGTGTTAGAGATTCTTGAAAATGAAGCCTCCATCTTTTGAGGGAGAGGCGGATGCTAGTATGGCCGAGCTATGGCTTGAGGATGTGAAGAAAATATTCGCAACACTGGATTGCACGGATGAGGAGAAAGTGATCTTAGCTGCTTATAAGCTTAGAGGAGCCGCCAATCATTGGTGGGAGGTTTTACTTGCTAGTTGGGAGTTGAATCGGGTGGCGCAGGTGTGGCCTACATTTGAGGCAGAGTTTAGGGCTACTTATGTGCCTACAGTGATTAGACAGCGAAGGGAGAAAGAATTCCAGGAATTGGAGCAAGGTTCCATGTCTATAGCTCAGTATTCTTCTAAATTCACTGAGTTGTCCCGTTATTGTGCACATCTGGTGCAAGATGAGAGACACAGGACCCAGAGGTTCGTGAAGGGGTTGAAGACCGAATACGTGAAACTTGATTGTTATCCCTACGGTTAGCAGTACACGGAAAAGTGCGGTAGATCGTGCGCGTATGAGATCGAAGCGAGACATTGAGAGCACACAGGTGTAAGCATCACGTGCGCTTCTCGCCAGCTCTTCGCAGCGACGCAGGAGAGTCAGTCTTACGGAAATCGTCCGCTACCTGTGGCAATCGCCGCAGCGGTGGTCGAATAGGCATCGACCGGTGGTCGAGATAGGCGCCCGTCTGAGAGTCGTGGTAGTAGTGCTCCTGCTCCACAGGGGCAACAGACTCAGGGCGGAGGACCATTGGTTTGTTCTTATTGTAATAAGATTGGGCACTCTAGCGAAGTGTCGGACCGAGACTTGGCACGTGTCTTAGTTGTGGAGATCCTAATCATCGCCAAAGGCCCTAAGTCTAGAGCAGCTTCCTCGGGGTCAAATTGATTCGGCGATGCAGGTCCAAGCGGGATAGCGATGGGCGTCTAAGGCGCGAGCTCGTGTTCAGCGCTTGATCGGCGAGTGTTCCCGAGTCTACTGTGATCGGAGGTACTCTTTCGGTCCTTCGGTCATCATGCTCGAGTTCTTATAGATCCGGTTCTACCCATTCTTATGTTGCATCGCATTTCCTAGAACATTTATATGTCTTGCCCAGCTTGATTACCTTATGTGCTTGAGGTGTCTACACCGTTGGGTGATTGCTTGTTGGCGTCTGAGGTCTATAGAGGCTGTGATGTGCTTGTTCATGATCGAGTCTTGCATGCTGATTTGGTAGTGTTACCTATTAGAGACTTTGATGTGATTCTTGGTATGGATTGGCTATGTATACATCATGCTTTAGTTGACTGCCGTCGTAGAAAGTAACTTTTGCCATGCCCGTATTCCGAATTTGTGTTTTCGGTGATCATGCTATGAGTGGGGTTCATATTATTTCTGCTTTGCGGGCTAGACAACTCTTATCGCGCGGGTGTACGGGGTATTTAGCTTGTGTTATTGATACTAGCATGTCTTCTGCTAAGCTAGAGGATATCCCGGTAGTTAATGAGTTCCCCGATGTCTTTTCTTCCGAGTATGCTTTGCCTCCTGACCGAGAACTAGAGTTCTGTATTGAACTACTGCCAGGGACTTCGCCTATTTCTAGGGCACCTTACCGTATGACTCCGGTAAGAATTTAGGGACTAAATTCCTTTAAGTGGGGGAGGATGTGAGAACCCAAACCCATTACTTGCATTACTTGCATTACTTGTTTTATACCTTAATAACTTGTGTATATTATGCTTTAACATGATTAGATATTTCTGTTTGTCCATGCCTGACTCGTATTATCATGATTTCGCTCCTTGTCGCTTGATTACCTTCTATGCTTAGCATACCTTCCCGTTATGCCTTGAGTATTGCCTTAGCTTGATTTGCACTCAACCAAGACATTGTTAGGGTTCTATTGTCTTCCATAGATGACTTAGAACATTCACCTTGACCATTGTAAGCTTGATTGGAAGTTTAGAAACCTTCTTGCTTTGTTTTGGCCTTAGCGATTTCACCCGTCTCCCGTTTTGCTCGTATTTCGACGTGCGATGTGTTCCTTGAGTTCCCGGACTTGTATTCAAGTCATAACCATGATTAAACAAGCCTATTCCATGCCCAAGTTACCCTAGTTTTATTGGCATTTGATCTGGGTATGATTCGTCAACCAATCGTCGCTTGACTCGAGCCTTGTCCTACCTTGTTCCGGGTGTTGTTCGGGTATGTTTCGGACATGTTTTGAGTTATGTTAGACCCTAGAATGGTTGCCCATGAGCTTGGGACCATTTAGGACTTGTTTAGGTCAAGTTTTGGAGCTCCAGAAGTTCAGCGGCCGCATGGCTCAGTGAGGCGCCCGCCCAAGTGCGAGAGCAAATGATAAAGGAACCGGCCCGAGTTGAGGCGGCGCATGACTAGGGTGAGGCGCCCGCCTCACTGTGATCAGCTCTACGGGATTTTCCTCCTTCCAAATTTTTGTGATCTAATTAGCCACTTAAACCTCCTTCCTAATTGGCCCTAATCCAACCTATTAAACCCTAATCAAGCTAGATTAGTCCTAATCCCAAGTAACCTTCTCTTGACAAGTGGAAAATGGGAGCCTCTCCTCTTGACATGTGGAATTCCACCAAATCCATGCAAGGTATAAACAAGCCTCTCTCTTGTTGACTTAACCTTAAACCCCCATTATCAGATTTTCTCTCCTCTCTCTTGCCATGTTAGTGTGTGTAGAGAAAAGGTGAGATTGGTGTGTGTCTCTCCCCTAGATTGAGCTCCCGACCTCCGATTTCCAAACCGAGACCACCGGAGTGAAGCTACCGGCGAGGAGATCGTTTCCATCCGATTACTTTGTACTCCAACCTTCCTTTTCCTTGGTGAAGGTAAGCTATTAATTTCCCCTTAGGTTGTATGTTAGACATGCCATGTTCCCCCTTTCTATTGATTTCCATGCTCTACTATGTCCAAGCCATGATTGTGAATGAATTGGTCCTTGAGAATTTGATTGATATGTTCATCTTGTTCAATTAGACCTATGCCTAGAATTAATTATGCTCTATGCTTCCTTGGGAACAACTAATGTTCTTGAATTAATAGATTTTGATAACTCTTGGGAATTTTGAATTCTAGGGTTTCATATGCCTTGTATTGATTATCCTATTGAATTGGGTCCTAGGCCTAGAATAAATTGTGTTCTATGTTCCCTTATGAATAAATAACGTTCTTGGACCCTTGCATTTTAATAACCTTGAAGAATGATTCTAAGGTCCCTTGAATTCGAATTATCGATAACTCTTAACTACGGTTGTTAAATGGATTAATGACCTAGCCGATCATATACGAGAACTTAGAAAAGGGTTCATGATGCATTTAGCGTCCTAACCCTATTGGATGAATTGTTAGAGACGACTCAACGGAGTCAAGTTTAGCGAGCTATTGAACAATACCGGCTCACCGATCAATCCCTACGACGTTCTAAACGCGTTTCCCTAAGAATAATAATTCTAGACTTTTGAACTTGAATTGATTGCCTTGCTTGATCTTGAATGTCATATTATAGAATGACTAATTGACATGTGAGTTCGCTCTTGTCGAACTCAACCCTACTTGGTTATTGATAAGAATAATTTACTTGTCTCGAACGAGATCGCTCTTGTCGACCTCGTTCTCTACTTGAGAATTTTGTTAAGTATACATTACTTGGCATATGCATGAGTCCAAATTGGCATCCCGCCTTTGTTCACACACGCCTCCACCGTGGCCACACGGTGGGAAGTAGCTCCCATGCTGTAATCATTTAAGAGCATCACTGGTGACTATCCCGGGCATCTCCTCGGAAGATCGATGTACTTACACACATTCGATACCGCACATTCCAGATAACGCTTGTATGCAGGAACTACGTAGCGGCCCGGCTCTCCATATATCCTTATCCTATGTGATTTATTTATGCGCACTTATGTGAAACAATGTGCATCCTGAATATATGACTCTATGCTTATGTGACTATATCTTGCCCTGAACGTTGCATCTTGCCATGACATGCATGATTAATAGCTTACAAGTCTTTATGACTTACCCTTTCCCCTTTACTGCTTTAGATCCTAGCAAGACAGGTCCTGCTCGTTGACTAGCTGTGTTCGTGCCTTGTACCCTTTTTGGTGACCGTTGATTCTTGTAGAGGTGGTTTTTGTTGGCCTCTTACTCTTGTTTATAATTTTTGTAAGGACGACGGGATAAGCAAGTCAACTAGACTATGCTTGGGTATTTGTATAGAACTTGATTGTAAATCTTCTTAGCTGCTAGTAGTTTAATACTTGTAGTACTTGTAACCCTTTGGTAGGCATTGTGTTAGCCGAGCTTTGGTTAACTTGTATTTATTCCACTACGTATTAGTCTTCCGCTGAGCATGCTATTAGCTCTTATTTAAATCCTTGTCCATAAACTGTTAGCTTGGGTTCCGGCATGTAGTGTCGCCGAAGACTTGGTTATATTGCTTAACTGTTTATCAGGTTTAAAAGTTTAAAAAAAAATATCCGGCCGTTTGGTGCCGAGGCGTGCTACGTCTCTAATGTTGCGTCACGTCATTTTTGTAAATTAAGTCCTTGCATGTTTTAATTGCCTACTTGTTTCCTCCTTATTTGGGCGGTCCGACCCTCGGTCCCATCTCGGGCCCGGGCCGGGTCGCCACAGTTGGTATCAGAGCTTGTTTTAGGTTAGCTATCGGCCAGGATAGGTTCCATGGCCTAGGTGGGTTGTTTCTTGGTGTGATGTTCTAACGTCGAGTGAATTCTTATAGGTGCTTGATGGTGAACCCTAGAGCAGACCGTGTAGGCCGAGGTAGAGGCCGACCCAGGAGAGTTCCTGAGGAACCTGAAGTGGAGTTACCACCTCCACCACCGAATCCAGTGGGCATGAATGCTCAGATGGCGGATTTGTACCGTCGTATGACAGAGATTATGACCGAGATGGCCCAGCTTGGCCAGGGTCAGAATGTACCTCCTCCACCACCACCCCGGAGGCGAGAGTGTCGCCACCGCGTCTATACCAGGGTGCTGTGGCTCGGAATAATGCCGTGTTAGAGAGATTCTTGAAAATGAAGCCTCCATCTTTTGAGGGAGAGGCGGATGCTAGTATGGCCGAGCTATGGCTTGAGGATGTGAAGAAAATATTCGCAACCGGATTGCACCTGATGAGGAGAAAGTGATCTTAGGCTGCGTATAAGCTTAGAGGAGCCGCCAATCATTGGTGGGAGGTTTTACTTGCTAGTTGGGAGTTGAATCGGGTGGCGCAGGTGTGGCCTACATTTGAGGCAGAGTTTAGGGCTACTTATGTGCCTACAGTGATTAGACAGCGAAGGGAGAAAGAATTCCAGGAATTGGAGCAAGGTTCCATGTCTATAGCTCAGTATTCTTCTAAATTCACTGAGTTGTCCCGTTATTGTGCACATCTGGTGCAAGATGAGAGACACAGGACCCAGAGGTTCGTGAAGGGGTTGAAGACCGAATACAGGAAACAGTTGTTATCCCTACAGTTAGCAGATTACCGGAGTGCGGTAGATCGTGCGTATGAGATCGAGCGAGACATTGAGGAGCACAGAAGCATCTGTGCGCGTCTTCTCAGCAGATCTTCAGCGGCAGGAGAGGTCGATCTTAAAATCGTGCAGCTACTGTGGCAATCGCCGCGGCGGTGGTCGAATAGGCATCGATCGTGGTCGATAGGCGCCCGTCTGAGAGTCGCGGTAGTAGTGCTCCTGCTCCACAGGGGCAACAGACTCAGGGCGGAGGACCATTGGTTTGTTCTTATTGTAATAAGATTGGGCACTCTAGCGAGAAGTGTCGGACCAGACTTGGCACGTGTCTTAGTTGTGGAGATCCTAATCATCGGCTCAAGGACTGTCCTAAGTCTAGAGCAGCTCAGTCCTCGGGGTCAGTTCAGCAGTCTGGGTCCAAGAGGGATAGCGATGGGCGTCCTAAGGCGCAGGCTCGTGTTTTCGCGCTTGATCAGCGAGGTGTTCCCGAGTCTACTTCTGTGATCGGAGGTACTCTTTCAGTCTTCGGTCATCATGCTCGAGTTCTTATAGATCCGGTTCTACCCATTCTTATGTTGCATCGCATTTCCTAGAACATTTATATGTCTTGCTGCTACCTTATGTGCTTGAGGTGTCTACACCGTTGGGTGATTGCTTGTTGGCGTCGAGGTCTATAGAGGCGTGATGTGCTTGTTCATGATCGAGTCTTGCATGCTGATTTGGTAGTATTACCTATTAGAGACTTTGATGTGATTCTTGGTATGGATTGGCTATGTATACATCATGCTTTAGTTGACTGCCGTCGTAAGAAAGTAACTTTTGCCATGCCCGGTATTCCGGAATTTGTGTTTTCGGGTGATCATGCTATGAGTGGGGTTCATATTATTTCTGCTTTGCGGGCTAGACAACTCTTATCGCGCGGGTGTACGGGGTATTTAGCTTGTGTTCTTGATACTAGCATGTCTTCTGCTAAGCTAGAGGATATCCCGGTAGTTAATGAGTTCCCCGATGTCTTTTCTTCCGAGTATGCTTTGCCTCCCGACCGAGAACTAGAGTTCTGTATTGAACTACTGCCAGGGACTTCGCCTATTTCTAGGGCACCTTACCAGTATGACTCTGTAAGAATTTAGGGACTAAATTCCTTTAAGTGGGGAGGATGTGAGAACCCAAACCCATTACTTGCATTACTTGCATTACTTGTTTTATACCTTAATAACTTGTGTATATTATGCTTTAACATGATTAGATATTTCGTTTGTCCATGCCCGACTCAGATATCATGATTTCGCTCCTTGTCGCTTGATTACCTTCTATGCTTAGCATACCTTCCCGTTATGCCTTGAGTATTGCCTTAGCTTGATTTGCACTCAACCAAGACATTGTTAGGGTTCTATTGTCTTCCATAGATGACTTAGAACATTCACCTTGACCATTGTAAGCTTGATTGGAAGTTTAGAAACCTTCTTGCTTTGTTTTGGCCTTAGCGATTTCACCCGTCTCCCGTTTTGCTCGTATTTCGACGTGCGATGTGTTCCTTGAGTTCCCGGACTTGTATTCAAGTCATAACCATGATTAAACAAGCCTATTCCATGCCCAAGTTACCCTAGTTTTATTGGCATTTGATCTGGGTATGATTCGTCAACCAATCGTCGCTTGACTCGAGCCTTGTCCTACCTTGTTCCTGTGTTGTTCGGGTATGTTTCGGACATGTTTTGAGTTATGTTAGACCCTAGAATGGTTGCCCATGAGCTTGGGACCATTTAGGACTTGTTTAGGTCAAGTTTTGGAGCTCCAGAAGTTCAGGCGGCCGCATGGCTCGAGTGAGGCGCCCGCCCCAAGTACTGAGAGCAAATGATAAAGGGAACCAGCCCCAGTAGTTGAGGCGGCCGCATGGCCTAGGGTGAGGCGCCCGCCTCACCTGCTGATCAGCTCTACGGGATTTTCCTCCTTCCAGCTTTTGTGATCTAATTAGCCACTTAAACCTCCTTCCTAATTGGCCCTAATCCAACCTATTAAACCCTAATCAAGCTAGATTAGTCCTAATCCCAAGTAACCTTCTCTTGACAAGTGGAAAATGGGAGCCTCTCCTCTTGACATGTGGAATTCCACCAAATCCATGCAAGGTATAAAAAGCCTCTCTCTTGTTGACTTAACCTTAAACCCCCATTATCGATTTTTCTCTCTCTCTTGCCATGTTAGTGTGTGTAGAGAAAAGGTGAGATTGGTGTGTGTCTCTCCCCTAGATTGAGCTCCCGACCTCCGATTTCCAAACCGAGACCACCGGAGTGAAGCTACCGGCGAGGAGATCGTTTCCATCCGATTACTTTGTACTCCAACCTTCCTTTTCCTTGGTGAAGGTAAGCTATTAATTTCCCCTTAGGTTGTATGTTAGACATGCCATGTTCCCCCTTTCTATTGATTTCCATGCTCTACTATGTCCAAGCCATGATTGTGAATGAATTGGTCCTTGAGAATTTGATTGATATGTTCATCTTGTTCAATTAGACCTATGCCTAGAATTAATTATGCTCTATGCTTCCTTGGGAACAACTAATGTTCTTGAATTAATAGATTTTGATAACTCTTGGGAATTTTGAATTCTAGGGTTTCATATGCCTTGTATTGATTATCCTATTGAATTGGGTCCTAGGCCTAGAATAAATTGTGTTCTATGTTCCCTTATGAATAAATAACGTTCTTGGACCCTTGCATTTTAATAACCTTGAAGAATGATTCTAAGGTCCCTTGAATTCGAATTATCGATAACTCTTAACTACGGTTGTTAAATGGATTAATGACCTAGCCGATCATATACGAGAACTTAGAAAAGGGTTCATGATGCATTTAGCGTCCTAACCCTATTGGATGAATTGTTAGAGACGACTCAATCCGAGTCAAGTTTAGCGAGCTATTGAACAATACCGCTCACCGATCAATCCCTACGACGCTCTAAACGCTGCTTTCCCTAAGAATAATAATTCTAGACTTTTGAACTTGAATTGATTGCCTTGCTTGATCTTGAATGTCATATTATAGAATGACTAATTGACATGTGAGTTCGCTCTTGTCGAACTCAACCCTACTTGGTTATTGATAAGAATAATTTACTTGTCTCGAACGAGATCGCTCTTGTCGACCTCGTTCTCTACTTGAGAATTTTGTTAAGTATACATTACTTGGCATATGCATGAGTCCAGCTGGCATCCCGTCTTTGTTCACACACGCCTCCACTGTGGCCACAGTGGGGAAGTAGCTCCCATGCTGTAATCATTTAAGAGCATCACTGGTGACTATCCCTGCATCTCCTGAAGATCGATGTACTTACACACATTCGATACCGCACATTCCGTATAACGCTTGTATGCGTGAACTACGTAGCGGCCCGGCCTCCATATATCCTTATCCTATGTGATTTATTTATGCGCACTTATGTGAAACAATGTGCATCCTGAATATATGACTCTATGCTTATGTGACTATATCTTGCCCTGAACGTTGCATCTTGCCATGACATGCATGATTAATAGCTTACAAGTCTTTATGACTTACCCTTTCCCCTTTACTGCTTTAGATCCTAGCAAGACAGGTCCTGCTCGTTGACTAGCTGTGTTCGTGCCTTGTACCCTTTTTGGTGACCGTTGATTCTTGTAGAGGTGGTTTTTGTTGGCCTCTTACTCTTGTTTATAATTTTTGTAAGGACGACGGGATAAGCAAGTCAACTAGACTATGCTTGGGTATTTGTATAGAACTTGATTGTAAATCTTCTTAGCTGCTAGTAGTTTAATACTTGTAGTACTTGTAACCCCCTTTTGGGCCGGCATTGTGTTAGCCGAGCTTTGGTTAACTTGTATTTATTCCACTACGTATTAGTCTTCCGCTGAGCATGCTATTAGCTCTTATTTAAATCCTTGTCCATAAACTGTTAGCTTGGGTTCCGGCATGTAGTGTCGCCGAAGACTTGGTTATATTGCTTAACTGTTTATCAGGTTTAAAAGTTTAAAAAAAAATATCCGGCCGTTTGGTGCCGAGGCGTGCTACGTCTCTAATGTTAAGGCCACGTCATTTTTGTAAATTAAGTCCTTGCATGTTTTAATTGCCTACTTGTTTCCTCCTTATTTGGGCGGTCCGACCCTCGGTCCCATCTCGGGCCCGGGCCGGGTCGCCACAGGGGCTAAGGCTCACTTCTACCGGTTGGTTTTGTGTTTGGAGGAGGTTTGGCAGAGTTTCGAGGCTTTTTGAGGTGACCGCTCACTATCTCACTTCGCTCTCTATTTCTCCACCGTAACGAGGACGCGGAGAATTTTTATCGAAGAAAAGGTGTGTCGACTGAAGAGCTGAGAGCCTGTATTTATAGGCTGAACTGGGGACATCGATGGAAATAAATTTACTTCTCTGTGCATCATTCGTTTGTACACCGCGCAGAAGAATTTAGGCCTTACGGCAAATGAATAGTGGAGCGCTGAAGAAACTGGGTGCAGTGTAATAGAAAATTGGGCGCAGCAAGAGGAATTGGGCGCCATGCCCAAGTAAATTGGGAGCCACGCCCAATTTCTATGGTGACCATGCCTAATTTCAAAGTTTCCACTTTTTGTACACTTTGGTCCCTGCAGTTCATCCTTTTGTGCATCCTGCTTTGTCCTTTTGCACTTTTGACCCTGTAACTTGACATTTGTTCATGTTTTAACAGGTCTTGATATTTTATGTCATGTCACATACCAGGGGTACGAAATTGGGGTGTCTACAGTGCTAGATTTCAAGCAGACCCTCGTGAGTCACACCTTCTTGCAGCCAAAAGAATTATTAAATATGTATCAGATACCACCAACTTAGGCATCTGGTACTGTGGGTTCACGGGAAATTGCACCCGCGCCCCGCGCGCCCTTGGATAGGGGTGCGAGTATGTGCGGATGCGGTGACATCCACTGCTCTCGTTCCACCCTCCCTTTTTTAGGGGAGGACGAAATCAAAAGTGCGAGAGGAGTGCTGTCAGAATAGCGCGTTTGAATGCGCCTCGGTTGCCTTTAGTGGATTTTGATCCAATATCGAAGCCTTGGGTTTTCTATGTCAAGTTATCCCTTTTTTAGGGGATACCAGGATATAGGGATGCATTACCCTTCCATTCCCATTCTCCCTTTTTTAGGGGAAAGCGGGAAAGTGCAAGGAAGGAATGTTGCGGCGCCCCCACTATGGATTTTATGAAAATAGCCTTATGGCCTATTTCGGATCACTATGGGTGCTTTGGGTTTTCTAAATCAAGTTATCCCTTTTTTAGGGGATACCAGGACATAGG
The DNA here is from genome assembly GCA_013146195.2 of Codonopsis lanceolata. Taxonomy (NCBI): domain Eukaryota; kingdom Viridiplantae; phylum Streptophyta; class Magnoliopsida; order Asterales; family Campanulaceae; genus Codonopsis; species Codonopsis lanceolata. The sequence goes on along the minus strand of CM028377.1, from coordinate 26,219,091 downwards.
AATACATTACCTTTCCATTTCCATTCTCCCTTTTTTAGGGGAAAATGGAAAAGTGCAAGGAAATATGTTGCGAGGCCCCACTGGATCCAAAATGTTTTAGAGTCACCATCTTTATTTTGACGAAGAAATAAAGCAAAACCAAAAAAGAAAACCAGAGATAATAAGAACGGGTCCGGGGGCTAAGTTACGAGTTAGGAAGGTGCTAGGCACCCAACTCGCCCTTTCGGTCTCAAAAAAGTTTTCGGCTAAAGTATGCTTTTTGTTATATTTATTTAACAGATAAATAAAGCATTAAATGCCTGCAAATACATCCATTTGTCTACATTATTTACAGACTTGCAACTGTCTCTTTACAAATAATTACAGATGTACTTAAAAATATTTGGCCATAATAACGGCTCTTTTTAGTACTATTTCCTAACTTAATCCGGGCAGCACAACTGCTTATATATCTACATTGGGCCGGATCGGAAATAACACTTTTACAAATAAAACTTTAAAACTTACCTACTAATGGCCTAGGGTGTGCTCGCTCTGTCCTATAGGGAGAGGGAATCTTTTTTGTTGTTGTTGTTGTTGTTGTGTGTTGTGTGGATTCGGGCAGAGTGACTGCTTCTGAAAGTTACTTTCGGCCTCGGGATTTGGGCAGAGTAACATTTTATTTTGGTTGTTGTGTTTGCTTGAGGTAGGCTGAAATCGGGCAGAATAACGGCTTATTTCTGACTGATTTGGCCTTTTAAATCGAGCAGAGCAACTGCTCTTTCCACGATTTTTGGACCAGGGAAATAGGGTGGATACCTACCTGGGGGGATATGGCTCACTTCTACAGGTTAGTTTTGTGTTTGGAAGAGATTTGGCAGGGTTTCGAGCCTTTTTGAGGTGATCGCTCACTATCTCACGTCCCTCTCTATTTCTTCAGCGTAATTAGAACGCGGAGAATTTTTATCGATGAAATGGTGTACTGAAGGCGGACCCCAAAGCCTCTATTTATAGGCTGGAGAGAGGACATTGAAGGAATTTAATTTTACTCTTCGTGCATCGATCGATTGTACCAGCCACAGAAAGATTTCAATTTTTGACGTTTTGAACCCTGCATTTCACTCTTTTACACATCCTGCTTTGTCCTTTTGCACTTTTGACCCTGTAACTTGACATTTGTTAATGTTTTAACAGGTCTTGATATTTTATGTCATGTCACATACCTGGGGTACGAAATTGGGGTGTCTACAGAGCCCATCAACGATGGAGTCTATGGGTAACCCGCAGCTTGCTGAGTAGACAAACATCGTAGATAAGAAATAGACTCTCCAATTTCGTTCAATTATAAAATGAGGGAGAAAGATGCAACAGGTAGCAGTTATAATGCAACAATTTATAATATGAAACAAACCTCCATATCCTAGACATTTTTAGTCAGTTATAGCAGGTTATTGCAGTTTTTAAGCAGTTATGTAAATTAAGTGCTCTGATGGTCGGACCTACTAATGTAGGCTGCCTACGTATCCCTTAATAAAAGAATCAGACCAAACGTAGTTCGGCCTCAAGCAAGACGAACAACCAACGAGGATGTTGTGCTCTTTGGGTCAAAGACCCATCTGAGAGCACAAACGAAAAAAAAGATTTTCATGTTTTTTTGAAAAGTCGTATTATTCCGGTCCGAAACCGTTGTCAAATACGGTATGAAGATTTTTGTGTATTTCGAAAACCATATTTCACCCGGTCCATACCTGTCGTTGAAATACGTTAAGAGGCATTTTCAAAATCATGTCTGGCTGGTCAAATACCTTGTTTCCAAACACAATAAGAAAACTTTCAAATTTCGAAAAATGTACTCAACCGATAAATGTCTGTCGTCAAATACGACAAAAGGAATTTTCTTCAAATTTTTCGAAAACTGCGCCCAACTGATCGAAATCTGTTGGACACGACAAAGATTTTTCTTTTTTTTTCTTCCTCTCTTTTTTTTTTTTTTTTGTTTTTATGCCTCTTTTTTTTTTTTGAACAAAATTTTTTTTTTGAAAAAGATTTTTCTTTTATTTATGAAAGTAAAATAAGCAAATCTTACCTTTCCTACCTTTCTAGGCTTTTGACTGCTGCTGCTGGTTCAGCTGATTTGGTTATTTCTACAGTTCTGGCCTTTCATGTTGGGGATCTCTTTTTTTCTTTTCTTTTTCTCTCCTTTTTTTTATTTTCTTCATGACTTTATTTTTGATTTTCCTCTTTTTTTTTTCTTTTCTTTCTTTGAATTTTTTTTTTGACTTTATTTTTACAAAAAAGAAATGAGGGGCTTACCTTTGCCGTCGAATTTTCTGACTTTTCTGCTTGTCTTGCGGCTGACTTGCTGGGGACATGGATTTCTCTTGCTCTTGTGATGAAAGGCCGTTGAATGTGGTTAACAAAATTACTTTTATTAACTTTCTGTTAAGTTTTAGGGGCCGCTTTGCAACTTTGGAATTTTGAGGACTTAAGTGCTGATTCTGAGTTGCTTGGAGGGGGAAAAGTGAAAAATCTCACTTTTCCTTCCTTCTTCACTTACGGGATGAAGGAGTAGCCTTCCTTTCTTTCTCTTCTCTGCTTTCTTCTTCCATTGTTGACGGAAGAGAGATTTCTTTTTTTATTTCTTTCATTTCTTCTCCTTTTCTCAATTTTCTTCCGCCAAAAATTTTGTTTTTCTGCACAGATGGCTTCTTCCTCAAGATCTCGGAAGGGGAAAGCACCAATGAACCCAGAAACAGCCAAAGAAAGGAGGGAACTTCCTCCTTTGGTCCGGAATCATGCTGATTATTATTATTCAAAGCGTGATTGGGGTAACCTGGTGCGTGACTGGTACAAACATGTCTCAAATCTTCCGGATCCTACTGTAAGTATACTCTTTCTTCTATCAATTTGGTTAATTCTTCAGATCTGCTCAATTCCTGTGTTGTTTTGGACTTTTGGAGTATATATATGCTGCCTATGATGTTTATGCATGCAATTTATGGGCTAAAATGATGCAATTTTGGTAGTGATGCATGAAATTTGGGCAATTTATTTTTGCGATGCATAATTGAACTAGTAGTCACTATTTGACCCTACTATGCATGATTTATAATGTTAATGCAAATAAGGTTATATGATGCATGTTTTAGACCTAAAAATATTTTTACATGGTATATGTTCGCAATACGGACATTTTCGGAATGAAATGCAAATTTTTCCAGGTGCATTTATTTTGTTGTTTTTCTTCTCTCTTTTAAAAAAAAATTAATGTATTAATTATGCAAGAAAAAGGGGTTTGTGAGAATCTTACCTCTCTTTTCCTCTTCTTTTCTTTCTTTTCAGGAGCGTAAGACTTTGAGCAGGGCCCGAGCCAGCTGTGATATGGTATTTGACATCTTTCTGTCAATGCCCGCACCGGCCCAGGTTCTAGTGGAGGAGACGGGCTTCAGAGTGTTCATGCGGGCGTTTAGTTCTTTCGCGATTATCTGACCATATTCGATGTGTTGCGGGACTTTTGGTGGGACACCACCCACACTTTCCATCTCAGCTGGGGAGAAATTACCATGACCCCATGTGATTTTGCTGCTATCACAGGCATACCTACCAGCATCGGGCAGACCTTGGCACCAGATTATACCCTTCTTGAGCATCATGATGTGGTGGAGGATCTTCTAGGGTTTGTGCCCACATACAAGACTGCTGATGAGGTTACTATTCGCAGTGTGAAGGAGTGGCTTGTGGAGAATGCTGGAAAGGTTGATGCTGGGGATAGCGTTGATGTGGCTCGTGTTGCCAGAGCATTTTTATTTTTCTTCTTGGGGATGTCGATCTTTGCCAATTCCTCCACTTCCCTGAGGGTTTCATTGCTAGGCTGCCTTCGAGATCTGGACCACGTGATAGATTATGATTGGGGACAGGTAGGTCTGGCTGAGCTTTACGTCTCCATGGATAGGTTGAGTCGGAATGACTCAAATGTTATGACTGGTTTGGATCCTGCTTGGGAGGTATATTTCTTTTTCCACTCTCAATTTTTTTCTGTAAGCATTTTTTTTTATTATTCCCCCCCCCCTTTTTTTTTATTAGCTGACTTTTGCTTCCCTTCCTTCTTTTTTTTTTCCAGGTGTGGGCTTATTCTATTTTCGACTTTACACGGGGCCCACTGCGTAGCGATGTTTACGGTCCGCCTTACTTAGCCAAGTTCGTAAATGCAAATCGGAAGAAAAAGGACGGCAAGGGCCGTTTTTTAGAGTCATTGGGGCTGTCCGACAAAGTAGAGAGCTCGACCTCGGGCTCAGTGCACCTGGTCCCTTGGCAGAATCTGATAGGGCCGTACGAGGTTACTCTGGCATTGAGTCGTTGCCAGCATTTTCTGGTTTCGACACCTCCGGTGGCACCTCCTGCACCTCCCCCATGGGTAATTGCTCCAGACCTTCTGGCAAACCGGTATCTTTATCTGTCCAAATTTATGATGCCTCCCAGTGATTATCCGATCATATCATACGAGGATTTTCTGAGGACGATGCTCCATCCTCCTCATCCTCCTCTTGTGATTGGCAGGCGTGCATCTATTGCTTGTGATAGGCCCGGGTCTTCTCATTCCATTCTTGATGCGCAGTCAGAGTTTTCCATGCCTGATGATGCCTTTTCGACTTTCCGATATCGGCGAGACGGGAGGCTCATAGAGGAGGTCCTTCCTGATGCCGAGATCCCTGAGGAATATCGTGTCCCTAATCATGCCCGCACGGTATATTCATCATCTTCTTTTTTTTTGTTAGCATCATTTATTTTTCTGTTTGGACTGATGCTCTCTCTTTTTTTTAATCATCTTCTTTTCCTCCTCTCAGGTCAAGGTATCTACGTACAAGCTAAGGCTGTTGCGGGGCTTTGTTAGCAGCAACAAGCTTTATCAGCGGCTGATGGATGATTTTTCTTGCCAGGGTAATGATACTATGCGGCAGCCCAGGTGCCGTGATGGTGATGATGATGCAGATGTGGGATCGAGTCGCTCGGGCGGAAGGGCAGTACAGTGGCGGCATGGTGGGCCCTCGGGTCATGGGAGGTGGTTTTGACAGAGGCAGAGCGTCTTTTGATTATTAGCTTCTTTTCCCTGCATATATTAGTTTTCCTTTTATTTCTTTTTTTTTTATTTGTAACTAGAATATGTACAAACATGGATTATTTAATGCAATATAATTTTAAATGACATGAGAAAATAAAATGCACATTCAAAAAACATGCAGAAAATAAAGCTATATTGATTCCTAAGGGTGATGGCACGCTGTATCTTAGAAAAGAATTTAAAAGGAGTACACCTTTGGTTTTGAGGGGGCTTTTCTGGTGATTTGCGGGAAGAGGAAGAGGCAGCCGCCTCCTCCTGTGCATGGGAGTATAATTGCAGCCATCTATTATGCGTAGCCTTTTCTTTTATAGCCTGCTAAGTTTTTTCCGTGATCAGACGAGGCAGCAGTAGGTGATTTGGACAGAAACCGGGACACCAGCTGATTCAAGAGCCAGTATTGGACAAAGTTGGCACCACCCACATCAAAACTGGGCGCCATGCCAAGAGTGAGCATGGGTGGCGCCCATTTTACTTTCTTGGGAAGATTTCCTGGCTACTGTTCACAATTGTTTGTCGATTTCTTTTGATTTTGCATATAAAAAGGATGCCAAGCAACGTAAATTTTGACACCTGATTTCTTTCTTTCTGCATTTGCTTCCTTGAGTTTTCTCTCTTGCCCAGTCACTCCTTTCTTTTGTCAAATAAGCCTTTTATTTTGCTCAAATGGCTGCACCATACCACACGCCGTTGGAAATAGAGATTTACAAAACTGCCCTTGATCTCTGGATTCTTGCCCTTCGAGCGGACGAACGTGACTGGTTCAACCATATTTTTAGTTTCAGGTGTCTTCTATCCTGGAGAAATGTTGTTATCAACTGGGACATGTTAAGGGGGGCATCCAGGTTCTGGTCTCCTCAAGACCACCTCTTCAACTTTGGAATGAACGAGATGTGTCCTGCTTTTGAGGAGTTTTGTGCGATGCTGGGGGTAGCGTCCACTCGTCGCATTGTTGTGCCTTCGCCTCGGAGGCGTCCCTATATAGCAATTAGGGAGCTGTTCCGTACTACTCGCGCTGCCACTTCGGGTTTTTATAACGGAGTGAACTTTGATTTGACTGTTCTTCCCGGAGCTTTTACAGAGTTCAGGGAGGATGATGTAGACTATTTGAGGCGTCGGCTGACAGCTCTCTTTTTGTGTTTGGTGGGAAGATATTTGCTGGTAGGTCAACCAGGATTCATCGACGTGCGAGTTGTTGATCTTGCTTTGCAGGCACGGGACCGCCGATTGAACATTGTCCCAGTGATTCTAGCAGAGACGTTGGCTGGCCTGGATGCTTTTGCCCGTGGCGCTGAATTATTTCCTACCGCAGTCCCATTTTAATCCACATGTGGCTGGAAGAACATTTTATGTGTGTGATGGCTCCTGTGCCTTATGGAGCAATATATGACCCGGGGCTTTATGGCTTTCGCGGTCGCTTCCCCCTAACCAATTACTCGGACTATGACTGGGCTGAGAGCTTCTTTCGGAGGGGCTCTATGGATATTTCCTGGGTGGTTCATCACTGGGAAATTCGGCGCTTCCTTTTGCATTCTGTTAACTATGCCCAGGTTGTCATGTTGGGTATCAGGAGGACTTCTTCTTATAGGGCGGACAGAATATTGCACCAGTTTATGAGGGAGCAGGTTATCCCGGACACGACTCGTCTTGTGTTTTTGGAGATGGAGAATAACAGAACTTTGGACTTTGATTTCCAGAGGATGTGGCAGTTGGATTTTGATAGGCTTCACGTGGCCTATTGGTTTTCTGACTATATGCTTCTGTCCCATGAGTATTTGGCGTGGATAATGGTGGCCACGGAGGGGTCCTCTCGTGAAATTAGGGGTGGACTGAAAGATTTGTTCGGCCGTCATGTCGCCAATGGTATAGATGCCCGCCTTATGGAAATTGGCAAAGATATTGACAACTCGGGGCTGGTCATCCCTCAGGCTCTGCAGGAGGATTTTAGACGCGTGCATAATCTTGGCGCCCGGATGGTTCCTGGACAACACGCAGCAGGTCCTAGTAATGCGGCTCCTCGACTTAGCAATGCGAGTCGTCAACATAATCCCTGGGAGCCGGAGGAAGAATATTTCCCCCCCCCCAAACTGGATGGGGCACCGGTTTTAGGCATGATGATTATGAGGTTCCGTGGCTTAGCAACGTGAGTCGGCAACACAAACCCTGGGAGCCAGAAGAGGCTGTCCCTCCCCCTCAAACTGGATGGGGTACTGCTGTTAGGCATGATGATTATGAGGTGCCTCGGCTTAGCAATGCAAGTCGTCAACATAACCCCTGGGAGCCAGAGGAGGCTGTCCGTCCCCCTCCAACTGGATGGGGCACCGGCTTTAGAAATGATGGGGCCGGCCTTAGCAATACAGCGGTCCAGGAGAATGGAGATGCTGGTGACGAGGAAAGAGATACTTCTGGCGGTTCTCATACTGATGAGAACAGAGGTTCTTCTGCGCCTCGCAAAAGGGGGATATGGGCCCGGCTAGGTGGACACCGCAGGAACTGATAGACCACTTCGGGGCTGAGCTGCAAATGAAGGAATATTGGGGGGAACAAGTGGGGGTATAGGCAAAATAGATATGTGCAGGCATAATGCATAATGTAAATGTCTTAAATAAAAATTCCTAAGTTGCACCTTAGGACATGTAATATTATGTTTTAATATTTTAATGCGAGCTTTTGTCGTGGTTTTTCTTCTTTTTCTTTTGTCAGTCGAGCTTTTTGCATGCTGAAGTCTGGAGATAGGATGCCGAGGTTTTAAAGAGTGCCTTCCCTCCCCTTTTTCTCCTGATTTTCTATTTTTTTTTTTGTGCTCTAACTTTTGCCTAGGCCACCCTTTCGGGTTTTCAGCCTAGCGAGCCCTTATTTCTCCTTTTTGTTGTTTTTTTTAATATTATTTTGCTCTAATTTTTGCCTAGGCCGCCCTTTCGGGTTTTCAGCCTAGCGAGCTGGGGAGGGAAGCACTTGCTGAGTAGATTGGCTCAAGCATAGTACCTTTTGAGCTTGTTGGGATTGGAGGGCTGAACAAGGTCTTCTTTTTCCTGGTTTGTGAGGAGTACGGCACCTCCTGACCGGATCTCTTTGACAATATACGGCACATCGTGGAAGAGAGTAGTGGCAGCCTTTTGATCAGTAGCCCCAGCGTTGTTTTTTTTTTAGTCCAGACAGCATGACATGATAGCAGTAGGTTTCCCAAGGGGGTGGTGAATGAGGTCTTTTCTTGGTCTTTCTACTGCCATTTGATTTGACTATAGCCCAACATGCTGTCGATGAAGGATCTGATTTTGTGAGTAGCAACGACGTCTACCACAATATCAGTACTGGATAGAGGGAGGTCATCTTTGGGCGACGCCTTGCTGAGGTCGCAGAAGTCTACCCAGGTCTGGGCCTTCCCATTGGGCTTAGGAATGGTCACTATTTTGGACAGCCCGATCGGGTATTTTTCTCTTCTTCTTTTTTTTACTTTTCCGAATGAAGTTGACGTGCGGCTGTTTCATGCTCTTTTTTTTTTAACTTGTAGTGACCATTCCGGCTTGATGCGACGGAGCTTTTGCTTGATTGGCCGAGCATCCGGATATATGGGGATCCGGTGTTCGACTGTGGCTGGATCTAGCCCTTGCATATCTTCATAGGACCATGCAAAGATATCTACGAACTCTTTGAGGAGGTCAATGAGCGCTACCCTTTCAGAGCCTTGTAGGTAGTTGCCGATTTTGATTTCTTTGACTTGGTTGTTCAGCCCCAGATTGATGACAGACAAGTCTTCAGCTGCTGCTGATGAATGATGTTGTTCCTGTTGCTCAACTGACTTTACAAGCTCAAGCAAATATTTTTTATCTTTTGGGTCCATTTCATTAAATGACTCATTATTATGATTATTTAATGTGTCTTTTAATGTAGGTGCAACTAAGGAATAAGCAAAGATATTCAGATTATCATTAATAGCAAACTGCACAGGGCTTATTACATTATTGAGGACCTGGGGTTTGAGATCCTCATTCTTAGGGAGCGGATCGGTAGATGACCAATCCGTAAAGCTACGGGAAGGAAGGGGGATGGTATATCCGAAGCGGTCCACCAGTTCTGCGGGAGTCAAAAGCGGGCCGATCGTAGTATACTAGTTCTGCAGAGGCTTAAGAGCTCGAACTCAGCAGGGAGCTTTCCATAACCAGTGCCCCTATCTATTATACCCAAGAAATAGTTTCCTTCAAACATTTATTTAGGAACTCCTTTATTGAACAGCATATCTTACAGCACCCTTATTCATGGTTAACTAACTTGCCCTTTTTAGACCTCCTTGGCTTGATCTGTTTGAACGAATTTTGTGTCTGCCACTGTAATTACCTTGCTATCGATGAGATCCTGAATTGCATCTTTGAGTGTATGGCACTTGTCGGTAAGATGACCACTGTTTTGATGATATTCACAATAATGGGCATGATTCCAGTAAGTAGGTAATGGTTTGGGTGGTCGGTAATTATCAATGGGTTTCAGTATCCCATGGGCGCCCACGGTGTTCGGAGTATTTCAGGTCTTGGGGCAGGCAGGTCGTCATAATGTCTTATTTCTTTTCGGCCCCTTGGCTTAGGCAAATGGCCAGGTTTGGATTTGGTCTGACAACTGGGTAGAATTTTTTATGTTGGATAATATTGCAATGGGAGTGGGTTGCCTGGACCTTGGCCCAAGAGGGATTCTTTTCCTGGTACACAAGTTACTTCTTTTGGAAACCCTGAGGTAATTTGCCTGGAATAAGTATTTGAAGGGTCTAGAGGAAGGTAATTCTTTTGGTTATAGTAGCAGGCCTTTAGGTGGGGGATATCAGAGTTGATTTCTGGAGGATACAGGGTAGAACTATGGGCATTTGGAATCATACTTCCTTGGGCCATGGGATCATTCTTTGGCTAATGGCTAGCACTCTGAGCACTTGGTGGCTTTCCAGAGGTTTGGAAAAGGATATTCTCTGAGGTATCAAGAAGGTTTACCTCAGGGAGGTAGGAAGTATTAGGAACATGTTTTGAGATTTTGACTTTTCGGGAGAGAGCAGCCAAAGCCTCTAAGAAGCCTTCTAAAAGATCACCCACCACTTGGTTTATTATTCTTCCCGTATGAGCGTCCACCGCTTCTTTTAGCCAGGCTTTAAACTCAAGAGAAGGTGCATACTTAGGAGTTTCTTTTCCTGATTCCTAGTGGCTTCCATCATTGATGGCTCCTGTCATAGCTTGTTTATTTTCTGGCTGGGGTATTTGGTAAGGATTTGGGATATTGGCAGTATTTGGTGGGTTAGTGTTTGGCTGAGAAATTGGGTTTGGAGGCATATGTGAGGTTGATGTTTTTTTGTGGACTGTAGGGGAAGAGATTACCTCACTACTGGGTTTCAAGCTTTGTACCAGGTTTGCTATTTGGTTTATTATATGGTCAGCCTGTGCACCCAAATTTTGGTCTAGCCATTGCTGCATTTCTGGAGTTGGAGCATACCCTGGAGTCCCTGTATCTGTACCCATAGCGGACTGCTCACTTTCTGCTGCCATATTTCTTGGATCTGTACCCTCTGAACTGTTTCTGCCCCTTATCTGATCTGTTTCTGATACCCTCTGATATGATTTCTGCACTTGTTTCCTGTACCAACCGGCCAGTACCGTCTCTGCCTTTCCAAATTCGGGTCAGGTTTCTGAGGAAAATGGGTTTGGATGTATCAGAAGGCTGGCTGAAGGCTTTCTGGGCTTGGAGTACAGCGTGCCTTTATTAGTATATTTTATTAATTATTATTTTTCCTACAAATTGACCGGATAAGCACCTGCTTTATTTTGACAGTCTCAGGACTTTCCTGGAACAGTGGATTCTTTCTCCAGAGTATAGGACCAACGTATTCCACCTGCCTTTCAACTCCCCGAGATCGGACTGATCCCAGGCGAAGGGCCTATACTCTTTTCGGGATCCACCATTCGAAATGGTCTAGGTCGAGCATTAGAAAATAATAAATCAACCCCAATGTATTATTTTTTTTTATTTTTTCTTGACTTGCGCATTTTTTTTGACTTGCACACTTTTTTTTTTTTGACTTGCACATTTTTTTTTGACTTGCCCACATTTTTTTTTTACAATGGCTGACCCACGATTTAGAATGCAAAAACCAGTCGGTGTTTGAAGTGTCATGAGAATCTATATGCAGTCTAACGTTGGTTTATGCAGGGGGTAGGCTGGCCATGGTGTAGGGTAGCAGTTCGGAATATATTTATATGCATGTGTGCGTGTGTGCGGTATCTAAAAAGTAAAAAAAAGTTTTTTTGTTTTTTGAGATATAGAAGTAGAAAATAAAACATATATGGCATGTCTTGCTGTTATTTGTGGATTTTCTCAGCTTTTTTAGTTTGAGTGCGAACAAGCAAGCATATCATCAAGAAATAGAAAGAAAAGTGGGGAATCTATCTATTTCTATTAATTAGAAATTGGTCCTAACCCCCAAAATAAAATGACAGAATGAATGCATATATGTATATTTTGCGGAATGAAAATAAAGCAGAATAAATAATTGTATAGAGCCGACAGTGAAGCGATATTAAAAATAAAGCCTCAACCATTTTGTTGTGCTGCCCGGAAATTATTGTACATAAAATACTGCATATATATATATATATATATATATATATATATATATATATATATATATATATATATATATATATATATATATATATATATATATATATATATATATATATTTTTTTTTTTTTTTTTTTTTGCAATTTTTTTTTGAAAAATACGAATATTTTCAAGTATATCCGTAACAGTGATTCGAATGAAACTGCTGCAAGATGGAGGATCATATCCACAAATATAGACACGGATATAAAAGGAACGCAATATTCAAATTCTTAAATTAATATAACAAGCATACTTTAGCCAGAAACAAAAGAAAAAAATGTTTTGGTTACTGAGTCTAGCCATCCATTTTTATTTAAAATAAAAACGATCTCCCCAGCAGAGTCGCCACTGTGGGTTCCCGGGAAATTGCTCCCGCGCCCCGCGCGCCTTTGGATAGGGGTGCGCGTACGTGAGGATGCGGTGACATCCACTGCTCTCGTTCCACCATCCCTTTTTTAGGGGAGGACAAAATCAAAAGTGCGAGACGAGTGTTGTCAGAATAGCACGTTTGAATGCGCCTCGGTTGACTTTAGTGGATTTTGATCCAATATGGAAGTTTTGGGTTTTCTATGTCAAGTTATCCCTTTTTTAGAGGATACCAGGATATAGGAATACATCACCCTTCCATTCTCATTCTCCTTTTTTTAGGGGAAAGCGTGAAAGTGCAAGGAAGGAATGTTGCGGCGCCCCCACTATGGATTTTATGAAAATAGTCTTATACCCTATTTCGGATCACTATGGGTGTGACGACCCGACCCAGATTCCGGAACGGAATCCCAAGGTCGCGACGCTAGGACAAGGCAAGAAGAGGACAAGCACGAAGTAAATAATAGTGCAAGTCAAACATTAGAGCTATCAAGCTCTAAACATGGATGTGTAATAGTATAAAAATACGGGTAAACAAAAATCAAAGATGCAGAAGCGTTAACATAGCGAAGCCCCGAGCTAGAGAGCTCGAAAACTGAAGCAAATAGAATCAAGAGACACGTTGTCTCACAAGGCTAAACACAAAATTCACGTGCCGCAACATTGCAGACGTAGAACAAACCATCGGCACTCCAGGCCGACGTTTCGACAAGAACCCTACCTGATATAACAATTACCCAACGGCGAACATGTCGGGGTTAACAACAACAATAACAAGAGATATCGAATGCCCCGGCTACCGCTTGCAGGAGACGCATCGAATAAATAATAAGAAGTGAAGTGTACACGCCTGACTAAAAATCAGGGATAGGAAAGTACAACAAGACTAGTAATGCTACCCAACTGTAAAGTTTATATAACTTTACTCAAAACGTCCTAAGCGTAAAAGAAGGACAAAATAAAAGAAACAACACAATGCTAGAGGGAACTCCGCAAGCTACTACTCGGGGAAATCGGCTACTACAATCACGAACACACGAACTAAGCTCGGGCTATCGATCAGCTGCAATCTGCTACAATCATGAACACACGAACTAAGCTTGGCTATCGATCATCTGCGATCTGCTACAATCACGATCTACTCGGCCTCAATGTAGCGAACATGTTACTGCAACTAGAAAATAAAGTACGGGATGAGTCATAATGACCCAAGACGCGTTACTCGAACAATATAACATAATATGAAACATTGTTATAACAACAATAACATCATGTTACAACAACGAAACCCGTGAAAATGTGTCGTATACTTTGCAAGAAATATCTCCTTCTCACTTACTAAACTGTCCAAACGAACTAGGGTGGGATTCCCTGTTCAACACAAACCAAATGAATTAGAAAATAATTCTCATGAAAGCATTACATGTAAGTATGTATGACTTTTTATATACACGTCAAGTAATTCATGAAACTAGCAAGTATGAGCATGTATATTCACATATATGCATATTAAGTCATAGAATTATCAAGTATAAGCATGTATACCTACAGATATACACACCATGAAATTCAATCATGCGCAATCAAGATAAACATGATCACTTTCGATCCCATGTCTCAATTAACACTTTGTTGTCACATAAGTGCTTGAAATAAATCACATAACAGGAGGATATGTTATAGAGCCGCTACCGCAACGTAGATCCTGAAATGAAAACGGTTATCACGATTGTTGGTTGTCAGATGCACGTGAGTGATACATCGACCAAGCACGATAGTATTATTCCGAGCGCCCTAATGGTTACGACAAGGTACTCTTCTCCACTGTGATCAAATAGTGGAGGGTGGGTGCATGATGATGGGTTGGCGACCCATCACTACCACGAATCTCACAATTCGTGACGGCGATGCATCGTTACCATCGAGACAAGACAAGTATGCCAGCGCTGGACTAATGGAATGACAAGCAGATATTTACTTGACATTAAAATCAAGTAGGGATCGAGCTCGACAAGAGCGAACTCATCCATGTCAAGTAGATGTTTACTCATATTAAATCAAGTAGGAAGCGATCTCGACAAGAGCGAGCTCGTTCAAGACAAGCAAGCATGTTATGCACGACATGTTCACGATTAATCATATACATTACTTTAAGAGCCAAATTGAGTCTCGAAAATACAAGTGTCAAGTTGTCCATCGAATGTTATTCAAGTTCCAAAGGCTAGTAATCTAGTCAAATGGATTCTACAAGTTATAGGATCTCACCACGATCCTGGTAAGGTTCAATTTTTCCTTAAGCTCGACTCCGTTGAGTCTTTACTACAATTCATACCAAATAGGTTATAAATGCTATTTGCATTTCTAACCATTTTCTAAGTTCTCGGTTCACGCATAGCTAGGTTCTTGTCTCATTAAGAAACCCTAGATCATTAGTTCACAATTTCACCTATTAGTGAAATATAAGTTCAACACAAGTTGGTGAATCAATTATCAATGAAACACAGAGTAATCAAAAGCAGATTATGCTTCATGTCAAAATACACAATATGCCTTATAACTCATATAATTAAATAGAGAGAACCAATCCTTGACGAGTATCACAATTATGCTTTCATAAGTCATAATATCTAATAAGCATAGATATTTATTTCTAGCATAAATCCAAGTTAAGTGCATCACTTAACAAATAATAAACCACGCAAGTATAGAAATCCATTTCTCTTATGAATCTAGGCTAAACCCGTAACTTAACAAGTAGCAACTCATAAAATCCCCAAGACTTCATTGATGGTCCAGGATCAATTAATAAATTAGATTATATTCGCTAAAACTCATTCTAGAACGATCATTCATCCTATGTTCCCAAATTCATTATGGTTCATGTATTATTTATAAACCACGCTTGACAAATCCAAATATTGTGATCCACACATATTTAGAAACTAGACATCTTAAGGTATTATTTACCATTTTGAATCATTCAATTCAGACCTATAATCATCAATTTATGATTATCCCAAACACAAGTTATTTTCCAGATTTTATGTTATAACTCATTCTGTACATCCATCTTGTAAATTCCACCCTTAATTACTCACAACTCAAAAGGAGGTGACTATTTCTTAGTATGAAACTAGACTGTTAATACTATATTTTAGCCTTTTAAATTACTCCATTATGACTTGTATTCAACAAAATACAGCCCATCAAATTCACCAAATATTCCTCGTTTCTCCAAATGAAATAAAATTTACATTTCCAGAAACTAGACTCTTTCAGCTAGATTTTACCATTTTAAAACACTCCAATTGGACTTGTATTCATCAAATCATGGTCCTCTCAACTTCATGACATAAGTCTGATTCTCTACTAGGCTTACACTGAGTGTCTGTCTTAGAAAATTCACCAAATATTCCTCATAAATCCAAATATTATAAATATAACATTTACAGAAACTAGAATCTTTGAACTACAACTTATCATTTTAAACTCTTCAATTCAGACATGTACTCATCGAATTATGGTCACCTAAATCTCATGTTAACAGGTTGGATTTCTGGTAACAACTTACTGGAACAGCCACGTTTTGTGACCAATGAAAAATACTTCCTGAACTCCAAAATTTATGAAACTTTACAGAGAGTTACCTAACATGTATAGGTATAACATACTCCATTTTTAGACAATTCCATTTAGTGGATTAGTACCAGTACTCTCCCGAAATTTACCCAAAACAAAAACTGAATTTGCATGGTTTGTTTTCCAACAAGTTCATGAACAACATTGTTTCCCAAATCAAAGTTTGAACCTATTTCAAACTAAACCCAAGAACAAAATCATCAAGTCAATATCCATGGAAAAATTTCCAGATTTCATAGAAACCTCAAATCGTTTTATAGACTAGATAAAACTCTTCCTAAACATGATGTAAGAAAGATTTATGAAGAAGCAAGCAAGGGGGTTTAGTAACGTACCTCAAATATGAATTTCAAACCTAGATGAAACCTGAAATGGATAGAGGGGGAACGATTTTGTAGTTGTAAGCAAGAAGGGTAGTCAAAAGGAGCTTCATCTCCACAATGCATGCTTGAAAAACAGGCAAGATGAGTTATAGAACTCAAGTTCAATCTTCATGAACCATCAAGACTTCCATGGCAGCCCTCCATTTCATATCTAGAAGAGAAAGAAGTAGCAAAAACGTACTCAAGTTCGATTTGAAGGGAAGTAATTAGAAAGAGCTTCGATTACCTTGTCTTGGCTTGGAAATCGGATGAGAGAAGCCATGGGAACTCAATCTTGAACACCAAGAACACCTAAGGCTTCCATGGAAAATCTCCCTCTTTCTCCTCACGGTTTCTTTGGGGGGAAGGAGACTGAAATGGGGGAAGACTATTCTTGGTCTTTGGTAGTCAAAAAAAAACATGTGGGACAAGGCTCAAGTCACAAGGCATTGGGTATGGGGAAGAATATATTCTTGTGGGTACCAAGGGACTTGTCTCCCACTCCAAACCCTAATCAACCTAGTCTAGAGCTGTAGGATTAGACAAGGGCTGATAATATGGCCTAGGAAATGAATATGGAGAGTTTATCATTAAGGGTAGGTGTGTAATTGGCCAAAAATAAAGCCCAACACACAATGAGTGATCAACTAAAGTAGACCAGAATTTGGGTCATCTTACAAAATGTTCCTGTACCTAAATACATGCCCTAAAATTGCACAAAAGGTATGGATAGAAGGATCTATGTGCCTAGTTTCGAACGCATCAAACGGATCCGAATTTGGAGTTCTGTACACAAAGTTATGGCCAAAATACTACAGACCTATCATGGCCTGCGGGAATACGAGTTAAGCCAAAAATCGAACACGAAAGCATGCAAACGTGTATCTGATTAATCCAAAATAATTCTAAGTTAATCCCCAAGGTCCTCAGTCATATCGGGCTAAACTTAGGGTCGAAGATAATATCAACAGAGTAAAACGACAATAAATACAACCGGAACGACGACACTGCATAATTGTGGTCCATCATGCCTATAATTATATCAAGTCAAATACATAAGGATTCGGGGTCTTACATCCTCTCCTCCTTAAAAGAATTCGTCCTCGAATTCAACATGTCTCGGTTTAGGCGTGGATGTCAAGGTTTTATAACTTGCTACCAAATGACGAAACAAATAATTATCTTGCTACAAGGTTATATTCTTGTGCAGTATTTCACCAAAACCTATAAATTTTCATTCTAAGGTTTTCGAGCTTAATCATAATACTCTGGCTAATATTAGGAGCATTTAACATATCAAGTCATTTGTTCAAGCAAGCAATACAAGTTCAACAATCTCAGGATTACACTCATAAGAATTGCATAAATCAAAATTTATATTCATAGAAAAAAAATTCATATACAAAATGCACATATTTGCACAAGTATAACAATACACCATTTATTTGTTCCATTTCGTTTTGGTAACGGGTTCAGTCAATTCCTACCTACTTAATACCATTCTAGTTCTGCGACGAAGACCTCTTGATAATTAAGTCAGGGGCCCTCTGAAGTGACTTCAAAAGCTTTCGTCATATAGGATGCAGGGTGTTCGTGAATCACATTAAGGCATCCTTTATCTCAGTCTCATGAACACATAACATATGCATGTATAGGCATGACATCAAATAACGCAAAAACGCAAGGTTAAGTACTATAATAATTATATATACTTATATAGCACTCAATAGAATTCTACGAGATATTACGGGAGGTTTAGTCACTCCGCTCTCGATATGTATATCCACGAATGTTAGCTCCATATGAATACCACGAGGATCACCCTCAGGACTGATAGTCTAACATCTCCAATCTCAACAACGGAACAAGAACAATGGCTCTACCGGAACGCAACACTCATTCTTGGTATAACTGTAACTCAAAGGCATTAAGTGAGAAGCATGGCGCTCTTAGACACAAACTTTGAACTCACGACAATCTAGACCAGGAAGAACTACGTACTCCAAATCCAATACTTGTTCAAAGGAACATGCCGGTAAGGCACTAACCAGAACACTCGATGGCAAATACACAACGACACACCAAACCCAATCTAGGCCATGGATCCTATCCTGGCTTACAGCTAACAAAAGCTCTGATACCAACTGTGACGTCCCGACCCGGATTCCGGAACGGAATCCCAAGGTCGCGACGCTAGGACAAGGCAAGAAGAGGACAAGCACGAAGTAAATAATAGTGCAAGTCAAACATTAGAGCTATCAAGCTCTAAACATGGATGTGTAATAGTTTAAAAATACGGGTAAACAAAAATCAAAGATGCGGAAGCGTTAACATAGCGAAGCCCCGAGCTAGAGAGCTCGAAAACTGAAGCAAATAGAATCAAGAGAGACGTTGTCTCACAAGGCTAAACACAAAATTCACGTGCCGCAACATTGCAGACGTAGAACAAACCATCGGCACTCCAGGCCGGCGTTTCGACAAGAACCCTACCTGATATAACAATTACCCAACGGCTAACATGCCGGGGTTAACAACAACAATAACAAGAGAGATACTGAATGCCCCGAAGCTACTGCTTGCCCGGGAGACGACTGAATAAATACTAAGAAGTGAAGTGTACACGCCTGACTAAAAATCAGGGATAGGAAAGTACAACAAGACTAGTAATGCTACCCAACTGTAAAGTTTATATAACTTTACTCAAAACGTCCTAAGCGTAAAAGAAGGACAAAATAAAAGAAACAACACAATGCTAGAGGGAACTCCGCAAGCTACTACTCGGGGAAATCGGCTACTACAATCACGAACACACGAACTAAGCTCGGGCTATCGATCAGCTGCAATCTGCTACAATCATGAACACACGAACTAAGCTTGGCTATCGATCATCTGCGATCTGCTACAATCACGATCTACTCGGCCTCAATGTAGCGAACATGTTACTGCAACTAGAAAATAAAGTACGGGATGAGTCATAATGACCCAGTACGTTACTACTGAACAATATAACATAATATGAAACATTGTTATAACAACAGTAACATCATGTTACAACAACGAAACCCGTGAAAATGTGTCGTATACTTTGCAAGAAATATCTCCTTCTCACTTACTAAACTGTCCAAACGAACTAGGGTGGGATTCCCTGTTCAACACAAACCAAATGAATTAGAAAATAATTCTCATGAAAGCATTACATGTAAGTATGTATGACTTTTTATATACATGTCAAGTAATTCATGAAACTAGCAAGTATGAGCATGTATATTCACATATATGCATATTAAGTCATAGAATTATCAAGTATAAGCATGTATACCTACAGATATACACACCATGAAATTCAATCATGCGCAATCAAGATAAACATGATCACTTTCGATCCCATGTCTCAATTAACACTTTGTTGTCACATAAGTGCTTGAAATAAATCACATAACAGGAGGATATGTTATAGAGCCGCTACCGCAACGTAGATCCTGAAATGAAAACGGTTATCACGATTGTGGGTTGTTGGATGCACGTGAGTGATACATCGACCAAGCACGATAATATTATTCCAAGCGCCCTAATGGTTACGACAAGGTACTCTTCTCCATTGTGATCAAATAGTGGAGGGTGGGTGCATGATGATGGATTGGCGACCCATCACTACCACGAATCTCACAATTCGTGACGGCGATGCATCGTTACCATCGAGACAAGACAAGTATGCCAGCGCTGGACTAATGGAATGACAAGCAGATATTTACTTGACATTAAAATCAAGTAGGGATCGAGCTCGACAAGAGCGAACTCATCCATGTCAAGTAGATGTTTACTCATATTAAATCAAGTAGGAAGCGATCTCGACAAGAGCGAGCTCGTTCAAGACAAGCAAGCATGTTATGCACGACATGTTCACGATTAATCATATACATTACTTTAAGAGCCAAATTGAGTCTCGAAAATACAAGTGTCAAGTTGTCCATCGAATGTTATTCAAGTTCCAAAGGCTAGTAATCTAGTTAAATGGATTCTACAAGTTGTAGGATCTCACCACGATCCTGGTAAGGTTCAATTTTTCCTTAAGCTCGACTCCGTTGAGTCTTTACTACAATTCATACCAAATAGGTTATAAATGCTATTTGCATTTCTAACCATTTTCTAAGTTCTCGGTTCACGCATAGCTAGGTTCTTGTCTCATTAAGAGACCCTAGATCATTAGTTCACAATTTCACCTATTAGTGAAATATAAGTTCAACACAAGTTGGTGAATCAATTATCAATGAAACACAGAGTAATCAAAAGCAGATTATGCTTCATGTCAAAATACACAATATGCCTTATAAGTCATATAATTAAATAGAGAGAATCAATCCTTGACGAGTATCACAATTATGCTTTCATAAGTCATAATATCTAATAAGCATAGATATTTATTTCTAGCATAAATCCAAGTTAAGTGCATCACTTAACAAATAATAAACCACGCAAGTATAGAAATCCATTTCTCTTATGAATCTAGGCTAAACCCGTAACTTAACAAGTAGCAACTCATAAAATCCCCAAGACTTCATTGATGGTCCAGGATCAATTAATAAATTAGATTATATTCGCTAAAACTCATTCTAGAACGATCATTCATCCTATGTTCCCAAATTCATTATGGTTCATGTATTATTTATAAACCACGCTTGACAAATCCAAATATTGTGATCCACACATATTTAGAAACTAGACATCTTAAGGTATTATTTACCATTTTGAATCATTCAATTCAGACCTATAATCATCAATTTATGATTATCCCAAACACAAGTTATTTTCCAGATTTTATGTTATAACTCATTCTGTACATCCATCTTGTAAATTCCACCCTTAATTACTCACAACTCAAAAGGAGGTGACTATTTCTTAGTATGAAACTAGACTGTTAATACTATATTTTAGCCTTTTAAATTACTCCATTATGACTTGTATTCAACAAAATACAGCCCATCAAAGTTCAAGTTAAAAACCTGATTTTCTGTCGTCACTCATTCTACATGTCTATCATACGAAATTCACCAAATATTCCTCGTTTCTCCAAATGAAATAAAATTTACATTTCCAGAAACTAGACTCTTTGAGCTAGATTTTACCATTTTAAAACACTCCAATTGGACTTGTATTCATCAAATCATGGTCCTCTCAACTTCATGACATAAGTCTGATTCTCTACTAGGACTTACACTGAGTGTCTGTCTTAGAAAATTCACCAAATATTCCTCATAAATCCAAATATTATAAATATAACATTTACAGAAACTAGAATATTTGAACTACAACTTATCATTTTAAACTCTTCAATTCAGACATGTACTCATCGAATTATGGTCACCTAAATCTCATGTTAACAGGTTGGATTTCTGGTAACAACTTACTGGAACAGCCACGTTTTGTGACCAATGAAAAATACTTCCTGAACTCCAAAATTTATGAAACTTTACAGAGAGTTACCTAACATGTATAGGTATAACATACTCCATTTTTAGACAATTCCATTTAGTGGATTAGTACCAGTACTCTCCCGAGATTTACCCAAAACAAAAACTGAATTTGCATGGTTTGTTTTCCAACAAGTTCATGAACAACATTGTTTCCCAAATCAAAGTTTGAACCTATTTCAAACTAAACCCAAGACCAAAATCATCAAGTCAATATCTATGGAAAAATTTCCAGATTTCATAGAAACCTCAAATCGTTTTATAGACTAGATAAAACTCTTCCTAAACATGATGTAAGAAAGATGTATGAAGAAACAAGCAAGGGGGTTTAGTAACGTACCTCAAATCTGAATTTCAAACCTAGATGAAACCTGAAATAGATAGAGGGGGAACGATTTTGTAGTTGTAAGCAAGAAGGGTAGTCAAAAGGAGCTTCATCTCCACAATGCATGCTTGAAAAACGGGCAAGATGAGTTATAGAACTCAAGTTCAATCTTCATGAACCATCAATACTTCCATGGCAGCCCTCCATTTCATATCTAGAAGAGAAAGAAGTAGCAAAGACGTACTCAAGTTCGATTTGAAGGGAAGTAATTAGAAAGAGCTTCGATTACCTTGTCTTGGCTTGGAAATCGGATGAGAGAAGTCATGGGAACTCAATCTTGAACACCGAGAACACCTAAGGCTTCCATGGAAAATCTCCCTCTCTCTCCTCACGGTTTCTTTGGGGGGAAGGAGACTGAAATGGGGGAAGACTATTCTTGGTCTTTGGTAGTCAAAAAAAAACATGTGGGACAAGGCTCAAGTCACAAGGCATTGGGTATGGGGAAGAATATATTCTTGTGGGTACCCAGGGACTTGTCTCCCACTCCAAACCCTAATCAACCTAGTCTAGAGCTGTAGGATTAGACAAGGGTTGATAATATGGCCTAGGAAATGAATATGGAGAGTTTATCATTAAGGGTAGGTGTGTAATTGGCCAAAAATAAAGTCCAACACACAATGAGTGATCAACTAAAGTAGACCAGAATTTGGGTCATCTTACAAAATGTTCCGGTACCTAAATACATGCCCTAAAATTGTACCAAAGGTATGGTTAGAAAGATCTATGAGCCTAGTTTCTAACGCATCAAACGGATCCGAATTTGGAGTTCTGTACACAAAGTTATGGCCAAAATACTACAGACCTATCATGGCCTGCGGGAATACGAGTTAAGCCAAAAATCGAACACGAGAGCATGCAAACGTGTATCTGATTAATCCAAAATAATTCTAAGTTAATCCCCAAGGTCCTCAGTCATATCGGGCTAAACTTAGGGTCGAAGATAATATCAACAGAGTAAAACGACAATAAATACAACCGGAACGACGACACTGCATAATTGTGGTCCATCATGCCTATAATTATATCAAGTCAAATACATAAGGATTCGGGGTCTTACAATGGGCTAGGGTATGCTCGCTCTGTCCTTCAGGGAGAGGGAGTCTTTTTGTTGTTGTTGTTGTTGTTGTTGTTGTGTGTTGTGTGTTGTGTGGATTCGGGCAAAGTGACTGCTTCTGAAAGTTACTTTCGGCCTCAGGATTTTGGCGGAGTAACTGTTTATTTTGGTTGTTGTGTTTGCTTAAGGTAGGCTGAAATCGGGCAGAATAACGGCTTATTTCTGGCTGATTTGGCCTTTTAAATCGGGCAGAGCAACAGCTTTTTCCACGATTTTTGGACCGGGGAAATAGGGTGGATACCTAGCTGGGGGGCTAAGGCTCACTTCTACCGGTTGGTTTTGTGTTTGGAAGAGGTTTGGAAGGGTTTCGAGGCTTTTTGAGATGATCGCTCACTATCTCACTTCGCTCTCTATTTCTTCAGCATAACGAGAACGCGGATAATTTTTATCGATGAAATGGTGTACTGAAGGCGGACCCCAAAGCCTCTATTTATAGGCTGGAGTGAGGACATCGAAGGAATTTAATTTTATTCTTCGTGCATCGATCGATTGTACCAGCCACAGAGAGATTTGGACATTATGGCCACTGTAGCAAAATCTGGGAGTCGGGAGGCCAAAACTGGGTGCCACCAAGGCCAATCTTGGCGCCATGCCAAGAGTTGGCATGGGTGGTGCCAACACTATTCCAACTTTCGATTTTTGAAGCTTTGAACCCTGCATTTCACTCTTTTGCGTATCCTGCTTTGTCTTTTTGCACTTTTGACCCTGTAACTTGACATTTGTTAATGTTTTAACAGGTCTTGATATTTTATGTAATGTCACATACCTGGGGTACGAAATTTGGGTGTCTACAGGTACCCAAGGGAATCGTCTTTCAACTTAGTTGGCTATTCAGATGCTGACTATGTTGGTTGTCAAGTAGACAGGAAAAGCACTAGTGGAACCTGTCAATTTCTAGGAGACAGGCTTGTCTCTTGGGCTAGCAAGAAACAAGCATCAGTTTCCAACTCCACCACAGCGAGTACATAGCTGGCGGTAGTCGTCAAGCGATTTGGATCAAGCAACAGCTGGTGGATTACGACATCAAAGTAGCTGATTGCCCAATCATGTGTGATAACACCTCAACAATCTCGATCACCTACAATCCCGTGATGCATTCCAAGACAAAACATATCGATGGTCGATATCATTTTCTAAGGGATAATATAGAAAAGAGAAACATAAGCATGAAGTACATTTCAACTGAACATCAACTTGCATACATCTTCACAAAAGCACTAGAAGCAGACAGGTTTGCTTATCTAAGGGGAGAGCTTGGTATGCTTGACCCAACTGCTTGATTTTAATTAAAATTTAATATTCATCATAAATTTTTTGAGCAAACTTGACGACTTCTCTTAAGCAGAGTTGATCCCACATTTAAGCAGACTTATTTCTTTAAAAATAAAGTCAGCGAGTTATTTAATCACTGAAAGGCAAAGGTAAGTTTTCTAAACTCCTAGTTTTAGAAGGTTAGTTATGAAAATTGAAAGGGACTGTTTTTAAAATTGGTTGAGATATTCTTCAAAAAGGTATTTTTTTTCTCTCTCCTATAGCCGTCACTCATTAAGTCTTTTCAAGGAAAAGGCGTCTGACTTAAAGTCTTTTCACAAGTCTCTATGACTGATTTCACGCCTTTTCATTTATAAACCCTCAACCGCCAAAAACTTAAATCACAAACTGTCTCTTACTCTTCTCTCTATAACTCCTTCTTCTCTCTACATCTCTTGCTTCCTTTCGCACTGTTCTTGGATAAAATCTGCAAAAAAATTCTTCATTTCCATATTCTTCTTCTACAAATCTTCTTCAATGGTAAGACGAATCTAACCTCAACTCACTCACTAAGGTGTAAGCACGATTTTATATATCTTCGCCTGTAAATCCGCCATTGTTGACTGTTCATAAAATTTATTGCTCAATATTTCGTTAAATTTTATAATATATCGCTCATTGCTGGTATTAGCTACAGATTACTGTTTATTAAACATCAATTTCAGTTTTCTGTGTGAGGTTCCGCCTGTCTAAGACATTTCATGTGATATCTAGAAAATTTCTAGGGCTTAACGGTATATTTTGCTCAAATTTCGAGTTTTCAAGATATTGCCCTAATTGTTTACTTGAAATTCTTCAGGCTGGATCTTCTTCTTCTTCTGCTATTCCTGAACATGCTCAAAGCTCAGATCCTGCCATTTCCAAGATGCCCTCCACTATGTATCATCCGGGAATGTGCATTGATGAAGCTTTTGTTCGAGCTTATGCCTCTGGGGTCAAAATTGTTGACGACCTCAACCAATCTTGGATTCTGCCCCTTTTCATGTTGGAAGATGACGACTACAACAACCTTCTAGCGGAAGAATTCTTCCAGAAGGCCATTATCAATGAATCCAGAACTTCCATCTCGGCTGTTGTCAGGACCATCTCCATCACCATCTCTGCATCAAGAATCGCAAAGACTATCGGCGTTGAGTTCGATGGACCTACTTCCCTCACTGCTGCTGAGAAAGACTCCGCCTGGTCTTACATGCGTGGGGAGAACACCCCTAGGGAGGCTCAAGCAAAAATGAAGAGAACACTATTCGAAGATGACGTCTACTTCATTAGCCATCTCTTCGACAAAAGTTTGATTTTTAAGAATGGCACTCACGACGTGATGACAACAGACTAGCTGGAATACACCTCTGCTGTCATTCTTAACATTCGTCTTAACTGGGCACAGATCCTCTTTGAGCTGCTGTGCGATGCTGTTAAAGCATCTATCAAGCAGAAATGACCATTCGTTCGCCTCATCAACTCTCTTCTTCGATTGAACCGATCCTTTCTTAAGCACCTGGTGAACTTTGAGAAAAAGAAGGTTCAGAAATCTATTCAGTTCACCAGCACCTTCATCATCAGCCACCACAAACTCAAGAATGAGAAGCGAGCACAGCAAGGTCTCCCTCCTCTGCTCATAGTCCATGCTATGAACCCACCTCCTCTTGTGATCCTCAAAATCAACCCCGAGACAACGGTGGATGATTCATGGCTAAGCAGCTAGACAAGAAGCTTCAAAAGGAAGCTGCTGCAGAGGGCTGCTCAAGCAAAACCGTCAACCCTGCTCCCTCCACAACATCCAACAAGAAGATTTCATCTGTTGAGGAGGAGCCTGTTGCCAAGAAGAGGAAAATCTCTTCCTCCAGCTCTGCTGCTGCCAACCCTGCCAGCTCCCAAGTCAAGAAGAAAAAAGAAGGATTGCTCATACTTCTGCACCTGTGCTGTTGAGGCTGCTGAACGGACCACTGCTCCTCTTCGCTCTCGTAAACGTAAGTCCAAACGATCCGAACCTTCTGAACCTTTCATTCCATTTATTCCTCCTTCCTCTCCTATCTCTTCTTCATCTCCCTCTCTTACTTCTTCAACAGCCCCGGCTGCTGTTGGGGAGGAGCCTGCTGCTACCCCTTCTTCTCCTACTTCCTCATCAACCCCTGCTGTTGTTGAGGAGGAGCCCATTTCTTCTGCTCCAACAAAGAAGAAGCGCGGGCTTCGCAAAAGAACGTAGTTCCAACACCTTCTTCTCCACCTTCTTTTACCCTAGATGCCATTCCTTCTCCACCCTCTTCTCCTGAACCTATCTCCACTATCCTTCCTGAATCCTCTCTAGCCATCATTCCTGCTCCTGCAACCTCCTCTCCTTCCTTCTACATGCCCGAAAACTTCTCCTCTCTTGATCCTCACTTATCCACTCTTCTCTACCAAACTGCTTTCCTTCCAGAAATCTTCCCTCCTATATCCCAATACATTACACCAATTTCCATCTCTGCTGATCTTTATCAGATTCTGTTTCCCTCTATCTCTTCTGCTACCCATTCTTTTCTCTTTAATCTCACCTCCATCTCTGATCTTCTTTACCCTTACGTCTCCCTCCAAACTTCATTCTTTTACACGATTATCCTTTTCCCTCCTATCTTCTTGAAAACTCTTCTTCCACTTCTTCCTCCTCCAATGTCAGTGACTCAGACACTGACATTGAAATTGATCCTAAACCCTCTTCTCCTCCGTCTACGGTCTCTGCTGCTCACCAACCTGCTTCCTCTTCCTCCTCCCCAGTCTCTGCTCCTGACCCTCCTGAAACCTATATCTCAATCAATCTTACCCTTCTTCCCTTCCTTCCAACAATGCTGACCCAGCTCTTCTCGACCTCCTTCGCACCAACAATGCCAACCTGGAACGTCTCAACAGCACAGTCTCCTCCATGGCCCAGCAGATCGAAGTGCTCAATTATGGCTTAAATGCCACTCATGCTACAATTTTCGATATTGGAAAAATTGTTGAGCAGCTGGTGAACGATACCGCTCAAGCTTTCACCACTCATCGGTTTCTCGTTCAGGACTAGCAGGCGTCTCTGATCGGCATGCTTCACTCTCAGCAGATAAGCATTCGTGACCTCTTTGACAAGTTCAAGCCGACTTGGCGTGGTGTCATCAACAGACGTGAAGTTGCCGACTTCACTGCTGTTCGCCATGTCGAACGTGCCAACGAGCGAGCTGCTGCTACTGAACAAAGGCGGGTTGCTGCCATCAAGGAGGAGAGAGCTACGTATTTTTTGAATGAAGCTCTTATTGAAGAAACGAGAACATGCGAGAGAGCGCCTCAATGGCGAGAATCGAATGCGGGTTGGTGACTACTTAGAACGTCGACGCACCCAACCACATCTATTCTGAACATGATGGTATAACTCTGTTCTAACTATTTTGTTTCAAACTCTGCTATTGGAAAAACTTGTGCTGTTAAACAGCCTGTTTAATAACAGAGATGATATATATATATATATATATATATATATATATATATATATATATATATATATATATATATATTTCTTAAGTTTAAATTGCTCTTTTTTTTTTAGGGAAGCAGGGGCGGCACCCTGCAGAATTTTATTAATAAAAAAGAAACATACAAACTTGAGGGGGACAACCAGCCTTGCCCTTATAAATGGGAGGACGGAGGAGCCTGACCTCGAAAAGGAAAGTACAATTAAGAAATACGAATATAAGGAGTTTGACTAGCATCTAAAGAAATAAGACCTCGCATAAAAGACGGGATGGCAGAGATAGAGAGAAAATCTCAATTAGTCCCAGAGTCACAAGCTGAATTTGCCAAACTGTCTGCAACTTTGTTAGCTTCCCGATAGCAATGACTAAAAGAGAACCGTATGTCTATTTAGATCCGGAATATATGTCTGAATATGTAAGTGTGTTCCCATGGATGAGAGAGACCATTGCAAAGGCAATCATAAAGAACCTTAGAATCCGTCTCAATAATGACATCAAAATAATCATGGGAATAGAGCCAGCAGATTCCATGATAAAGAGTGCGAAGCTCAGCGACCATATTAGAGCAATGGCCATAGAAACAATGAAATGCAAAAATAAGGGAACCTGAAGAATCTCTGAGAATGCCACCACCACCACTTATGCCCGATTCCCTCTACTAGCCCCATCAACATTCAATTTCGAAAACCAAGAGGAGGGAGCTTCCGTGCCTGATTGAATATTGATTTGTTTAGGACGTTTGTAGGAGAATCGAGAGGCACTTAGGAGATCAGAAATTTGGTAATTGGCTGAGATCAGAATATCCTTTAAATCTTGAGGTATGGAATTAATAATAGCCGAAATGGGGAGCCTGGAAAAATCAAAGAGAGCCTTGTTGCGAAATTTCCATAATTTCCAGAGAATAATAAAAGGGAGAATGGCAAACAAAATGGAATTCTTTGTCAACCACCAGACAAAGCAGTGTTGCCAAGAAGAGAA
>CM028377.1:26159543-26190161 GCA_013146195.2 Codonopsis lanceolata | reverse complement strand
AACGCCGGAAAAGTCAAGGCGAAAGGGTTTTTGCTAGAATCAAACTAGCAACCAAACCGACGATGCAACTAGCATCTAACCAACATCAAGGCATGTTAATGATGTTTTAAATGCCCTCTAACAATTATCCATGAAGTTACAACATAAATCTTAAACCGAGATTCAAAGCATCTGTAGCGAAAGAATATACGTGCATCTCAAACAACGTCAACGATCATGCTATTGACTTTAAACATATACGGGAGCTAAATGAACATGTTTATGATGATTATCAATGTATGAATTCATGCATAACACAATCACGCAACATTTTAGGGTTTTACATTCTCCCTACTTTAAGGTTTAGCCTAAATTCTTACGTAGTCATCAAACAAATGAGGATATTTCTCTGCCTCTCCTTCGGTCTCCCAAATTGCTTCCTCGATCTCGTGATTCTTCCAAAGGACTTTCACCAATGGAATTCTCTTGCTCCTCAAAACTTGCTCTTTAGTGTCAAGTATCTTCACCGGCTTTGCTCCACATAAGACAAATCCAGTTTGAAAAGTAATCTCCTCATACTCAAGAACATGGGAATCATCCTTAAGATATTTCGAAGCATAGACATGAAATACATTATGGATCTCGACAAAGAGGCGGTAAAGCCACCATGCCAAACTCCCAACTTCGCTCCAGAATCTCAAAGGTCCAGACAAACCTCGGTGATAATTTCCCTTTCTTCCCGAATCTCTTGGTACCCCTTCTAGCGATACCTTAAGAAACACAAAGTCTCAACACTGAAACTCCAAATCTCTCCTTCTATTATCGCGTAGCTTTAAATCGACTTTGAGCGGTGAGCAATCTATCTCAATTATCTTCACTCTCAGCAGGCTAGCGAACAATTCGAACCCCATAATTTAGCTTCTCCAACCTCGTCCCAGCAAATAGGAGATCTACACTTCCTCCATAAAGAGCCTCATACGGTGCCATCTCGTGCTCGTAGTAACTATTGTTGTATGCAAACTCACATAAAGGAAGATGTGTATCAACTCCCTTAAAATCAATAAATTTGCGGCCAGAACATATCCTCAAGTATCGAATCGTTCTCTCGGTTGTCAGTGATTTGAGGTGGCGTGCTAAAATTCAACTTGGTCCCCATAGCTTCTTGCAAAGCACTGCCAAAACCTCGATGTAAACCTCGGATCGGTCGAAACAATACTAAGCGGAACCCGTGCAATCTAACAATCTCACACATGCAATGCAGCTAAGCCGACTCAATGAATAAGTCATCGCAATCGAATAAAATGAGCCGACTTCGTGAGCCGATCCTTGACAACCGGGCGGCATCAAAACCTCTGATGCGTGGAAATCCGAAACAAAGTCCATCGTAACATGTTCCCCATTTCCACTCCGGAATATCAGCAATTTGTAACAACCCACGGGTCTTTGGTGTTCGCCTTTGGCGACAAGTGAGACACCTCGACACATAATCGCTATACGTAAGCTTCATGCCACTCCAAAATTGTTTCTTCAAATCTCTATACATTTTCGTACTCCCAGGATGGATAGTATACTTTGCCTTGTGAGCCTCATCCAATACAATAACCATCTTCACGGAAGGAACACAAACTCTACCCTTAAATGTCAAAATCCCATCTGGTTCATCGCGAACTCATTCTCCTTATTCTCTCAAACCATCAATGATTTCACCAACTACGGATCTTTCTTACGAGTCTCCTTAATTCTCTCAATAAAGATGGAATAGCCGCACACTAGCAAATAATACTCCATGATTAACCTCGCTAGGATTCCCATGAACATCTTCCAACATTTTCCATTCCATCATCAAACATGACAAGTGCTTTTCTACTCAAGCATCTGCGACTACATGCCTTCAGGATGATACAATATAGTGCAATCGTGATCCTTCAATTTCTCCATCCATCTCCATTTCTCTCATGTTCAACTCTTTACGAGAGAGAAGAGATATTTCAAACTCTTATGATCGTGAAAATCTCAAACTTGAACCATACAAATAATGCTTCCACTTGTGCAAAGCAAATATAATCGCCTTGAGCTCAAGATCATGCGTAGGATAATTCATCTCATACGGAGACAACTTCCTTGAAGCATAAGCAATCACTTTCCCATTTTGCATAAGCACACATCCCAATCCTTCTTTCGAAGCATCACTATAAACAACAAAATTATCACCTCTTGAGGCAATGCTAACTGCTTGGTGCCGTAGTCAACCTTTTCTTCAATTCTTGGAAGCTTTCTTCACACTTAGCTCCACAAATGCGGTCTTCTTTTGAGTCAAATTTGTCATGGGCGTAGCAATCTTGAAAATCCCTCATAAATCTCCGATAATGTTAGGCTAGCCCCAAAACTCCGTACCTCGATAGCGTGGTGGGCCTCCTCCAATTCATTCTTGCTTCAACCTTGGAAGGATCCGCGCTATCAGGCACTAGAAACAACGTGCCCCAAAGAAAGAAACCTCCTCTAGCCAAAAGCACTTGCTAAACTTGGCGTAGAGTTGCCTCTCAGAAGAATAGACAAAACCATCCGAAATGTTGTGCATGCTCATCCAGAGACTTAGAATACACAAGGATGTCGTCTATGAAAACCACCACGAAGCAATCAAGAAAATTGTGAATACCGGGTTCATCAAATCCATGAACACCGCCGGCGCATTAGTCAACCGAATGGCATCACCATAAACTCATAATGCCCGTACCTGCGTGAAAAGCCGTTTTGAACATCTTCGGCTCTAACCTTCAGCGATGGTACCCAAATCTCAAGTCAAGTTTGGAATAGACCACCGATCCTTGCAATTGATCAAACAAGTCATCTATATGAGGCAATGGATACTTGTTCTTGATCGTTGCCTTGTTCAACTCTCGATAATCGATGCACAATCTCAGGCTCCCATCTTTCTTCCTCACAAATAACAGGGTGCACCCCAAGCGTCACGCTTGGCTTAATGAAGCCAATGTCAAGGAGCTCTTGTAACTGAATCTTCAACTCCTTTAACTCCATAGGTGCCATTCTATACGGCGCCTTCGAAATTGGTGTAGTCCCCGGCAATAACTCAATACAAAATTCAATCTCTCTATCTGGAGGCATCCCAAAATCTTTAGAGAAAACATCTGGGAACTCACACATGCGGCACATCTTCAAGATTAGAAGAAGAAACCGCTTGTCACTACGAAGCAAGATACCACTGTGCACCCAGCGACAACAGGTTTCAGCCTTAAGCGCAGAAATGACGCGTAAACCACTCGGTGCATTATCTCCCAAAAACACAAAGTTAGGAACGCCAGGCAAAGCAAAAGTGACTCTTTTACTAAGGCAATCCACCAATGCATGATATGTGCTCAACCAATCCATACCAAGAATAACATCAAAATCACGGAGTGGTAACACCACCAAATCCGCATGCAACACATGTTTATCCACAAGTACATCGCATGCTATAAATATCTGAAGCTAACAAACATTCCCCAAGAGGGGTAGATACTTCAAGCACATATGGTAAGGCGAGGCATAACACATAGCTTATCAACGAAATGCGATGCAACATATGAATCGATGATCACGGGTCTATAAGTACACGAGCCTCATTACCGAAAATAGAAAGCGGTACCTCCAATCACTGCTGTAGACTCAGGTACACCTCTCTGATCTAGAGCAAATACACGACCCTGCACTTTAGCTTTCCCATCGCTATCTCTCTTTGTTCCCGCTGTAGTCTGACTAGAACCTCCTGTCTGATTGCTCTTCAACTTAGGACAGTCTTTCTTCATGTGTCCCGAAACCCCACAGTAGTAGCACTCCATCGGTGCTCCATTCTTACTCCAACACCTATCTTCAGTATGCCCAATCTTGGAACAATAAGAACAAACCAATGCCACACTACGATCCCTCTGAGTAGATGTAGTACTAGCTCCCTTGCCACTTGACTGACTCTTCGCATGTCCTTCATAATGAGATTTTCCACTTCCTTTCTTGCGATCACTGCCTCCACTAAAATTCCCACGGTTACCCGCTCCATGACTCCGCCCGGAGATGGCTTACCTTAGGGTGCGAGAAGAACCCGAAATAGGCATAGTACGGTGCTCATCAATGTCTCTCTCAATAATGTAGGCTCTATCAACGGCCTTCCCGTACTCTCTGAACCCGATGAGAAAGAAGTCATTTCAAGCTGCACTCGGTCCTCGGACCCTTAACAAATTTCGTGTTCTCCTAGCCTCATCGGAATCAAATGCAAGTAACGAGCCAACTCAGTGAATCTGGCTGAATACTGTGAA
The DNA here is from genome assembly GCA_013146195.2 of Codonopsis lanceolata. Taxonomy (NCBI): domain Eukaryota; kingdom Viridiplantae; phylum Streptophyta; class Magnoliopsida; order Asterales; family Campanulaceae; genus Codonopsis; species Codonopsis lanceolata. Next base: position 26,185,875 of record CM028377.1, on the reverse strand, counting down.
ACTGTCATACTCCCCTGCACCAAATCCAGAAATTCTTTCTCTCTTTTCTCTCGAACCACTTCCGGTACATAGGAAGCTCTGAACTCTCGAACGAAGTTAGGCCATATCTGTGGGACTCTATGCAGTTCCCAACTCTCCCTCAGTACCTGCCACCAATGCTCGGCAGCACCCTCAAGCTTGAACACCGCTAATACAACTTTCTGTTCATCATCGCAACCCAATGGTGCAAATATTTTCTCCAAGTGTTCGATCCAAAGCTCGGCTTTCGCTGCGTCCGGCTCTCCATTAAATTGCCTCGGCTTTAACTTCACAAATCTTTCAAGCATAGAATTATCATTATGCCTAGCCTCTTGCCTCGGTCTCTCTACCTGTGGCTCAGGCTGTGGTTCTGGCCGTGGTCCCCCTTGTTGCTCCACTCTACCAAAACCTCTTTGATTCATCTCGTTCATCAAATCAAGCATGCCACGATACATATTTGCCATCGCCTCATCGCTTGCTCTTCTGGTGTTCGCAGTGGAGGAATATTCTGTTTGACGGTTATCGTTAGCATTTCGCCACCGCCAATACCTCTACCAAGCACCTCTACCGTTGCACCTCCGGAACTAGCTCCTGCTCTAGTATCCACCATTAAACCTACAATTACACTCGGCGTTAATAAAATAAATCTATCACACAAACCAACCCCCAAAGCCAAGGAACCTATCCCGGCTGAAAGCTAAATTTATAATCATAGCTCTGATACCAACTGTGACGACCCGACCCGGATCCCAAGACGAAATCCCAAGGTCGTGCCGCCAAGAAAACAAATAACAACACACAAGTAGCAAATAATGGGTAGGGCCATAACGGCGATACACCGACAACTCAAAACATACGCGGAAGCAAATAATAATACAACAGTGGCGCCCGAGCTAACAAGCTCAAACTAAAACAACCAAAGAGATGATTAATCTCTCGGTCCAAAAATTCGATTCGCGTGCCGCAACATTGGGCACGTAGAACAAACTCCCTGTTATGCAATTCAAATATATTGCATAAAATAAAAACCAAGTCATCGGCGAAGCTACGGCCGGAACCCAACATTAAACTAAGTCTAAGACTCTAGTCTAACAACTCGACGGCTAAAACATGCCGGAGAACAAACATCATATTAAACTAGCAATTTAACATGCTAAACATAACACCAATTAACCACGCACGACTAAAACCACGCCAACAAAATAAGTACTAACAGTTATATGTACTAACAACCAGAAAATATATGAAAGTTTAACTACTAACATATAACAAGCACAACCACCACCGGTTGGCTACCAAAAGAATAGGCTAACCACATAATTACAACATTACAAATACATAAAGGTTTGCTACCCCAAACATGAAGTTTATGTAACTTCATCTTCCCACGACCTCACCAAAACAAAACCAACAACTAAGTAGCAACCTTTCCAAAAGAATTCCTTGCCAACGTAACCTTCTGGATTTACTTGGATCCGCTAGCTCGGCTCGGATCTAGGGAAAAACAACCAACAAACAAAAGTAAGTCACAATGACTTAGTAAGTTACTAACCATAACTTCCTATCATGGCATAATGCTCAATCATAAAATATGTCATGCTATCGTCATGAAATAACCTTATATTAAATTCATGTCATGGCATCCATGCTCGACATTAAATAAATATGTTATCGTTAAAGTATAACATCTCATCATAAAACCATGTCAAGGCATTTTAGTCCTAAACAACAATAATTATACCTTTGGCATAAAACAACATTCCCATAATATTCATGTGGTAGCATATATGCTTAACAACTTAAATCAATATGTTATCTATTAAGTATAACATGTAAGAAACCAACACAAACATCATATCATATCCAAATTCACCAAGCACGTTATTTACTTAAGCACTTGTGAAACAATTCATATATATAAGGGATATGATACCATTACCGAAATTCCTCCGCGCGTGTCGCTCCTGCAAAAACACGTGCAAAACCCTTATGTGCCCTCGATATCCCTCTCGTAGATATCGACGTCCCCGAGACAGTCTCCGCTCGAGTTCCATAGTTATCAAAGTCATGTGTATTACTACAACTAAGATAAACTACTTCCCCACCGTGGCCATCGATGGAGGGGTGTGCAAACCCGCACGGCGATACATCGCGATCACGAATCCCATAATTCGTGAAGACGATGTATCGTCCCACCAAAGACTCAACAGACCGACGCCAGCTGGACTTAAAACCCAAGCACAAGTAATATATACTCATATGCTCAAAACAAGTAGGTAAACACTCTACTATCAAACTAGTCATGCAATTCATCCACAACTAGCATAAACATCATAACCGAGAATCATATAAGCTCTCATAATCAAGTGTGCTTCACACACTTCAAAACTTCTTGGAGGCTCGACCTCCATGAACTCTACCCAAAATTCCGTAGGACTTAAAATTATAGTTCCTAGGATTCATACTAACCCAAAGGTTAACTCCGTTGAGTTCAATCTAAGTTTTCCGAAAATTCAAGGATTAGAAGCTTAGGCTTCATCAACCCCCTATGTTCATAACTATCGCCCAAAACCACAATCCCAATGTTCAATATACTCATATAAACCCAACAATTCATTTAACAAGGTAACTTAGAACAAATTAATCCTCTTGTGCATAATTTCATCTAAGTCATCATACCAATCATAACCTTCAAATCATGATTAAAATTTACAACATGGTTTAATAGATTCTATTAAGCATTTAGAACATATTAATCAAGCTAACATCATTAGATTGCAAGCTAAAACAAAATTAGGGCAAGGCACCCTCCAAGAATCTCAACCAAACCAACATTAATCCACATGAATAAACAACATAACCAAGTTCAATAAGCTAATTATAACATGAATTTCACATAATCATGGTCTCACATAGGCCAATCAAGTTCTATCATGAATTTGAAATCCTAGGGTTCATACATCTTCTCTAAACCCTAACCATGGCTTCCATTGACCTCAAATAGCACACATGGTTGATTCCCTAGGGTCAATGGAGCCTAAAAATCAAAGGAAGAGAGGTAGAACTTACCAAAAACTCAGCCCTAACAAGCTGAAATTCGTGCCCTAACAATGGTGTTTCTCCTCAACTCTTTCTTCAATCTTGAAGGTGGAATGGGGAAGAAGAGGACTCCTAGCAATGGACACCAAGCTCAGCCCTTCAAGACCCACGAATCTCCTTCTCAAGTTCTCTCTCTCAAGCTCTTTGTTGAGTGCTCACAGAAACGAAAAGGGGAAAGAGTCGCAACCTGCCTTGGCCGACTGAAAGAATGCGGCTGTTTTTGGGTTTTATATGGGGATTAAATCCTCTAATTAAACCACTAATTAGCTCCTAATCTCTTAATAGGTGTTTAGGATTAGTATTAGGGTAATTAAGTGGGGTTAGGATGGGTTTAGATTAGGTTTAATTGGTCAAAAAGTCGGACAGTGAGAAGAGGGATTAAAAATCCCGTAATCTGGAAATTAGACCCTTGCGGTCGCTTGGGCTTGGTATGATGCGACCGCATCATACCTGGTTACACCAATTCAGCCTTCGTTCAATCCTTGCTCGGACCCGGCCTCTCCCGCGTGCATTCTCGAGTCCTTCCAAACCAAAAATGGTCTATAATTCATCCTTAATGTCCTCCAATCTATAACCAAAGGAATCAAGTCTCAAAACCCAACAAAAACATGGCCAAGAACTCAGGCAGAACTCGCCCGAACGACGACCGGAAAAGTCAAACTGAAAAGGGTTTTCGCTAGAATCAAACTAGCAACCAAACCGACGATGCAACTAGCATCTAACCAACATCCAAGGCATGTTAATGATGTTTTAAATGCCCTCTAACAATTATCCATGAAGTTACAACATAAATCTTAAACCCGAGATTCAAAGCATCTCGCGAAAGAAGAATGCATACGTGCATCTCAAACAACGTCAACGATCATGCTATTGACTTTAAACATATACGGGAGCTAAATGAATATGTTTATGATGATTATCAATGTATGAATTCATGCATAACACAATCAAGCAACATTTTAGGGTTTTACACACATGGACTATACATACCGTTGCCTATCCCTAGTCACCCTTGGACGGACATATCTATGGACTTTGTCTTAGGATTGCCGATGACTAAGTTTGGTAGAGACTCCATTTTTGTTGTTGTCGATAGGTTTTCGAAAATGGCACATTTTATCTCTTGTCACAAGACCGACGATGCTTCCCATATCGCGAACTTGTTCTTTCGCGAAATAGTTAGGCTTCATGGAATGCCTAGAACTATAGTGTCGGATAGGGATGTTAAGTTCTTGAGCTACTTTTGGAAGACTTTGTGGGGTAAATTGGGCACAAAACTTTTGTTTTCCACCACGTGTCACCCACAAACGGATGGACAAACGGAGGTAGTCAATAGAACTCTATCAACACTTTTGAGGTCCATACTGTCCAAAAACATCAAGGCTTGGGAAGAGTGTTTACCACACATTGAATTTGCATATAATCGTAGTTTACATTCATCAACTCAATTTTCTCTGTTTGAATTGGTTTATGGTTTTAATCCTCTAACGCCTTTGGATTTATCTCCGTTACCTGTTTCTGAGTTTGTTAATGTAGATGGCGAAAAGAAGGCTGAATTTGTGAAGAAATTACATGAGAAGGCAAGGCTCAATGTTGAGCGAAGGACCGAGCAATATGTACGACAAGCCAACAAGGGTCGCAAACATGTAACCTTTGAACCGGGGGATTGGGTATGGCTGCACATGCGCAAGGAGAGGTTTCCGGACCAAAGGAAGTCGAAGTTGATGCCAAGGGGAGATGGCCCATTTCAAGTCCTTGCAAGGATAAACGATAATGCATATACTTTGGACCTTCCCAGTGAGTATAAAGTAAGTGCTACTTTCAACGTTGCTGATCTAAGTCCTTATGATGTAGGTGACGATTTGAGGACAAATCGCTTCCAAGAGAGAGGGGATGATGAGGCCCAAGTCACCAAGGAACTCGATGAAGAGGCCCAAATCACCCAGGAACCAAATGATGAGGCCCAAATCATCAAAGAACCGCCAACAATGCATGGACCAATAACAAGGGCCCGGGCTCGGAAAATTCAAAATGAAGTCCTCAATTTATCCCGAGAGACATTTGATTTAGAAGCCCAAATTATGGCACGCAAAGGAGGAGTCAAAGCGGGTCAAGGAAAATGGGTGAACACTTTAACATGTGCGGATGAAGGAGGATACCAAGAGCTGAATTTGGGCGCCCCAAACAAGGCTTATGGCAGCAAGGAAGGAAGGATCTAGAAGGCTTCTAGAAGGCTGCCCATGCACCCTAAAATTCGGCCAAAGGGGAATATTCTCCAAATTATGCTCCTAGTCATAGATCTTATCTTTTATTAGATAGTTGTTAGATCTTATCCTTTTTAGTTGGTTAAATCTTATCCTTTTTGTAACCAATGGCAGCCTAGGACTCCTAGCTATATATAGGGCTGTCCCTATCTATTGTAATCAGAATTTTGATGAATGAAAATATGTTAGCTTACTTTCCAACCTTGAGTATTCAAGACTGTTGAGCAATCGGGGGTTACCCGAGTACTCACGAACTTATCAATCGTCCCTCCATAACGATTGTGGCATTCATCACTATCCTTTGATTGCCGGTTTCGTCATACGAAGGTTAAGGGCTGAATACCCGTTGATTGTCGTGTGCGTGAACCCGAGGTCGAGGTTCCACTTCCATCCATTTGCTGCCCAGCTCGTTTTCCTCTTCTAGTTGCTGTATTTTATGAGTTTTCACCAAGAAAGCTCATATCAGATATGTGGCTCTGCTACAGACGGGATCTACTCGGCCTCAACGCGGAAAGCGAACAAGTGCACACTGGAAAATAAAGTACGGAGTGAGTCATAAAGACTCGGTACGCTACTACAAACAACATATCATAAATGAAACATTTTTATAATAAAACATGTCATCGCATTGTTATGACTAAAACCCACGAAGACGTGTCGTATACTCGACACTTCTCAAGATAACCTCTCTGCTCATGTACTAAACCGTCCAAACGACTAGGGTGAAATTCTCTGATCATAAACAAACCAAATAAGTCAGAAAACATTTCACAAAGAATCAACATCTATAAAGGAATGTATATCTATATATATACCCTTTTATGTCAATCATGGAATTCTCAAGTATAAGTATGTATATCTACAAATATACATATCAAGTCTCGCATTAATTCACAATCAATACAAACATGGTCATTTAGATTTCATGCCTCAGGTAACACTTTGTTAACACATAAGTGCTCATAGTAAGCCACATAAAGGTTTAAGAGAGAATACCGAATCAATGTCGATGTGTTGCTCCTGCAATCACAAATATTAATCATATCGTGCCAGTGATACCCGTGATCGGGTATCAAAGTACCGAGCTCTCGGGTCCGAGCTCTCTACTCGGGAAAATAGCACTAACCAATGCACTCTTTTGGTTACGACAAAGGGGCTACTTCCCCACTGTAGCTAGCAGTGGAGGGGTGTGTGAACCGAATCTGGTACGGCGATACATTGCAACCACGAATCCCATAATTTGTGAAGACAATGCATCGTCCCACCGTCAACGTAAAAACTCAAGTAATGCCAGCTGGACTTATATGCAATGCACAAGTAGATGTTTACTTGCAAATTCTCAAGTAGATATAAAGATCTACTAAACTCATACGATTATGGACATTGTTACAATAATCACAAAACCACAATAGGAGCTCATTGAGTCTCTAAAATCTCAAGTGTCAGTTGTCCACTCTATTCAAGTCAATGTCCAAAAGCTAGTAATCTAGTCAATGGATTCTATGAGTTGTAGGGTCTTGTTCTACGTTTTCATTTAAGGCATTTCTAGGTTCTCATTCCATTTAGGAACCCTAGTTCACAAGTCACTAACTCAAGTACGAGTTGGTAGCCTAAGTTGATTTCAAGTTTGCAGTTCCACTTGTTAATGAAATACAATTTAAATACAAGTCAGGAAATCAACACCAATAGAATCACCAAGTAATCAAAGGCAATATATGCTTCATGAGTCATATTCTCAAACGCATACAAGATAAAAATCTCAACAAAGGTAGGAATTATGTATTTAGTCATAATCTAAATCAATCATAGAATTTCATATTCTAGTATACAACCAAGCTAAGTTATTTACTTAACCATTAACCCATCATATATTCACGAAGACTACTTTGTTAGTCTAGGGTACTTAATCAACAATGGTATACGCCTTACAATATTTCTAGAATGATAAATCAGTTTATAGTCTCAACTCATTAAAGTTCATGTTAATTCATAAACTCATCCCATCATATTCACGTGAACAGAATCGTTTATTAGATATAAATTCACTATGCTCTAAGAGCATCTAAAGGGTCTCTACGTCAAAATTGAGGATACACTCTATAATATCCTTGAATGGTAATCCATTCTTCAAACCAAGTCAATCCTTCTCTACTCGATGTTCATGCACCGAAAGATACCCATTCTAACAGTTGGAATTCCAACTTAGTAATAACTCATTCTGCGCATCCATTTTGTAAAATTGACCAATAACTCATCATAACTCTAAATTTCATGAATATTACATATTCTGAAACTAGGATCTTGAAAGTATAACTTAGCCTTTTAAATCACTTCATTCGGAATTATATTCATCCAAATATAGTCACTTCAATTTCATGATAACAATCTGATTTGCTGCTATTACACATTCTGCCCAGTCAACTTGTAAATTCAACCATTAATTACTCACTACTCCAAATTTCATGAATTTTATATATTCAGAAACTAGACTCTTGGAACTATAATTTAGCATTTTAAAGTATTCTATTTGGACTTGTATTCTTCATAATACAGTCACCTCAAATTCATGGTAAAAATCTGTTTCCCCTGCTACAGTCACACTGTTGCAGCAATGTTTCATGACTCATGAAAAATACTTCCTTAACTCGAAAATTAATCAAACTTTACAGGGAGTTACCTAACATGTATATGTGTAACATATCCAAGAATCGAAAAATTATCACTGACGGAATTGCTACAGTATTTTTCGGAAAAATGCCCAAAACATGGACTGCACCTATTTCAAAGTATGTTTTCTTTTTCTTTGCTTCCAAAATTCTCAAACAATTTAATTTTGTTAACTAACAATATTTTCATGCTAGTATCACCCAAGGACTTCAATTGGAGTCCTAACCCAATCAATACACAAATTCACCAATTCCGGTCTCACCCGACCAATTCTCGAAATCTCTCAATTGAGACCCGACGAACGCAAAAAGTCGTAGGAATTTATCCTAGGGCTCAAAACAACACTTTAAAATTTTAATTAACTCCATTGAGTCAAAATACAATTTTCCAAATTCTAGGGCAATGTATAATTTCGGGATTTCTTTCCTTTTGGGTTTCTAAACCCAATAACAAGCAAATTTCAATTCCTAATTACTTCAATAAACACAATAACCCAACAAATTCAACCTCTCATGTTTAACAACCCCAAACCCCACATGTTTACAAATTAAAACCCATCACAAACTCATCATCTAGACATGTATTAACTCAATAATTCATGGGAAAGAAGTCTCTAACACCCTAGCATCAATTTGAGCTAGAAAGAGAAAGTAGGGGTTAGTCACGTACCTATTTCGGCCAATAAAGATGAAAGAAACCGAAAACAAACCAAGGGGAAATGATCTCCTCGATGAGATCTTTCCAACAGTGGTCTCCGATCGCGATTCCATTGGGCGAATCGACGGGAAACAAAAACACCCACAACACACCTACTGGCGGTGTTTCTCCATCTTTTGGCTGAAAATGGAGGATGAGAGAGATGATGAATGAGTGGAGAAGAGTTTTGGGGTCTCAAATACTCCCACTATAGTCCACAAGAGAGTAGCACAAGTGAAAACCGAGTTGGGCGAAGAAGACGACGCACGGTCTCGTAGAGGAAGGAACTTATAGACTCCTTCTGTTGTTTGATGTTTTTTTTTTATAAATGAGGTGAATCCACTTCAGCCACTAATTATCTCTTACTACTAAACTTTATTATTATTTTAAAGTAAAACAATTATTGACTAGTCAAACGTATAACATTCAATTGACTTAATTATTAATCAACTCCAAGTTGACTATGTAAAGTCAATAACAATACCACATAAATATTTCTAACACGTAGGGACTAATATATTATTCTATCAATCAATATTTTAACTATCATACGAATTAACCCTGAAGGGTCAATTAAAATACTAAAACACTTTGGGGTCACAACCGCTAATAATTTATTTACCCCTAGACGTCAAATAATAATTTCTTATTATTATATCTAAATTTAAATAAGGGTATAATCATCCCCTAAATAAATTACAAACCTCAAAGGAGTCAGTTACACTACTCCATAATTTTTGGGTACAAAGTAAGCCTCCAACACGTACAACACCCCTACGGAGTCGAAATTAAAAACGGATAAATATTCTATAACAAATCGAGTTTGGAAGTCAAAACTTCGAACTCACAAATGGTGGATTATAGCTGAATATCAAATAAGGGAGGTAAATGAGCTCAAAGCCTAATGGGCCAAAAGTGACCAAAGCCCAAATGATATCCAATAATTTTAGTCAAATTCAAAGACGAGCCTAGGGTGCTCTATAAGCCCGAAAGTTACAAATAAGGTATGGTTAGAAAGATCTCGAAGTCTATCTTCTAACGCACCAAACGGATCTCGATTCTAAGTCGTCTACACAAAACTGTGGCTGTTAAACTACAGGTTGTATCTGATAAGCATGAATACGCGGCTCAAACTGAAAACCAATCTCCAGCGTGTGCAATGCTACACAAAACTCAACACAAAACCATTCAAAGTTAATCCCAAGGAATCGGGGTCTTACAGGAAAGCTGCTTTAGTATAGCACAAATTCAGTAGTGCCCTTTGATAAGTAGCAGCATATAATAAAAAGATAGAAACAGATTAGACAGAACACAAAATTTAGAAGTGGTTCGTACTGTGAATAGTACTACGTCCACTACCAAAGTGGTTAGCTTTGGATTTTAAAAGGTGCACTTGTTTATCCACTAGGTTTATAAGTAAGATCTCTAATGGATCGTGTACAAAATGAGTTTTCAACCAAGTGTATAATGGTGAGAGAAACACTCAATGATTAATTGTTCTCTCACGTGTTAAAGTAAAGAACAGTTTTTAAAAGCAAACTAGATGAAGCTGAAATGGAGTAAAGACTGGCAGATCTGTAGCTTCAGGAAGTTTGGTGAAGTGTTAGTTCTTGTCCATTTGATATCTTGAATGCTTGAGTGTTGAAGATGAAGCTTGAATGTTTAATGCGCAAGAGTTATGTTTTCAGATCTTCAAAACTTGAATAAATACCAGAGAGATCTTTTGGACCGTTAGATTGAGGCAGAGGGGATTGTGTCCAACGTTCTATTGCATTTAATGCAATTCAGCGCTTTGGGGGATGTATGCGGCACAGTCATCAGAGATGCAATGTTTGCAGAGAAGACATTCCCGAATAGAGTAAGGTTTTAGGTTGCAGGCGTTGCAGCTGTGAAAGTCTTCTTAGCCAAAAGAGGTAATGTCTTCAGACTTCATGTTTCAGGAGACAGACTGGACGGTTGTCAGTATATAGCTGACTTCTTTGGAGTGAACTCTGATGAAGATATTTTGACTAGATATTTCAAGAAATATCTAAACTAGACGTTATGTGACATAATTCCAAGTTTTGGCTAGTCTTGATTTTTCGCTCTTGAGCAGACTTCAAAGTTTGCTGTTCTTCCAAGACTGCTGTTGAAGCCTGCTTATCTGCGCCTAAACTAACACTAAACAGTTCTAAACAACCTTGATTCTAAGACAGTTGTCACACTAATCGGTATGCAGACCTATTAGCCACTGTACAATAGAATCAGAAGATGACTCAACCAAATCTGGAACCTATGAGGGTCAACAATCTCCTCCTATTTGGTTGATGTCATCATCTCAGCTACTAGCAGACTTTGAATCATGCATCAAGATAATAACATGTCTTAAAAAATTTAATTAAGAAGAGCAGACATGCCTCTCAGAGTAAAAGTCTTAGTAGAGAGATAACTAGACTAAGTACTTACAAGATAAAAACATGAATATCAAGTACAAAGTAAAGCAGAGTTTAAATCTTTACAAATGAGCACATGCAATATAAAGATTTAAACGCGAAGTTTAAATAGACCAGATCATGATAAGATAGAGCAATTTAAACTTGACATGGCCAAGGCTTTCGATCGTGTCTCATGGATTTTCTTGATAAAGGTTTTGCGCAAATTTGGTTTCCATGAGGTGTTTATTGATTTAATTTGGAGAATTCTATCGGATAATTGGTTTTCGGTTCTCCTTAATGGCGAATCTGTTGGTTACTTTCCTTCCTTTCAAGGTCTTCATCAAGGTGACCCAATTTCTCCTAGTCTTTTCATTATCATGGCTGAGGTCTTAAGCAGAAGCATTGATCTGCTTCATCGTTCTGATCCTAAGGTTGTGTATTCCGCAATTAGTGGTTGTCCAATTGTTTCCTACCTCGCTTTTGCCGACGATATTATCATATTTTGTAATGGAAGCAAGCATTCTCTTCTTCTTCACAAAGAGATCATTACTGCTTATGAATCTATGTCAGGTCAGAGCATTAATAGATCAAAGAGTTCTTTTTACATTGCTCCTTCAAATGCCCCCAGTCGATCTCCAATGATTTCTCAAATTCTTGGCTTTCAAGAGGGTTCTCTTCCTTTTATCTATCTTGGCTGCCCCATCTATTATGGAAGAAAGAAGAAGCAATTTTTTGACCCTCTAATTATTAAACTTCAAAGCAAAATCGACTCTTGGATGGGATCATTCCTCAACTCAGCTGGCCGTATCACGCTTATTAACCATGTTCTCCAATCCATATCAATGTTCCAACTTGCTTCTATTGATCCTCTTGTTTCGGTCATTAATTTGTTGAATCGAATGTTCTCCAATTTTTATTGGGTCATATAGATGGTCTTAAGAAAAGTCATTGGGTTGCGTGGCAGATCTGTTGTCGCCCAACTGATGAAGGAGGTATCGGCATTCACTCGATTTTAGATTCTATAAAAGCTTTTGGCCTTAAGCTTTGGTGGAGATTCCGAACCACCAACAACATCTGGTCCCGTTTCCTTAAAGCTAAATATTGCTCCCGTGCTCATCCTTCTATCACTACTTTGAAAGGGTCTCACATCTGGAACCGAATGCTGCGCTCTAGGGATATGGCAGAGCCTCATATTAAATGGATTGTGGGAAAAGGAAATTTTTCTTTATGGCATGATATCTGGCTCCATGACACTTGCATTGACAGGTCTCCTTCGAGCTCTCTTGTTTTGGTTCGGGATTTATTTCTCGATAATTCTTCTTTCAATGACGCTGGTGCTGCTGATCTTCCGATCTCCATTCGGAATTCCATTAAATCTCAATGCATCTCCATTAGTGCCGAGGACGATCGTCCTTGCTGGAATCTTAATTCGAAAGGGGAGTTCACCATCTCTTCTGCCATTTCCGTTATTTCTCCCCCAAACAATTCTTCGTTGTCTTCTAAATATATTTGGCACAAAAACCTGCCTCGTCATATCAGTATTTTTCTATGGCGGCTGTTCCGAAAGCGTTTGCCTATTGATGAAGGTTTATGGTCCAAAGGTTTTCTGCTTGCTTCGAAATGTTCTTGTTGTGCTTCGGGTGCTTTGGAAACTTTTGATCATGCTTTTCTCCGCAGTCCAACCGCGAAGGTAGTGTGGCTTCATTTCCATAATTAGTTCGGCATTCCTCTTCGGCTTCTCTCTCTTCAGCAACACTGCTTTGTCTGGTGGTTGACAAAGAATTCCATTTTGTTTGCCATTCTCCCTTTTATTATTCTCTGGAAATTATGGAAATTTCGCAACAAGGCTCTCTTTGATTTTTCCAGGCTCCCCATTTCGGCTATTATTAATTCCATACCTCAAGATTTAAAGGATATTCTGATCTCAGCCAATTACCAAATTTCTGATCTCCTAAGTGCCTCTCGATTCTCCTACAAACGTCCTAAACAAATCAATATTCAATCTGTGCACTGGAAGCTCCCTCCTCTTGGTTTTCTGAAATTGAATGTTGATGGGGCTAGTAGAGGGAATCCGGGCATAAGTGGTGGTGGTGGCATTCTCAGAGATTCTTCAGGTTCCCTTATTTTTTTGCCTTTCATTGTTTCTATGGCCATTGCTCTAATATGGTCGCTGAGCTTCGCACTCTTTATCATGGAATCTGCTGGCTCTATTCCCATGATTATTTTGATGTCATTATTGAGACGGATTCTAAGGTTCTTTATGATTGCCTTTGCAATGGTCTCTCTCATCCATGGGAACACACTTACATATTCAGACATATATTCCGGATCTAAATAGACATACGGTTCTCTTTTAGTCATTGCTATCGGGAAGCTAACAAAGTTGCAGACAGTTTGGCAAATTCAGCTTGTGACTCTGGGACTAATTGAGATTTTCTCTCTATCTCTGCCATCCCGTCTTTTATGCGAGGTCTTATTTCTTTAGATGCTAGTCAAACTCCTTATATTCGTATTTCTTAATTGTACTTTCCTTTTCGAGGTCAGGCTCCTCCGTCCTCCCATTTATAAGGGCAAGGCTGGTTGTCCCCCTCAAGTTTGTATGTTTCTTTTTTATTAATAAAATTCTGCAGGGTGCTGCCCCTGCTTCCCTAAAAAAAAAAAGAGCAATTTAAACTTAAGAAATATATATATATATATATATATATATATATATATATATATATATATATATATATATATATATATATATCATCTGTTATTAAACAGGCTGTTTAACAGCAGAAGTTTTTCCAATAGCAGAGTTTGAAACAAAATAGTTAGAACAGAGTTATACCATCATGTTCAGAATAGATGTGGTTGGGTGCGTCGACGTTCTAAGTAGTCACCAACCCAGATTCTGATTCTGTCATTGAGGCGCTCTCTCAGTATGTTCTGTTCTTCAATAAGAGCTTCATTCAAAAAATACGTAGCTCTCTCCTCCTTGATGGCAGCAACCCGCCTTTGTTCAGTAGCAGCAGCTCGCTCGTTGGCACGTTCGACATGGCGAACAGCAGTGAAGTCGGCAACTTCACGTCTGTTGATGACAGCTCACGCCAAGTCAGTCTTGAACTTGTCAAAGAGGTCACGAATGCTTATCTGCTGAGAGTGAAGCATGCCGATCAGAGACGCCTGCTAGTCCTGAACGAGAAACCGATGAGTGGTGAAAGCTTGAGCGGTATCGTTCACCAGCTGCTCAACAATCTTTCCAATATCGAAAATTGTAGCATGAGTGGCATTTAAGCCATAGTTGAGCACTTCGATCTGCTGGGCCATGGAGGAGACTGTGCTGTTGAGACGTTCCAGGTTGGCATTGTTGGTGCGAAGGAGGTCGAGAAGAGCTGGGTCAGCATTGTTGGAAGGAAGGGAAGAAGGGTAAGATTGATTGAGATATAGGTTTCAGGAGGGTCAGGAGCAGAGACTGGGGAGGAGGAAGAGGAAGCAGGTTGGTGAGCAGCAGAGACCGAAGACGGAGGAGAAGAGGGTTTAGGATCAATTTCAATGTCAGTGTCTGAGTCACTGACATTGGAGGAGGAAGAAGTGGAAGAAGAGGTTTCAAGAAGATAGGAGGGAAAAGGATAATCAGGTAAAAGAATGAAGTTTGGAGGGGAGACAGAAGGGTAAAGAAGATCAGAGATGGAGGTGAGATTAAAGAGAAAAGAATGGGTAGCAGAAGAGATAGAGGGAAACAGAATCTGATAAAGATCAGCAGAGATGGAAATTGGTGTAATGTATTGGGATATAGGAGGGAAGATTTCTGGAAGGAAAGCAGTTTGGTAGAGAAGAGTGGATAAGTGAGGATCGAGAGAGGAGAAGTTTTCGGGCATGTAGAAGGAAGGAGAGGAGGTTGCAGGAGCAGGAATGATGGCTAGAGAGGATTCAGGAAGGATAGTGGAGATAGGTTCAGGAGAAGAGGGTGGAGAAGGAATGGCATCTAGGGTAAAAGAAGGTGGAGAAGAAGGTGTTGGAACCACAGACTTCTTGCGAAGCCTGCGTTTCTTCTTTGTTGGAGCAGAAGAAATGGGCTCCTCCTCAACAACAGCAGGGGTTGATGAGGAAGTAGGAGAAGAAGGGGTAGTAGCAGGCTCCTCCCCAACAGCAGCCGGGGCTATTGAAGAAGTAAGAGAGGGAGATGAAGAAGAGATAGGAGAGGAAGGAGGAATAAATGGAATGAAAGGTTCAGAAGGTTCGGATCGTTTGGACTTACGTTTACGAGAGCGAAGAGGAGCAGGGGTCCGTTCGCCAGCCTCAACAGCACGGGGCAGAGCAGAATGAGCAATCTTCTTTTCTTCTTGACTTGGGAGTCGGCAGGTTGGCAAGCAGCAGAGCCGAGGAAGAGATTTTCCTCTTCTTGGCAATGTGCTCCTCCTCAACGAGATGAAATCTTCTTGTTGGATGTTGTGGAGGAGGTGGTTGGCGGTTTTGCTTGAGCAGCCCTCTGCAGCAGCTTCCTTTTGAAGCTTCTTGTCTAGCTGCTTAGCCATGAATCATCCACCGTTGTCTCGGGGTTGATTTTGAGGATCACAAGAGGAGGTGGGTTCATAGCATGGACTATGAGCAGAGGAGGGAGACCTTGCTGTGCTCGCTTCTCATTCTTGAGTTTGTGGTGGCTGATGATGAAAGTGGTGAATCTGAATAGATTTGAACCTTCTTTTTCTCAAAGTTCACCAGTGCTTAAGAAAGGATCGGTTCAATCGAAGAAGAGAGTTGATGAGGCGAACGAATGGTCATTTCTGCTTGATAGATGCTTTAACAGCATCGCACAGCAGCTCAAAGAGGATCTGTGCCCAGTTAAGACGAATGTTAAGAATGACAGCAGAGGTGTATTCCAGCTAGTCTGTTGTCATCACGTCGTGAGTGCCATTCTTAAAAATCAAACTTTTGTCGAAGAGATGGCTAATGAAGTAGACATCATCTTCAAATAGTGTTCTCTTTATTTTTGCTTGAGCCTCCCTAGGGGTGTTCTCCCCACGCATGTAAGACCAGGCGAGTCTTTCTCAGCAGAGTGAGGGAAGTAGGTCCATCGAACTCAACGCCGATAGTATTTGCGATTCTTGATGCAGAGATGGTGATGGAGATGGTCCTGACAACAGCCGAGATGGAAGTTCTGGATTCATTGATAATGGCCTTCTGGAAGAATTCTTCCGCTAGAAGGTTGTTGTAGTCGTCATCTTCCAACATGAAAAGGGGCAGAATCCCAGATTGGTTGAGGTCGTCAACAATTTTGACCCCAGAGGCATAAGCTCGAACAAAAGCTTCATCAATGCACATTCCCGGATGATACATAGTGGAGGGCATCTTGGAAATGGCAGGATCTGAGCTTTGAGCATGTTCAGGAATAGCAGAAGAAGAAGAAGATCCAGACTGAAGAATTTCAAGTAAACAATTAGGGCAATATCTTGAAAACTCGAAATTTGAGCAAAATATACCGTTAAGCCCTAGAAATTTTCTAGATATCACATGAAATGTCTTAGACAAGCGGAACCTCACACAGAAAACTGAAATTGATGGTTAATAAACAGTAATCTGTAGCTAATACCAAAGAATGAGCAATGAGCGATATATTATAAAATTTAACGAAATATTGAGCAATAAATTTTATGAACAGTCAACAATGGCGGATTTACAGGCGAAGATATATAAAATCGTGCTTACACCTTAGTGAGTGAGTTGAGGTTAGATTCGTCTTACCATTGAAGAAGATTTGTAGAAGAAGAATATGGAAATGAAGAATTTTTTTGCAGATTTTATCCAAGAACAAGCGAAAGGAAGCAAGAGATGTAGAGAAGAAGGAGTTATAGAGAGAAGAGTAAGAGACAGTTTGTGATTTAAGTTTTTGGCGGTTGAGGGTTTATAAATGAAAAGGCGTGAAATCAGTCATAGAGACTTGTGAAAAGACTTTAAGTCAGACGCCTTTTCCTTGAAAAGACTTAATGAGTGACGGCTATAGGAGAGAAAAAAATACCTTTTTGAAGAATATCTCAACCAATTTTAAAAACAGTCCCTTTCAATTTTCATAACTAACCTTCTAAAACTAGGAGTTTAGAAAACTTACCTTTGCCTTTCAGTGATTAAATAACTCGCTGACTTTATTTTTAAAGAAATAAGTCTGCTTAAATGTGGGATCAACTCTGCTTAAGAGAAGTCGTCAAGTTTGCTCAAAAAATTTATGATGAATATTAAATTTTAATTAAAATCAAGCAGTTGGGTCAAGCATACCAAGCTCTCCCCTTAGATAAGCAAACCTATGTCCGCTTCTAGTGCTTTTGTGAAGATGTATGCAAGTTGATGTTCAGTTGAAATGTACTTCATGCTTATGTTTCTCTTTTCTATATTATCCCTTAGAAAATGATATCGACCATCGATATGTTTTGTCTTGGAATGCATCACGGGATTGTAGGTGATCGAGATTGTTGAGGTGTTATCACACATGATTGGGCAATCAGCTACTTTGATGTCGTAATCCACCAGCTGTTGCTTGATCCAAATCAGTTGACAGTAGCAGCTACCAGCAGCTATGTACTCTGCTTTCGTGGTGGAGTTGGAAACTGATGCTTGTTTCTTGCTAGCCCAAGAGACAAGCCTGTCTCCTAGAAATTGACAGGTTCCACTAGTGCTTTTCCTGTCTACTTGACAACCAACATAGTCAGCATCCGAATAGCCAACTAAGTTGAAAGGCGATTCCCTTGGGTACTGTAGACACCCAAATTTCGTACCCCAAGTATGTGACATTACATAAAATATCAAGACCTGTTAAAACATTAACAAATGTCAAGTTACAGGGTCAAAAGTGCAAAAAGACAAAGCAGGATACGCAAAAGAGTGAAATGCAGGGTTCAAAGCTTCAAAAATCGAAAGTTGGAATAGTGTTGGCACCACCCATGCCAACTCTTGGCATGGCGCCAAGATTGGCCTTGGTGGCACCCAGTTTTGGCCTCCCGACTCCCAGATTTTGCTACAGTGGCCATAATGTCCAAATCTCTCTGTGGCTGGTACAATCGATCGATGCACGAAGAATAAAATTAAATTCCTTCGATGTCCTCACTCCAGCCTATAAATAGAGGCTTTGGGGTCCGCCTTCAGTACACCATTTCATCGATAAAAATTATCCGCGTTCTCGTTATGCTGAAGAAATAGAGAGCGAAGTGAGATAGTGAGCGATCATCTCAAAAAGCCTCGAAACCCTTCCAAACCTCTTCCAAACACAAAACCAACCGGTAGAAGTGAGCCTTAGCCCCCCAGCTAGGTATCCACCCTATTTCCCCGGTCCAAAAATCGTGGAAAAAGCTGTTGCTCTGCCCGATTTAAAAGGCCAAATCAGCCAGAAATAAGCCGTTATTCTGCCCGATTTCAGCCTACCTTAAGCAAACACAACAACCAAAATAAACAGTTACTCCGCCAAAATCCTGAGGCCGAAAGTAACTTTCAGAAGCAGTCACTTTGCCCGAATCCACACAACACACAACACACAACAACAACAACAACAACAACAAAAAAGACTCCTCTCCCCTGAAGGGCGAGCGAGCACACCTAGCCCATTGTAAGACCCGAATCCTTATGTATTTGACTTGATATAATTATAGGCATGATGGACCACAATTATGCAGTGTCGTCGTTCCGGTTGTATTTATTGTCGTTTTACTCTGTTGATATTATCTTCGACCCTAAGTTTAGCCCGATATGACTGAGGACCTTGGGGATTAACTTAGAATTATTTTGGATGTCGGATACGTTTGCATGCTCTCGTGTTCGATTTTGGCTTAACTCGTATTCCCATGAGGCCATGATAGGTGCGTAGTATTTTGGCCATAACTTTGTGTACAGAACTCCAAATTCGGATCCGTTTGATGCGTTAGAAACTAGGCTCATAGATCTTTCTAACCATACCTTTGGTACAATTTTAGGGCATGTATTTAGGTACCGGAACATTTTGTAAGATGACCCAAATTCTGGTCTACTTTAGTTGATCACTCATTGTGTGTTGGACTTTATTTTTGGCCAATTACACACCTACTGTGACGACCCGACCCGGACCCCAATGCGAGATCCCGAATCGCGCCGTCCAAATAATCAAGTTAAACACATAAGCATGCATAAGTAGGGTTTTAAAATTCACGTGGCGCAACATTTCAGATAATTAACAACTCGGCTACACTTGGCCGGAAAAACAACCTGAATTAAACAAGTCATCGGCGACGTTACAGCCGGAACCCAACAACTACTCCTACAATTAACACATTCTTAATAAACCTCAACGGCCACAACATGCCGGAGGCAACAACAATAATAATACTTTAAACGCACTTTAGCGGAAGAAACTATGATGAACCATACACACATATAAACAAGCTCGACTTATAGTCGGCATACCAAAAGATTACAAGTATTAATAATAAGTTACTACAACACAAAAACCCAAGCTAAGTCTACATGACTTGCTTCCCATAAATCCTTTCAAAATACAAGATTAACCAATTAATGTCCAAAAGAGCAACCTTGCTCACAACGTCCAAGCGAATGCGTGAATCTAGCGTGGAACGTCACCTCGGCTTTGATCTAAGGAAAACAAAGCAAACAAATAGAGTAAGTCGAAAGACTTAGTAAGTTACCAAAATATGCATGTTCATATTATAGCATGATATTTATCACTAATATGGCATGTTATCATCATTTAACACTTAGCACCTTATTCACATAAGTGCGTAAAGTAAATCATACAAGTAGGATATGATAGTCACGGCCGCGTCGTAGCTCCTGCAAAACATTCCGTTACTGGTTCGTGCCATCGATGTTATGTGAATTCATCGACTGTCGTCGAGTGCTACTCGATCTCAATAGCAAGCCAATGCGGCACTTAACTAATACGGCAAAGGGGCTACTTCCCCACTGCGGCCCACAGTGGAGGTGTGTGTGGAGTCCCGGGTGCGGCGATCCATAGCGAGCACGAATCCCATAATTCGTGAAGGCGATGTATCGTCCCACCCTGACTTGAAAAACAAACCATTTAATGCCAGCTGGACTCAATGCAATGCACAAGTAGATATTTACTTGACTTTAAACCAATTAAGGACCGAATCCGACAAGAGCGAATTCGACCAACCAAGTAGGGGTTAATCTCTACCGTGAACACATCAAGGCAATAATTTGCACAAATACCAATCTTTCATAACAACTTGTTACAATCAATTTAACCAACTCATACTTGAGTAAACCAAGTCAAATGACGTTCAAACTTCGTAGGGATTGAAATTAGAGTCTAACGTGTTCAATTCTTCCCTAGAGTCGACTCCGTTGAGTCTTTCACTAAATTCCCAATTTTGGGGAAATTGAAGCTATATGCTTCATAATCCAACTTAGGTCACTTCTAAGTTCAACAAGGCATAAATTCACCTAAAACATTTTAATACAATTTATGTTCTTCATGTAGTCCAATAGTAAGGTTACAACACTTAACCACTTTTACACATACCACATAGGCATAATTTAGGCAATCCCAAATAATTTCACTTTCATCAACAAACATATTACATTACTTCTAACATGTTCAAGACCTCAATTAATCATAGTGAAAGAGTAATTTCAACATCCAAAGGCAAGAATCAACCTAGACATGCTCCTAGCAAAATTATACATTCAAAATTCGTAGGAAGCAACTATGTGTCCCCATTGACCACACACATCATAAACTTTGTTTCCTTAGGGTCAATGGGAGCTAAAATGAAGAAGAGTAACTTACTAGTTCAACACCAACGAAAGCAAATGAAGAAACCAATCGGATGGAAATGCTCCCCTTCTCGAGCTCTACAACTTTAATGAAAGGCTCTTGGGCAAATGATGAATGGTTGATGAAGACCAAGGGATGAGACTTCAAGAAGCCATGGAAGAACCTTGAGAGAGATGAAATTCGTTTTTGGAAGAGAGAGGGTGAGAATGAGGGTCAAAAATCTGATTTGGGGCTTATATGTGGTCAAAAGTTTGAGTGGGACATGTGTCAAGACCTTAGGGTCTCTTTGAGATTCTTAGGATAGGGTTTGGATAATCAACAAGCCTTCTAATCCATCATTAAAAATAAGTTAGGGATGTTAGGACTTAAGTAGGAAGGGTTAGGGAGGTTTAGGATAGGTTTAAGTAGGGGTTGGAAGTAAGCAATTCGTCAAATTCGAAGCAGGAGAAATCACCCAGTGTGAAGAAAAAGTGAGGCGGGCGCCTCACTAAGGCCCATCGCGGCGCCTCATGTACCGAGGCCTTCCCAAAGTTCAGACCATTCGCAAATACTCCCAGCTCTCTGCAGGCGGGCGCCTCAGGCGGGCGCCTCATACTCCAGTTGAGGCCGCCCCTTAACCTCTATGCGGCTCGGCTCGAAACTTGATCTAAACTTGATCTAAATGGTCCCAAACTTTTGGGCAACCATTCTAAGGTCTAACCCTACTCAAAACACATCGGAAACACACCGAACAACCCCCGAACAAGCTAGGACAAGGCGCGAACCACGCGACGAATGAACAACGGATCAAACTACAATCAAACCAATCAATCTAGGATGTCTTGGGCATGAAATAGGTTTGTTTCAACATGAATAAGACTTGAATATGAAGTCAAGAACTCAACGAACACTTCGTACGTCGAAATAGAAGCAAATACGAGCAACGAGAGGAATCGCTAAGGCCAAATTCAACGCGATTAAACCGGCGATTCTACAAACAAGTTTATATGATTCTAAACATGTTATGAACTTCTAAAATGATCTATGAATGATTCTAAGACATTTATATAACAAGTAATCATGCTCACAATCAACCAAGAAAGTAAGAAGACAAGCATACAATGCACATGCAAGAATACGGGGCGTTACACTCTCCCCACCTTTAGGAATTTAGTCCCTAAATTCTTACCAAGTTAAATCGAATAAATGTGGATGCTTCTCGCGCATCTCCGCCTCCGTCTCCCAAGTCGCTTCTTCAATGTTGTGGTTCCTCCAAAGAACTTTGACTAAGGGAATTCTCTTGGTTCGTAGAACTTGTTCCTTGGTATCCAATATCTTCACGGGCTTTCAACGTATGACATATCCGGCTCGAACGTGATCTCCTCATACTTTCAGTACGTATGGGACTCGTCCTTCAAATACTTTCGCAACATGGAAACATGGAACACGTTATGAGTCTCCGAAAGTGAAGGTGGCAATGCAATACGATACGCTAAGGTCCCAACTCTCTCAAGAACCTCAAATGGACCAATGTATCTCGGTGTAAGCTTCCCTTTCTTGCCAAACCTCTTAGTACCTCTCCTCGGTGTTACCTTCAAGAATACATAGTCGCCCACTTGGAACTCAAGATCTCGCCTTCGATTTCATAACTCTTTTGTCGACTTTGAGCGGTGCGCAAGCGATCTCTAATCAACTTCACGCTCTCAACCATTTGTTGCACTAACTCGGAACCCCAAAGTTTCGCCTCCAACTTCATCCCAACAAATTGGCGATCTACACTTACGCCCATACAAAGCTTCATACGGCGCCATCTTGATACTCATTGATAAGCTGTTATTATCGCAAACTTCGGCCAAAGGTAAATGAGAATCCGGCTTCCCTTGAAATCAACGGCACAAGCTCGCAACATGTCCTCCAAATCTGAATCAATCGCTCGGGTGACCATCCGTTTGCGGATGAAAAACATCTTGAAGTCAATCTAGTCCCCAAGCTTCCTGCAATGACTTCCAAAACCTAGATGTGAACCTCGGGTCTCTATCGGACACAATATAACTAGTGCGCCATGAAGTCTCACGATCTCTGGATATACAATCTGCTAGCGAGTCAATGAATGCGTGATAGCTATCGGAATGAAGTGTGCGAACTTAGTCAATCACGTCACTATAACCCAAGCGCATTAAACCTCTCTCGTCTTGCGGATAACCTGTCACAAAATCCATAGTAATGAACTCCCATTTCCACTCGGGGAATCTCCAATGGTTGTAGAAATCCCTTGAGTCTCGATGCTCGGCCTTAACTGTGACAAGTCAAACTTTAGACACGTACTCCGCAATTTCTCTCTTCATACCTTTCCACGAAGCGTCTTTTCAAATCCAAGTACATCTTCGTGCTCCCGGGTGAATGGTATACCGTCTTATGAGCCTCATCAAGAACCAACCTCTTCAATTCCGCATTACAAGGAACACAAATCCTACCTCGAAAAGTCAAGGTACCCTCGGTATTAACCCTGAAAGTCGGCGATACATTCTCATTAACCCATCAATAATTTTCCTCAACTCCGGATCATTCCCTTGCTTCTCTAATTTTCCCCAAATAAAGCGTAGCACGAATATTGCAAAAATCACCCCTATCAACAACACTAGGACTCCAATCCCTCAAATCCTCAACATTTTCCATTCCTTCACCATCATACACGACATATGAACTTTTCTACTCAAGGCATCCGCTACAACATTTGCCTTCCCGGATGATACAAGATAGTACAATCATGGTCCTTTAACTTTCCATCCATCTCGTTGCCTCATATTCAACTCCTTTTGAGAAAACAAGTATTTCAAGCTCTTATGGTCGGTGAAGATCTCAAACTTAGACCCATACAAGTAGTGTTTCCACATGGCGAAGATAATCGACCAACTCCATATCGTGTGTCGGGTAATTACGCTCATGAATAGACAATTTCCTCGATGCATAGGCGATCACCCTCCCATTCGCATCAAACACAACCCAAACCTTCCTTGAAGCATCACTATAGATCACAAATTTTCTCCTCCACTAGGCAAAGCCAAAATAGGTGCGATGTCAACCGATTCTTAAGCTCTTGAAACTAGACTCACATTTCTCATTCCACACAAAGCGGCACGTTCTTACGTGTCAACCGTCATAGGAGTCACAATCCTAGAAAACCCTCAATAAACCTTCGGTAATAACCCGCTAACCCCAAGAAACTCCGAACCTCGGTAACGAACTAGGCCTCTTCCAATCGTCACCGCTTCAATCTTAGACGGATCAACGGCTATCCGTTTCAAACTATGTGCCCCAAGAAAGATACTTCCTCAAGCCAAAAGGCACATTTGCTAAACTTGGCGTAAAATTGCTTCTCTCGAAGAATAGACAACACGATCCTCAAATGTTTCTCATGCTCCTCCAGACTTCGAATATACTAAAATATCATCAATGAAGACTACAACGAAACAATCAAGATAAGCTGTGAAAACTTCGGTTCATCAAATCCATAAACACCCAGGCGCATTCGTCAACCAAAAGCGGCATCACCACAAATTCAAAATGCCCATACCTAGTGCGAAAAGCCGTCTTCGAATGTCTTCCTCTCTAACCTTCAATGGTAGTAACCCATCTCAAATCAAGCTTAGAGTAGACAATAGACCCTTGCAATGGTCAAAAAGATCATCGATGTGGGGTAGAGGATACTTATTCTTAATAGTAACCTTATTCAATTCTCGGTAGTCTATACACAACGCAAACTCCCATCTTTCTTTCTCACAAACAAGACCAGTGCGCCCCAGGCGACACACTTGGTTTAACAAAACCAATCTCTAGAAGTTCTTGCAAGCGGGTTTTCAACTCCCTAAGCTCATGGTGCCATCCTATATGGTGCCTTAGAAATCGGTGAAGTCCGGAATAAGCTCAATGCAAAACTCTAGTTCTCTATCGGGTGGCATAGCATGATCGGTAGAAAACACGTCGGAAATTCACATGGGACCTCTCTAAGTTAGGCGAAGACTTCCTCTTATCAACTACATGCAAGATAACCCATGAGATAATAACTTTTCTAGCCCTCAATGCAGAAATAAAGTGTACGTCCTCGAAGCATGATCACCCACAAAAAAGGCTTCGAGGCACACCGGGCATAAAAAGGTAACTCTCTTTCTATGGCGGTCAACTATAGCATGATAAGCACATAACCGGTCCATGCCAAGAATCACATCAAAGTCACGTATAGGAAGAACTACCAAATCCGCATGCAAAGTGTGGTCACCCACCAAAACATCACAAGACTTAAACACTTCGAGGCGAGCATATATTCCCCGGCGGGGTAGACACTTCAAGCAAATATGGCAAGGTTGAGGCAAAACGCATGAGGTTCTCAATAAAGTGTGAAGCAACATATGAATGTGAAGACCACGGATCTGAGAACTCGAGCCTTATGATCGAATATAGAAAGAGTACCTCCAATCACGGACGTAGACCCGAACCTCGCATGATCAAGCGCAAACACCCGACCTTGAACTTTAGTTTTTTGAGTCCCCATCTCTCTTAGCTCGGGCGTTGCCCGGCTACCAGCCCGACTAGCCTAAACTTGGACAGTCCTTCTTCAAATGAGTTTCTCCGCAATAGAAACACTTTCCATTCTTTCCCCGGCACCTATCGGTGTGTAATGACCTCTCGACAGCGCATACCATAGCTTCTCTGCGACCCTTCTTGCCTTAGATGCGAAGTATTATTACCTTGTTTCCCATGGCCTACCCCAGCCTCCACTTCTCCGATCACGGTTCCCTTGATAACCCCTTCTATTACCCGAATGTTTCACGATTATTATGCAGTAGTCGCCGTGCACTACTAGCATTATTCTTAACCACGTGTTCATCAATGTCTTGCTCACCTCATATGCTCTATCAAGCTAGCGGTCGAATGTCGGTGAGCTTAAGCGCTAAAATCACGCTTCCTAAACTCGGTTCTTAACCCCTTCACAAACTTGTGTGCTCTCCTTGCCTCCGTGGGAATCGACACGCATAATACGGCTCAATTTCGTGGAACTTTGCAATACTCGCCACGCCATACTACCTTGTTCAAGATCATAAAACTCCTTCTCTCTCCGATCATAACCACATCCGCACATACTCATTCTTAAATTCTCTTTTGAAATTGGCCCATGTAATGGGAACTTGTTGCATCTCCCAACTCTTTCAAAATCACCAATGCTCTGGGCGCTCCCTTAAACATAAAGGTTAAGCAACATCACCCTTTCTTCGTCAAGACACCCCATCATGGATAATATCTTAATCATTTCCTCCATCCATAACTCGGCCTCTCCGGCTTTGGGTTCCCAAGAAATGAACTAGGCTTTAGCTTAAGAAACCTCTCTACAAGGGTAGTGTCACCTGGTCTCTGCGGGTGGAGGGTGCCTCCTCCCCGCC
>CM028377.1:26130828-26159443 GCA_013146195.2 Codonopsis lanceolata | reverse complement strand
CTCAACTACCCAACCTCTTTGATTCATCGTTCATGTTCAAGCATGCCCGCGATACATATTTGCCATCGCCTCATGCTCTCTTACGGTGTTGGGTGGAGGTATTACATTGCCGATTTGCTCGTTAGCATTTTACCACCGCCAATACCTCTACCGGCACCTCTACCGATGCCACCTCCAGAACTAGCTCCTGCTCTAGTATCCACCATTAAACCTACAATAACACTCGACGTTAATAAAATAAATCTATCACACAAACCAACCCCCAAAGCCAAGGAACCTATCCCTACTTTGAAAGCTAAATTTATAATCATAGCTCGATACCAGCTGTGACGACCCGACCGGATCCCAAGACGAAATCCCAGGTCGTGCGCCAAGAATACAAATAACAACACACAAGTAGCAAATAATGGGTAGGGCCATAACGGCGATACACCGACAACTTAAAACACATGCGGAAGCAAATGAAATAAAAAGGGCGCCCGAGCTAACAAGCTCAAACTAAAACAACCAAAGAGATGATTATTCTCTCGGTCCAAAAATTCGACTCGCGTGCCGCAACATTGGGCACGTAGAACAAACTCCCTGTTATGCAATTCAAATATATAGCATAAAATAAACCAAGTCATCGGCGAAACTACGGCCGGAACCCAACATTAAACTAAGTCTAAGACTCTAGTCTAACAACTCGACGGCTAAAACATGCTTGGGAGAACAAACATCATATTAAACTAGCAATTTAACATGCTAAACATAACACCAATTAACCACGCACGACTAAAACCGATTTCGCCAACAAAATAAGTACTAACAGTTATATGTACTAACAACTTAAAATATATGAAAGTTTAACTACTAACATATAACAAGCACAACCACCACCGGTTGGCTACCAAAAGAATAGGCTAACCACATAATTACAACATTTCAAATACATAAAGGTTTGCTACCCCAAACATGAAGTTTATGTAACTTCATCTTCCCACGACCTCACCAAAACAAAACATACAACTAAGTAGCAACCTTTCCAAAAGAATTCCTTGCCAACGTAACCTTCTGGATTTACTTGGATCCGCTAGCTCGGCTCGGATCTAGGGAAAAACAACCAACAAACAAAAGTAAGTCACAATGACTTAGTAAGTTACTAACCATAACTTCCTATCATGGCATAATGCTCAATCATAAAATATGTCATGCTATCGTCATGACGTAACACATAGCTTATCAACGAAATGCGATGCAACATATGAATGCGATGATCCTGGGTCTATAAGTACACGAGCCTCATTACCGAAAATAGAAACGGTACCTCCAATCACTACTGCTAGACTCAGGTACACCTCTCTGATCTAGAGCAAATACACGACCCTGCACTTTAGCTTGCCCATCACTATCTCTCTTTGTTCCCGCTGTAGTCTGACTAGAACCTCCTGTCTGATTGCTCTTCAACTTAGGACAGTCCTTCTTCATGTGTCCCGAAACCCCACAGTAGTAGCACTCCATCGGCGCTCCATTCTTACTCCAGCACCTATCTTCTGTATGCCCAATCTTGGAACAATAAGAACAAACCAATGCCACACTACGATCCCTCTGAGTAGATGTAGTACTAGCTCCCTTGCCACTTGACTGACTCTTCGCATGTCCTTCATAATGAGATTTTCCACTTCCTTTCTTGCGATCACTGCCTCCACTAAAATTCCCACGGTTACCTGCTCCATGACTCCGCCCGATGATCGCTTAGCTGGCGAGAAGAACCCAAAATAGGCATAATGCGGTGCTCATCAATGTCTCTCTCAATAATGTAGGCTCTATCAACGGCCTTCTGTACTCTGAACCGATGAGAAAGAAGTCGCTTTCGTACTCCGTCCTCAGACCCTTTACAAATTTCGTGTTCTCCTAGCCTCGTCGGAATCAAATGTGTGCGAACGAGCCAACTCGGTGAATCCGAATACTTGTGGAAGCTGTCATACTCCCCTGCACCAAGTCCAGAAATTCTTTCTCTCTTTTCTCTCGAACCACTTCCGGTACATAGGAAGCTCTGAACTCCCGAACGAAATTAGGCCAAATCTGTGGGACTCTATGCAGTTCCCAACTCTCCCTCAGTACCTGCCACCAATGCTCGGCAGCACCCTCAAGCTTGAACACCGCTAATACAACTTTCTGTTCATCATCGCAACCCAATGGTGCAAATATTTTCTCCAAGTGTTCGATCCAAAGCTCGGCTTTGCGGTCCGGCTCTCCATTAAATTGCCTCGGCTTTAACTTCACAAATCTTTCAAGCATAGAATTATCATTATGCCTAGCCTCTGTCTCGGCTCTCTACTGTGGCTCGTGGTTCTCGGCCGTGGTCCCCCTTGTTGCTCCACTCTACCAAAACCTCTTTGATTCATCTCGTTCATCAAATCAAGCATGCCACGATACATATTTGCCATCGCCTCATCGCTTTGCTTACTTAGGTGTTCGCGGTGGAGGAATATTCTCTTGACGGTTATCGTTAGCATTTCTGCCACCGCCAATACCTCTACCAGCACCTCTACCAGTGCCACCTCCAGAACTAGCTCCTGCTCTAGTATCCACCATTAAACCTACAATAACACTCGGCGTTAATAAAATAAATCTATCACACAAACCAACCCCCAAAGCCAAGGAACCTATCCCTTGAAAGCTAAATTTATAATCATAGCTCGATACCAAGACGACCCGGATCCCAAGACGAAATCCCAAGGTCGTGCCGCCAAGAATACAAATAACAACACACAAGTAGCAAATAATGGGTAGGGCCATAACGGCGATACACCGACAACTTAAAACACATGCGGAAGCAAATGAAATAAAACAGTGGCGCCCGAGCTAACAAGCTCAAACTAAAACAACCAAAGAGATGATTATTCTCTCGGTCCAAAAATTCGACTCGCGTCGCAACATTGGGCACGTAGAACAAACTCCCCGTTATGCAATTCAAATATATAGCATAAAATAAACCAAGTCATCGGCGAAACTACGGCCGGAACCCAACATTAAACTAAGTCTAAGACTCTAGTCTAACAACTCGACGGCTAAAACATGCCGGAGAACAAACATCATATTAAACTAGCAATTTAACATGCTAAACATAACACCAATTAACCACGCACGACTAAAACCATTGGCCAACAAAATAAGTACTAACGGTTATATGTACTAACAACCGAGAAAATATATGAAAGTTTAACTACTAACATATAACAAGCACAACCACCACCGGTTGGCTACCAAAAGAATAGGCTAACCACATAATTACAACATTTCAAATACATAAAGGTTTGCTACCCCAAACATGAAGTTTATGTAACTTCATCTTCCCACGACCTCACCAAAACAAAACCAACAACTAAGTAGCAACCTTTCCAAAAGAATTCCTTGCCAACGTAACCTTCTGGATTTACTTGGATCCGCTAGCTCGGCTCGGATCTAGGGAAAAACAACCAACAAACAAAAGTAAGTCACAATGACTTAGTAAGTTACTAACCATAACTTCCTATCATGGCATAATGCTCAATCATAAAATATGTCATGCTATCGTCATGACGTAACACATAGCTTATCAACGAAATGCGATGCAACATATGAATGCGATGATCCTGGGTCTATAAGTACACGAGCCTCATTACCGAAAATAGAAACGGTACCTCCAATCACTACTGTAGACTCAGGTACACCTCTCTGATCTAGAGCAAATACACGACCACTTTAGCTTTCCCATCACTATCTCTCTTTGTTCCAGTCGACTAGAACCTCCTGTCTGATTGCTCTTCAACTTAGGACAGTCCTTCTTCATGTGTCCCGAAACCCCACAGTAGTAGCACTCCATCGGCGCTCCATTCTTACTCCAGCACCTATCTTCTGTATGCCCAATCTTGGAACAATAAGAACAAACCAATGCCACACTACGATCCCTCTGAGTAGATGTAGTACTAGCTCCCTTGCCACTTGACTGACTCTTCGCATGTCCTTCATAATGAGATTTTCCACTTCCTTTCTTGCGATCACTGCCTCCACTAAAATTCCCACGCTCCTCCATGACTCGCGCCCAGATGATTTAGGCTGAGAAGAACCCGAAATAGGCATAGTGCGGTGCTCATCAATGTCTCTCTCAATAATGTAGGCTCTATCAACGGCCTTCTGTACTCTGACCGATGAGAAAGAAGGCATTTCTGTACTCCCTCCTCGGACCCTTACAAATTTACGTGTTCTCCTAGCCTCGCGGAATCAAATGTGTGCGATAACGAGCCAACTCGGTGAATCCGGTGAATCTTGTGAAATTGTCATACTCCCTTCACCAAGTCCAGAAATTCTTTCTCTCTTTTCTCTCGAACCACTTAGGTACATAGGAAGCTCGAACTCCCGAGCGAAATTAGGCCAAATCGGGACTCTATGCGGTTCCCAACTCTCCCTGCCACCAATGCTCGGCGGCACCCTCAAGCTTGAACACCGCTAATACAACTTTACGTTCATCATCGCAACCCAATGGTGCAAATATTTTCTCAAGTGTTCGATCCAAAGCTCGGCTTTTGCGTCCGGCTCTCCATTAAATTGCCTCGGCTTTAACTTCACAAATCTTTCAAGCATAGAATTATCATTATGCCTAGCCTCACTCGGCCTCTACACGGGCTCAGCGTGGTTGGCCGTGGTCCCCTTGTTGCTCCACTCTGCCAAAACCTCTTTGATTCATCTCGTTCATCAAATCAAGCATGCCACGATACATATTTGCCATCGCCTCATACTGCTCTTCTGGTGTTCGCAGTGGAGGAATATTCTGTTGACGGTTATCGTTAGCATTTCTGCCACCGCCAATACCTCTACCAGCACCTCTACCAGTGCCACCTCCGGAACTAGCTCCTGCTCTAGTATCCACCATTAAACCTACAATAACACTCGGCGTTAATAAAATAAATCTATCACACAAACCAACCCCCAAAGCCAAGGAACCTATCATGAAAGCTAAATTTATAATCATAGCTCTGATACCAACTGTGACGACCCGACCCGGATCCCAAGACGAAATCCCAAGGTCGTGCCGCCAAGAATACAAATAACAACACACAAGTAGCAAATAATGGGTAGGGCCATAACGGCGATACACCGACAACTTAAAACACATGCGGAAGCAAATGAAATAAAACAGTGGCGCCCGAGCTAACAAGCTCAAACTAAAACAACCAAAGAGATGATTAATCTCTCGGTCCAAAAATTCGACTCGCGTGCCGCAACATTGGGCACGTAGAACAAACTCCCTGTTATGCAATTCAAATATATAGCATAAAATAAACCAAGTCATCGGCGAAACTACGGCCGGAACCCAACATTAAACTAAGTCTAAGACTCTAGTCTAACAACTCGACGGCTAAAACATGCCGGAGAACAAACATCATATTAAACTAGCAATTTAACATGCTAAACATAACACCAATTAACCACGCACGACTAAAACCAGTCGGCTGCCAACAAAATAAGTACTAACAGTTATATGTACTAACAACCAGAAAATATATGAAAGTTTAACTACTAACATATAACAAGCACAACCACCACCGGTTGGCTACCAAAAGAATAGGCTAACCACATAATTACAACATTACAAATACATAAAGGTTTGCTACCCCAAACATGAAGTTTATGTAACTTCATCTTCCCACGGCCCCCCCCAAAACAAAACCAACAACTAAGTAGCAACCTTTCCAAAAGAATTCCTTGCCAACGTAACCTTCTGGATTTACTTGGATCCGCTAGCTCGGCTCGGATCTAGGGAAAAACAACCAACAAACAAAAGTAAGTCACAATGACTTAGTAAGTTACTAACCATAACTTCCTATCATGGCATAATGCTCAATCATAAAATATGTCATGCTATCGTCATGAAATAACCTTATATAAAATCATGTCATGGCATCCATGCTCGACATTAAATAAATATGTTATCGTTAAAGTATAACATCTCATCATAAAACCATGTCAAGGCATTTTAGTCCTAAACAACAATAATTATACCTTTGGCATAAAACAACATTCCCATAATATTCATGTGGTAGCATATATGCTTAACAACTTAAATCAATATGTTATCTATTAAGTATAACATGTAAGAAACCAACACAAACATCATATCATATCCAAATTCACCAAGCACGTTATTTACTTAAGCACTTGTGAAACAATTCATATATATAAGGGATATGATACCATTACCGAAATTCCTCCGCGTGTCGCTCCTGCAAAAACACGTGCAAAACCCTTATGTGCCCTCGATATCCCTCTCGTAGATATCGGCGTCCCGAGATCTCCGCTCGAGTTCCATAGTTATCAAAGTCATGTGTATTACTACAACTAAGATAAACTACTTCCCCACCGTGGCCATCGATGGAGGGTGTGTGCAAACCGACACGGCGATACATCGCGATCACGAATCCCATAATTCGTGAAGACGATGTATCGTCCCACCAAAGACTCAACAGACCGACGCCAGCTGGACTTAAAACCCAAGCACAAGTAATATATACTCATATGCTCAAAACAAGTAGGTAAACACTCTACTATCAAACTAGTCATGCAATTCATCCACAACTAGCATAAACATCATAACCGAGAATCATATAAGCTCTCATAATCAAGTGTGCTACACACACTTCAAAACTTCTTGGAGGCTCGACCTCCATGAATTCTACCCAAAATTCCGTAGGACTTAAAATTATAGTTCCTAGGATTCATACTAACCCAAAGGTTAACTCCGTTGAGTTCAATCTAAGTTTTCCGAAAATTCAAGGATTAGAAGCTTAGGCTTCATCAACCCCCTATGTTCATAACTATCGCCCAAAACCACAATCCCAATGTTCAATATACTCATATAAACCCAACAAACTAATTAACAATGCAACTTAGAATAATTTAGTCATCTTGTGCATAATTTCATCCAAGTCATCATACCAATCATAACATTCAAATCATGATTAAAATTCACAACATGGTTCAATATGCTCTATTAAGCTTGTAAAACATATTAATCAAGCTAACATCATTAGATTGCAAGCTAAAACAAAATTAGGGCAAATCACCCTCCAAGCATCTCAACCAAACCAACATTAATCCACATGAATAAACAACATAACCAAGTTCAATAAGCTAATTAGAACATGAATTTCACATAATCATGGTCTCACATAGGCCAATCAAGTTCTATCATGAATTTGAAATCCTAGGGTTCATACATTTTCTATAAACCCTAACCATGGCTTCCATTGACCTCAAATAGCACACATGGTTGATTCCCTAGGGTCAATGGAGCCTAAAAAGAAGGAGAAGAAAGGTAGAAACTTACCAAACTCAGCCCTAACAAATCTGAGAATTCGTGCCCTAACAATGGTGTTTCTCCTCAACTCTTTCTTCAAACTTGAAGGTGGAATGGGGGAAGAAGAGGACTCTATTAATGGCCTCCAAGATCAGCCCTCCAAAACCCTAGAACCACCTCTCAAGCTCTCTTCTCAAGCCTCCTTGAGTGCTCCCAGAGTGCAAGAAGAAAGGGGGAGTCGACTTTACGCCTTGGCCGAATAGAAGAAGAGTGCGGCAGTTTTGGGGTTTTATATGGGGATTAAATCCTCTAATTAAACCACTAATTAGCCCCTAATAACTCTAATAGGTGTTTAGGATTAGTATTAGGATAAATAAGTAGGTTTAGAATGGGTTTTAAATGGGTTTAAAGGGTCAAACTTTCGGACAGTGAGAAAAAGAGAGCAAATCCCGAAATCTGGATTTTTAGACCCTTGCGGTCGCTTGGGCTTGGTATGATGCGACCGCATCATACCTGGTTACACCAATTCAGCCTTCGTTCATTCCTTGCTCGGTCCCGGCCTCTCCCGCGTGCATTCTCGAGTCCTTCCAAACCAAAAATGGTCTACAATTCAACCTTAATGTCCTCCAATCTATAACCAAAGGAATCAAGTCTCAAAACCCAACAAAACATGGCCAAGAACTCAGGCAGAACTCTCCCGAACGACGACCGGAAAAGTCAAACTGA
The DNA here is from genome assembly GCA_013146195.2 of Codonopsis lanceolata. Taxonomy (NCBI): domain Eukaryota; kingdom Viridiplantae; phylum Streptophyta; class Magnoliopsida; order Asterales; family Campanulaceae; genus Codonopsis; species Codonopsis lanceolata. The sequence continues at coordinate 26,151,399 of CM028377.1, read as the reverse complement.
AAAGGGTTTTCGCTAAAATCAAACTAGCAACCAAACCGACGATGCAACTAGCATCTAACCAACATCCAAGGCATGTTAATGATGTTTTAAATGCCCTCTAACAATTATCCATGAAGTTACAACATAAATCTTAAACCCGAGATTCAAAGCATCTCGCGAAAGAAAAGTGCATACATGCATCTCAAACGACGTCAACGATCATGCTATTGACTCTAAACATATACGGGAGCTAAATGAACATGTTTATGATGATTATCAATGTATGAATCCATGCATAACACATCAAGCAACATTTTAGGGTTTTACAGATAATTATTATGAATTGAACATAAAGGAGATACAAGTGAAACCCAGAATCCTAGATTGCCACTTACCATAAGATCTTCATATCTGTAATTACTGCTAATTAGTTAAATACCTACATATAAATAGTAGTTAGAATAAAATAATTATAAAAACCCCTTTAGATTAATAATCTGCTATCAATGAAGTGCACTGTTCGTGATCTCTTGTCTCTGTGGGTTCGACTCTTGCTTCCAATACTATTCTATAATAGTCTTGTCCACTTGCAAGGAAAAAGATTAAATAAAACATCGATCAATTTTTTGGCGCCGTTGCCGGGGACAAGCTAGTTCACGTAGTTAGTTTGTTGGTAGCGTAGTTTTTAATTTAATTTAGTTTTTAGTTTAATTTTTAGCTTTTACAAAAATCAAAATACAAAAAGATTTTATTTTATTTTTAATAGTTAATTGTTTTTAAATTACTTTAATTTATTTTATGCACGGTCGTCGATCTTTGAATCCTAATTTGGTAGAACTAAATTAAGATATAAATAATATTAGAAGAAATCAAGAAGATCTTGAAAGTCAAGCTTCCCAGTTTGATAATCAAGAACAATCTAATCAAGAGGATCCTCTGGTTGATCCTACGATGGAAGAAAATAATAATAATCGAAATTCTGAAAATCCAGTTAACCCAGTTAACAGGAATCAAAGAGAAGAAGAACCTGCAAGAAGAAATATGGAAGTAGTGGTAAATCAAAGAACTATTAATGACTTTAGTAGACCTTCATTAAATGTTGTTACATCATGTTTAGTCTTGCCAGATGCTGTAAGGAATTTCGAACTAAAAGGTCATTATTTTAATGCAATACGATCTTTTCATGGAATGCCTCATGAAGATCCTGTCAGTTTCTTAAGAGAATATGAATACATGATGAGTACTTTTCCTTTAGGAGGGTTGACTGAAGATCAAATTAAAATGAAATATTTTCCCAGTGCATTAAAAGAGTTGGCAAAGCGATGCTTTATGAACTTAACACCTAATAGTGTTTATACTTGGGCTCAATTATATGATTTGTTTATGAGTAAATTTTACAAGAATGCATCTCTTACTGAATATAAAAAACAAATCATGTCATTCCAAAACGAACCAGGTGAAACATTCCATGAGTCATGGGATAGATTTAAAAATTTGCTCATTATGTGTCCTCATCATAATTTGGCTCAACATGTGTTAGTGCTTCAATTTTATCATGGTCTTTCGTCAGGCTTACAAACTATGGTTGATAGTGCATCTGGTGGTTCTATTAATAGAATGACACCAGAAGCACTAGAAGAATTATTTGAGATGTTAAGTATTAATTCTCAACAGAAAAGTGCTAGAGGTAAAAATAGAAGCCTATATCAAATACAAGATAAATCAGATACTCAAGCTCAATTTGAAAATTGGCAAATTCAAGAAGCATGTGCTTTATGTGGATTATATTCTCATGCTACTAATTTTTGTCCATCAAGTGCTATGTATTCTGAACAGGCTAATGCGATGAATATGTACCCTCAAAGGCCAAGGAATGATCCCTATTCAAACACATATAATCCTGGTTGGAGGAATCATCCTAACTTTTCTTGGGGAGGAAATAAGCCTTTACAACCTCAACAATTCCAGCCTCAACCACCTCAACCTCCACAATTTCCAAATCAAAATCAGTTGAGAATTGAAGAAGTTCCAAAACAAGATGGAGCGAGTAAAGGTCAAGCAGCATTGATGAAATATATGCGTGAAGAGATTGAAAATCTAAAGAAGCACATTGTGACTTCTGAAGCTGATAAAAGAGAAGAAGGGAAGTTCCCTAGTCAGACCGAGCAAGCTAAGTCAATCACTGTCTTGCGAAGCGGTAAGGTAATAGGTGAAGAGGTAAGTGATCCTGTTCATTCTTCTAATGTGCCTGTTACAGTAGAAAATTCTGAAAAGGAAATTGAAAAAGATAATAATAATAGTAAGGAGAATAATGAATCAAGTAATCAAGAAGTTGAAGTTGAAGAAGAAGTTCAAGTTCCAAATAAGGAACAAGAAAAAGTGGTTCAAAATAAAGAAAATCCAATAGTAATAGAAAAAGCGGTAGATCAAGAAGAAGAGGAACCTTATGTGGCTCCACCACCTTATGTTCCTCCAATTCCATTCCCAAGAAGACTTATGAAAAACCGAATGGACAAACAATTTACGGAAATTTATAATATGTTATCCAAGGTGAATGTTAATCTTCCTTTGCTTAATGTTATTAAAAATATTCCAGCTTATGCAAAGTTTTTCAAAGATCTTCACTCTAAGAAACACAAGTTTGAAAACAATGAAAAAATTATTGTTTCTGAAAATGTAAGCTCAGTTTTACAACCCGAATTACCCCCTAAGTTGAAAGATCCTGGTAGCTTTAATATCCAATTTTCCTTGGGAAGCTCTAAAAAGATGAAAGCAATGCTAGATTTAGGAGCAAGTATTAATTTGATGCCGTTTGTGGTCTATAAACAGTTAGGGTTAGGAGAACTAAAACCCACTACTATGCAATTACAATTAGCTGATCGTTCAGTTAAATATCCTTTGGGTATAGTGGAAGACATTCTAGTTCAGGTTGATAAACTAATCATTCCAGTTGACTTTGTGGTTCTAGAGATGGAAAGAAAGATTTGCACAAATAATGAAGTCCCAATATTGTTAAGGCGGACCTTTTGTAGCTAACGCCAATACAATGATTAATGTGAAAATGGTAAACTCACAATGTCAGTCCTAGGTGAAACTGTTGAAATCTCTGTTTTTGATGCTATGAATAGACCTAGTGACATAAATGCATGTTTTTAGATAGATGAAATTGAAAAGTTATCTACTGAAACTTTTGAAGAAGATAATAAAGATGAAGTCTATGAGAGAGATAGATTTATAGTTTATGATGGTAGTCCTATCCCTCCTATAAAAATTGACATTGATGAGATTGAAAGAGAAATAGAAGAGGAAGAAAGACAAGAGAGAGAGAGAAACTAGAAGCTCTTAAAAAGAAAGGTAAAGAAGATATAGAGAAAGAATCAGAAAATAGTTCTGATAAATCTGATAAAGTAGAACAAGAAAGTAATGAAATCAAGGAAGATGAAGTAGAGATTTTGAAATCTCTCTTTGAAGAAATCGAGGTAGAGAATATTGAAGTAGAAATTAAAGAAGATGATAAAGTAAAGAATGAGGAGGCCAAAATAAAAGAAACCATTAAAGCAGAAAATTCTGAATTCATGCCTTCTATTAAATCTCCTCCAGTTGAAGAATTAAAGCCATTACCACCCCATCTAAAATATGCATTTTTAGGGGAAGGTTAAAGTTTGCCTGTTATTATAGCAGCCGACTTAACGGAAGAGCAAGAAGCTAGTTTATTAAAAGTTTTATGGACACATAGAGAAGCTATAGGATGGTCCCTAGCTGATTTAAAAGGTATAAGTCCATCTATGTGCATGCATAAAATACATTTAGAAGAAGGTAGTAAACCTTCACGAGAAAGGCAAAGAAGACTTAACCCACATATGGAAGAAGCCGTAAGAAAAGAAGTTCTTAAGCTCCTAGATGCGGGTATAATTTACCCTATATCAGATAGTAAATGGGTTAGTCCTGTTCAAGTAGTTCCTAAAAAGTTAGAATTACGCTTGTTAAAAATGAGAAAGATGAATTAGTCCCACAAGAACTCAAGAATCGGTATAGAATATGCATTGATTTGCGAAAACTTAATGCGGCAACCAGAAAAGACCACTTTCCTTTGCCATTTATTGATCAAATCCTTGAAAGACTAGCCGGTCATGAATATTATTGCTTTCTTGATGGCTTTTCTGGTTACAATCACATCCCTGTTGCACCCGAAGACCAAGAGAAAACAACTTTTACATGCCCCTTTGGTACCTTTGGCTGGAGAGGAAAGATTGTTTCAGTTGAATGAATTAGAAGAACATAGGTTGAATTCGTATGAGAATGCTAAAACATATAAAGAAAAGACCAAGAAATATCATGACATGGGGTTAGCCAACAAGATGTTTCATCCAGGGATGAAAGTGTTACTTTTTAATTCTAGACTTAGGCTGTTCCCAGGAAAATTGAAATCTAAATGGTCTGGTCCTTTTATAATCGTACGAATCTATCCTCATGGATCTGTTGATATTCAAAATCCTAAAAATAATGAAATTTTCAAAGTTAATGGACACCGACTCAAGCCATACCTAGAGCTGATGTCAGTCGAACGAACAATTGAGTTAATTCGTTTGGCTGACAACGAACCACCCACGGATTAGGCTTGTAGTTTGGTCGAGCCAAAGACGTTAAACAAAGGCGCTAAGTGGGAGGCAACCCACTATTGTGAATTTTATTGCTTTTATAGTTAGTTTAAATATGCTATTCTCCGTTAAATGTATTTTTGGAAATTTAATTTTTAATTTAATATGCAAAAATTCAAGTTTGGGGGAGATAAGCATCTTAGTGTTGCATTTATATATTGCTAATAATTTTAGTTTAGAGTTTTTGTTAAGTTTTTGCAATACAAGAAAGTTAAGAAGCATAACGGAAGTTAACAGAAAAGGGCTAAACTGCAAACTGTTGAAAAGAATGAGAAGAAATCAAGATGGAGCAGTTCTGGACACCTTGCGGACGCAAGGTGTGGAGGACCTTGCGACCGCAAGGCCCTTAGTAAATGTGAATCTCGTGCAACGTACAGTCAGAACATGGGGAATCAACGGAAGTTGAATCGGTTCATCGCCCCACCTTCTCGATGTCGCAAGTGTGGCGCAAGTCTTGCGACCGCAGGTCCCTTTATATAAATTGTTCGGGCTCATTTGCAGAAATCACCAGAAATTCTCTCCCTCCTTCAGCAAAGCAGCAGTAGCCACCCAGTTCTCTTCCAATTCCGGTGAAATCAGTCCAGATTTTGACTCTACTCCCAAAAATCTTCTCCATCCCTCTTCAAACCCTTCATCTTCTACCTATCCATCTCCATAACCATTGCACTCCATTGGAAGCTTAAAGAAGTTTTGAAGAAAGAGGAAAACAATACCATTGTTGCCGACGCCGATAAAACTCGAACTCCGGCTGCAATCAACTCTAAAGCTGCAACTAACAAGTAATCCTAACCCCTCTCTTTAATTTTTACATCAAATTTTTGCATGCTAGGGTGTTAGACATTTTTCACGTAGATATAATTTTGCATGCTTTAGGAATAATTTTTAATTTTAAAATTTTGAAAATTTATTTTTAAATACTTAGTTTTTAATTTTTCAAACAAAATGTTCCGTAAGCGTAGAAATACCAGTGCTTCGTCCTCCCGCCCTGTTCAGGAGGAGGAACCTAATTTTGACCACACCCGATTCGTATCCTACGAGGCCTCAGAAAAATATGCGGCCAAACTCTCCAAGTCCTTGGTTCCCGAGAGGGGATTTAAGGCTGAATAATTTGGCCTCCGTCCCAATTTTATGGCTTGTAGGTGGGGGAGTTTGACCGACTCTCTGGAAAAGGCAGCAGTGGTGCCTATTGTCCGAGAGTTCTATGCCAATGGCAGCATTGGCATAGATGGGGGTGTTAAAGACACCGTTAATGTTAGGGACGTTGTAGTAGACTTTTCGTTCCAAAGCATTAACGAATATTTCGGCACCTCCAACTTTGCGGTTGGTGCCGACCATTTTAGCACACACCTCCATGCCCCTATCCCCCTCGAGGTGGTCAATGCGACCATCGCCCTCCCTGGTGTTGAGTGAACCTTCAACCGTAATCCACCCTTCGGTCCACGCACCATGGAGGAGTCCTTCCTTCTGAACACAGCCAAGCCTGTGTTCAAATTCATTTGTGGTCGTCTCATGCCTTCCAGTCACACCAACATCGGTGACTTGGGATAGGGTGTCTTGACCTACACCATTATGACCGGTGGATTACAATGTTGGCCGTCGATCAACGGCCAAATCAAGACCCTTATTAGAGGTGCCACGAATGCGGGGTTCGCGTTCCGTATTTGATCACTTAGGAGTTGTGTAGGAGGCGGGCGTGAGATGGCCCGACACAGGAGAGCTTAAGGCTGGTCCGGCCATTACTAGGCCATTTTGTTTGAGCACCACCAGCGAGAGTGAGGGTTCCTCACGGGAGGAACCCGAAGAAGAGGAGGAGGACCCACTCGTAGGGATCTCCATAGGCTAGAAAGGTTTCCCTCGAAGCCCAAATGGCAACTCAACGGTTGGCACAAATTCGTGCTTGAGCCAAGAGCGACTATTTGGGTGGTTTAACACAGTGGGACAAAATGTCTCCACTTATTATGGGTTGCCCCCTGGCACGATCCCCGAGTTTCGTCCTCATTCGTTATTTCCGCCCGACTCACCGTGAGTCGAGTCCCAAGTTCCATCCTCTTTCGTTAGGTGGGCCTGCTATTTCCTTTTGATATTTGTCCTTCCCCATCAATCCCCTCATATGTTCCTCAATTTTGAGGACAAAATAGAAATTAAGTTTGGGGGATTCTAAGCTTAGAGTCTTAGCGAGTCCTAGCCTAAGGAGGAATGGAGTTGGGCTATGTTTCTAGGGTGAAGAAAATTTTCTTTTCTTGATGACCATTTAACTCTTCACCCAATTTTCTTGTTTTTAATTTTTTCTTATTTTTGGAGGTGTTGCCTTGACCAGAATACACTCACATTGGATGCTCTTGGATTCCTCTTATAGGAACCCATCATCAAAAGAGTCATCGTCATCTCCAATTTTCTTATTAAAAAAAATATTCAAAATCAAAATCAAAAAAATAAAATATTTCAAAATTTTCATCCTCAAGTTTAGGTGTGGTAATGCTAGTAGAGTCGATGAGGAGTTAATGCAATGAACATAGCTAGTCAGTAGATCCCTGGAATTTACTTGATTTTGCTTGAAACTTTTACTTTTCTCCAAATTCTTCATGCACCCACATCATAATTATGGATTGATTAGAATAGTTTTATAAAGTTTATAGCACCTACTTCATTACAACAAGATATGCACAAGAATATGATGCATAGCCATTCGAACATGATTGTTGCATTAAATTGTGACTTAGGGTCAATTGCATGATAGTTAGATCCCTTGGATTTTTCTCATTTATATATCTCAAGTATACTTTCGAACCGTGTCTGTATGTTAGTCTCAATTGTCTCTACCATCTGTCTTAGCGAATGCTTATGTGAAATCCAGTGATGCTAAACATTCAACCCCACAATTCCCATAGTTGATATGATATTTTGTGTCTTACTTGCTTTAAAAACTACATGAGCATTTGGCATTAAGAAATGACTTAGGCCATCTTTGGATCGTTAGAGCCTAAATATTCCCTGACCTATACTAAAAATATCCCTAGTGTCCCCGTTGAGCCTAATGAAAAAGAATGGAGTGTGCTAAGCACACTATTTAAACCCCATTCGCCATCGTTTCTATTACCCACATTAACTTAACCCTAAAAGCCTATACACTTTTAGCCTACCCTTTGAGAGAGTAGGATGTGGGTGGGGAAATTGATTTTAGAGGACCACTTCTTTTCAGTTAGGCTATTTTTCGGAAGACTTCTTCTTTCCGTCGTCGAAAAAAAAAATATATATATATATAGAAAAAGAAAAGAAAAGAAAAATTATGTATCGACGAAAAATGAAACAGAAGAAGAAGAGTGTAACAAAGATTCAAATGGAAGCATAGCTTTCAAGAGAAAATATGTAAGAAAAATCATGCTGATAAGAATGATGTCATATTTTTAGTAGTATATATTGCCCAAATCAAGTTTTGGGGGGGGGGGAAGAAGAAAAGTGAAAAGTAACGAAAAGCACCCCCCCACTTGTGGTCTTTGCAGGTCCTAGCCTAAATAGGGAAACTTCCTTTTGCTTGGAAGTATGAGGGATAAAGGGTAGTCTTACTCTCTCACTTTGAATTCCAATCCCTTTCCATCAAATCCCCCAACACCTTGGCCTTACATTACAAGCTAAATAAAGACCTAATGATCTTCTTGCCAATGCTTATGCTGTTTTAACTGTCAAGTGAGTCATATGAAATTGATCAAACACTTCAGGTTCATTATTATTCACCCTAAAGCTCAATGTGTTAGCATAATCTTAGCTATTACAAGTCATTGGGATAGGAGAGCATTGTATGTCATACATAGAAGTGCATGGGACGGATATGTAAGTTTTTGAAATCCTTGGGACCTTTCTTTCTGTAACTGACTGGGTTTGGATGGTAGATCTCATAATTCATAATGCATGATTTTCTATTAAACTTTGATTTTCATATGAATGTGGTGCTTAGCTTAATAGAACTATTTTAGTTAAGATATTCTCTAAGACTGGTGATCACACACACACGGAGAAATTAGAAGTAGTAGCAATTTTAAGGAAAGATCAGTTGGTTTTATGTGACTAAGCCTGCATATATGTGGTGAGCATCGAACTGAGACTGTTTTGCATACCATGCTATCTAATTTGAGTTTGAAACCAAAAAGATTTTTGTTTTGCTTTAGTTAATTTTTATCTGCTTTAGTATTGATCAGTTTTTGTATTTATCTGCTTAGTCGAGTCACTCGAAAGAGTCTTCTTGAGTTTGTGGGTTTATAGAGGAATGTAAATAGTGTCACCCTCCGAAAAGATTTTCATTTTTGTTATTATTGTTTTTTATTTATGCTTTTGTATTTATATGTATTGTTACTCGTGGACGAGCAAAGTTTAAGTTTGGGGGCATTTGATCGATGTATTTTATACGTCGATTTTATATACTTCTATGACTTAAATTATGCTATTTCACGGGGCTTTTGGCTAATGATATATGTTTTCGGTGAGTTTTGTAAGTTTCAGTGTTTCTAGTGAAAATATGCAAAACTCCAAGGTTTTATATGCACATTCCAAGAAGGGGCAAAGATGAAAAATGAAGAAGAAACGAAGGAAGCTCAATCTAGAGACCTTGCGGACGCAAGGTACCTCAGACCTTGCGACCGCAAGGTGGGCAGTACGTTTAAGAAGCAGAAATCCAAGGCCAGAGACACTGGAGACCTTGAGGACGCAAGGTACTCAACCCCTTGCGACCGCAAGGTGGTCAGAATGCGACTATTTCGTATTTTCACATAGAGATTCGATTGGATTACAACTCCCGGGTATATATTGAAGTCGGATACCAAGAGCCTGATATATAAAAAAACGGCTGGGAACAGTCTTAGGTAGATTTTACATAGTTTTTAGGTTGTATAACATAGTTAGACTGTGTAATTACAAGTATTGAAGATCAAATCATGTTTCCGTTCATCTCTATGTGCTGTTGATTGTCTATGATGAACTAAATCATCCTTAATGTAGGAGGTGGGAGGTAACTTGTATCGAATTTATGTTTTGATTTATATATATGTTCATTCAATTCTTGTTGATTGTGGTGTTTATCAATCCCTATATTATTTTGCTTTGAACAAATGAATGTAATCGCAAATAATAAAGGCCTAGAGGTGCGAATAACTGCATGACCAATGTGCATATGCCGTACACTGGCTCACCATCACAATAAATTGGACCTATCGATGCACGAGAGTGATAAGTTAGGACCAGGCTCTTACATGATCTAGGTGACAGATAGATCATAATCTAGGTGACAGCTAGATTGAAAGTTCCTGTGCTTAGGATATAGAATGGATGAATGTTGCGGGGATGGAGGCTGAACCAATAGTTCAACAGACTATATCTATCTTTGGTGAACGAACCCAAAAATTGAGTGATAATTATTATGAATTGAACATAAAGGAGATACAAGTGAAACCCAGAGTCCTAGATTGCCACTTACCATAAGATCTTCATGTCTGTAATTACTGCTAATTAGTTAAATACCTACATATTAATAGTAGTTAGAATAAAATAATTATAAAAACCCCTTTAGATTAATAATATGCTATCAATAAAGTGCACTGTTCGTGATCTCTTGTCTCTGTGGGTTCGACTCTTGCTTCCAATACTATTCTATAATAGTTTTGTCCACTTGCAAGGAGAAAGATTAAATAAAACATCGATCAGTGCTCATATCAAAGATCTTCAAAAGTTCTTCGAAAGACTAAGAAAGCACCAAATGAAGCTTAACCCCACCAAATGCACATTCGGGGTTACCTAAGGCAAAGTCCTGGGATTCTTAGTAACCGAGCAAGGCATCGAGATCGAGCAAGCAAATATCATAGCAATCCTAGAAATGCCACAGCCGAAAACTCCCACTGAAGTCAAAGGCTTCTGGGGTTGCGACATCGGCCGTTTGATTAGGCAGTGACACCACCACATGTGAGCCCCTCTTTAAACTCCTAAAAAAGAATACCGACCAAGTCTGGGATGAAAAGTGCCAGCTAGCCTTCGAAAAACTAAAATCCTACCTTACCAATCCCCCTGTACTAGCTCCACCCCATACACAAAAACCTCTCCTCATATACTTAACCGTCACAGACACGTCAGTAGGGGCTATGCTCACCCAAGAGAAAGAAGATTCCTACATCGAAAATGCCATATACTTCGTAAGTAGGAAGCTACAAGGAAGCGAGCTAAATTATTCAGCACTGGAGAAAAGCTGCACCGGCCTAGTCTGGGCCACTCAAAGGCTCAAAATCTATCTTCAAGGAAGGTCCATCAAACGCATATCCAGAATGGACCCTATCAAGTATATCTTCGGTAAGCCATCACTGTCTAGCAGACTAGCCAAGTGGTCCTTTCTTCTCAATGAGTTTGACATAACTTATGTCACACTCAAGTCCATCAAAGGGAGCGTCATTGCAGACCACTTAGCCGATCTACCTTTGAAGGCCGAAGATGCGGCGAGCCCGGTTTCCCGATGAAGATGTCACGAAATCACCGACCATGACTTTGTTGGCGATGTTCTTTGACGAACAACAGAGGCTTTGGCATAGGAATCTTGCTAATCGATCCGGCTGACTCTCATACTCCGCTGGCTATAAGGTTGGAGTTCGAATGTTCAAATAATACGGCGGAATATGAAGCCTGTATTGCTGGCCTAGAAGAAGCTCTCCAAAGGGGAGCTAAAGATCTCGAAGTTTATGGAGACTCTGCCTTAATCATAAATCAAGTCGAAGGAAAATGGAAGACCCAGGATCCTCGGCTGCAACTCTATCATGCCAAATTAACAGCAGTTGCTGCCCGATTTGGTTCTATCTCGTTCCATTATCTGCCACGAGATAGGAATCAATTCGTTGATGCCCTAGCCACTCTGGCATCCCTAGTCCAGATTCCCACAGAAACTAATGTTCAGCCATTTATAGTCGGGAAGAGGGTCTGTGAGAACCCGAACCCATTGCATGTTTGTCATCATTATAACATGTTTATAATATGTCTTTACATATTTGAGACTTCATTTCATTCATTTCGTGTTGGCATTCAATTGGTTAAGATCATAATAGAGTAATGGTCTTCCATGCGTTGCATGCCTTGTTGTTGTTGTTTCGGGTGTTCGTTTTAACGTGTTAGCACCTTAATAAGTCTCATGAGAGTCTTAATACCTTGCATACAAGATTTACAATGTTCATCTTAGTTGTTTCATGCTTGGTTGGGAGTTTAGAAGCTTCGTTGCTTCGGTTGTGTTTGGTTGTTTAACATCATTGATTGTATTGCCTTCATTTCGTCCCGAGAGAAGTTCGGTTGAGTTCTAGGCCTTGAATACAAGCCATAACCATGTTTAAACAAGCCTAATACATGTTCATCCTATCCTAGATTAAGTTGGGATTGACTCGTGTTTGATTCGTTGGCCGTTTGTGGAGTGGTTCCAGCCATGTTCTAACTTATTTTGGATGTGTTTCGGGTGATGTTCGGGCCTGTTCCGATTGTGTTTGAGTGTTGGTTTACCCCCCTTGAATTTATTGGGTTGTTTGGGGTTGATTCTAGGCCAAATTTGAAGGCTTTTCAACCTGGAGACCTTGCTATCGCAAGGTGGTTTGGTCTTGCCCCCGCATAGGAGGCAGCAACTTGGGGAAGCAGAGTTCTGGAGACCTTGCGGAGGCAAGGTGGAGATGACCTTGCGACCGCAAGGTCATCAGTATCTCACTTACGGGATTTTTGTTTAAGTTTTGGTTGAAGACCACTTAGCCCTTGCCCCTTGGCCGCCCTTGGAGACTTAAGCCTCCATTGTTGACTTAGTCCAAGCCTCCTAATCCCTTGGATGAGATCTATCAATGGCTAGCAAACCATTTCACCCCCTTCACTTGGATTGAGGTTTAGTTTGAGGTATAAAAGCCTTTGTTCAGCCATTGTTGATCACAAAGCTCCATTGTTGGCTGAACATAGCTCCATTTTCGTCCTTGGGAAGAAGCTCAACTTGAGAGACCATTTCCCGGAGATCCGGTGGTCCGATTGACGAGCCGAGACCGCCAAATCGAAGAGCTTGATCTTCTCTACAACAATCTTCTCTTTAATCAACCTTCCATCCATTAATCATAGGACTAAGGTGAGTGACAATTCCCTGAGATTTTCATGTTAAACAAAATAGCATGACCCCTTCATTATAGTTGTTTTAATGTTGATTGTGAACATCTTTTGTGAAGACACAACCTTCAATTCAACATATAAAATGTGAGTATGATTTTATGAAATCTCTATGAAGTTATGATTTTGACATTTATTAAAGCATGAATGTTGTTTGTATTAAGCTTGGGAATAACTCTTGTGAAAGAATTCGGTTCAATTCAAGGTTTAACAAAATCAACGAAACTAGGGTTTGAAACTCGAGATTGTGTTTTAGGCTAGTTCGAGAACATGAACGGCTTAGTTAACAAGTTCTAAATGAACGGAGAACTTAGGAGAAGGCAATGTGATACATATAGTATCAATACTCTTCTTGGTTTAATTGTAGTAAAACTCACCGGAGTTGAATTTAGGGAGTTATGAACAATAACGACTCCACAATCAATCCCTACGACAAATGTAGTTCGTTAGACTAATGAATTAGCTTACGATAATTTGAGATGGATTTATGAGTATGCCTTGATGTATGTGTGCTTGTAAGACTCAATCGAGTTCTTATGTGGTTTGTGTGATTATATTAAGTAAATGCATGATCGAGAGCATGTTATAGAATGATATATCTATTTGACATGATGAATTTAGTGCGTTAGACTAATGAATTAGCTTACGTGACTTTGGGATGGATTGAAGGGCATATTTGATATGTGTGCTTATAAGACTCAATTGAGTTCTTAGGCGGTTTATTTGATCGTGTGAAGTAAATGCATGATTGAGAGCATGTTGTAGAATAATGTATCTATTTGACATGTTGAATTCGCTCTTGTCGAATTCTTGCGTCATTCCTTAAATGAGTAGACAACTACTTGTTGAACAAGTTCGCTCTTATCGAACTTATTCCTTATTTGAGATTTTATGACGAGTAAACATCTACTTGGCATTGCATGAGTCCAGCTGGAATATTTGATTGAGTCGTTGGTGTGACAATGCATCGCCGTCACGAGTTATGGGACTCGTGATAGTGATGGGTTGTTATACCGGTTTTATCACACGCCTCCACCGTTGGCCACAAATGGGGAAGTAGCACCTTTGTAACCAAGAGAGCACATTGGAAGGTCTAAGTACCAAGGAGAGAGCTTGGTACCCGAGTAGAGAACTCCCTACTCGAGTAGAGAACTCGATACTTTGATACACTCATCACGGGTATCATTGGCACGAATGTTAACGCTGTGTATTGCAGGAGCTACGTAGCGGCATCGGTTTCATACCATATCCTCCTTATATGGGGTTTACCTTTATAGCACTTATGTGAAACAATGTGCTACCATGGATATGTGTTTTAAGTGTTTATTAAATGAACGCTTTGATTGACTTGATATTAAAAATGATATCTTGATATGTATGCTGCATGATGCCATGACATGCATAATTGTTAACTCACAAAGTCTTTATGACTTACCCCCTCCCTTTTACTGCTTTAGATCCAAGCCGTTCAGGTACCGCTCGTTGAGGGGTTGCAGGATTTGCGCTTGTCCGTGATCGCACGCGACGAGGTTGTGGTTTTGAGATGTCCTTGTTTTGTTCTCTTTTGTAAGGACGTTGGGTTTAACAAGTCATTTAGACTTTGCTTGGGAATTTGGTTATTGAGATTTATGTCTATACTTGTAGTTCATGTATCCTATTTTTGAGTGCTCTACGATGTACGGCGAGCCTTGTACAATTGCTTTATGGTTCTTCTGTTTTGAAAACTTCCGCCGGGCATTACGTTAGCTCTTATTTATTTATGTTGTTCTCCCAAGCATGTTGTAGCCGCCGAGGTATATCTCGCATGAACTCGTAGTTGGGTTCCGGTAGTAAAGTCGCCGATGATTTGGTATAATTGTCTTAATTGTTATATCAGGTGTAAATAAAAGTTTTAAATTATTCCGGCCTTTTGGTGCCGAGTCGCGCTTCATCTGAAATGTTGCGTCACGTCGTTTTCCAAAACTGAGTCTTTGCATGACTTGACTTGTGATTCCAAATTGTCCGGTCGGGTCGTCACAGGTCGCCCCAAGCATACTTTCAAAATCAATGCATCCCCTGAAGCAGAGCACGAGCCCTGGTACGCTGGCATCTTAAATCTGCTCCAGAAAGGTCTTTATCCTCCTGGCTTAGACAAAAGAGGAAAAGTCTCCCTACGAAGGTGGGCCTCCCAATTTGTACTCAGCGGTGGCAGCCTGCATAAGAGACACTATCAAGGCCTCAACTTATTATGTGTCAATCAGGCCAAAACTGAGCAAATTATGGATCAACTACACGGTAGTACCTGCGGGCCCCACATGAATGGTCATATGCTATCCAGGAAAATCATCTGATATGGGTACTATTGGAGTACGCTCGAAACTGATTGTATCCGGTGGGTGTGACATTGCGACAAATGTCAACGCTTTACCAATCTGCAGCATGTGCCCCCACACGTCTTATACAACTCCACAGCCCCTAGCCCTTCTCAACATGGGGAATCGACGTCATAGGCCAAATTCACCCGAAGGGATCCAATGGCCATGAATACGCCCTGGTAGCCGTCAATTACTTTACAAAATGGGTGGAAGCCTCTTCCTACAAGATCCTGAATGCCCGAAAGGTGTCCGAGTTCATCCGGGCCAATATTATATATCGCTATGGGGTACCTTTCGAGATAATCTCTGACAACGGCTCACATTTCGAAGGGGACGTGAATTGTCTACTTGACGAATTCAAGATCCAAAGACACAAATCCTCCCCCTACAGGCCACAAGCTAATGGTGCCGTTGAAGCAGCCAACAAAACTCTTGAAAACATCATCAGAAAAATGGCTAACATAGGAAGAGACTGCCCAGAAAAATTGCCACTAGCCCTCTGGGGCTATCGTACTTCAGTCCGCACACCCACTGGGGCTACCCCTTACTCTCTGGCATATGGCATGGAGGCAGTACTGCCGATAGAAATGGAAATTCCATCGTTAAGAGTGATGATGGAATCTGATATAGCAGAAGTTGACTGGGTCAAAGGGCGATACGAAGAATTGGCCCTAATTGATGAACTACGCCTGTTAGCCTTTGAGCATACCCGGGCATATCAAAGGCGCATCGCCCGAGCTTTCAATAAAAAAGTCAAAGGTCGCGGTATCCAAGTTGGAGACCTCGTACTTCGAGAAGAACCCCCTACTTACGTTGATACTAGGGGAAAATGGAAGTCTCCCTGGATGTGACCATACATCGTTAAGGAGATCCGATCAGGAGGTGCCGTGCTTCTTACAAATCAGGATGGGGAAGATCTTGTCCAACCCTTCAACCTCGACAAACTTAAAAGGTATTATGCCTGAGTCATTCCATCTAGTAAATGCTTCCCTCTCCAGCCCGCTAGGCTGAAAACCCGAAAGGGCGGCTTAGGCAAAAGTTAGGGCCTATAAAAAAAACAACAACAAAAAAAAGAAAGGAACAATAAAAAGGAGAAATAAGGGCTCGCTAGGTTGAAAACCCGAAAGGGCAGCCTAGGCAAAAGTTAGAGCACAAAAAAAAATAATATAAAAAAAAACAAAGAAAAATTAATAAGGAGATAAAAAGGAGGGGGAAGGCATTATTTGAAGTCCTCATCATATTACCTCCAAGTCCTCAGTGCATCAGAAGCTCAACTGACAGAAGAGAAAAACTACGACAAGAAGCTCACATTAAAATACAAAAAATATAATTTTACGAGTCCTAAGGTGCAACTTAGGAATATTTACTAAGACATCTATATTATACATTGATTGCATTGTACATATCTATATATACTGCCTGTACCCCCTTTGTTGCCACAAAAACAATTCCTTTTCTTGCAACTTTAGCCCCAGAGCGGTCTATCAATCTCTACAGCATCCACCAAGCTGGGCCCATATGCTTCTTCTGCGAGGCGCAGAAGAAGCCCTAGACTCACTCAAAGATTTGAGCCGCTGAGGTGTCTCCTCTTCATCGTCGGCAAGATCCCCGCTTCCGGGCATTTGTATTGCTCTGACCTCCATCATCTCTCGAAACCAAGCCCCATACGTGGTGGGGGAGGAGGAGCAGCTATCTCTTGCTCCCATGGATTGTCATGCCTGCTTGCCATACTCAGCCGTGGAGGTTCATTACCGCCAACTCTCAGAGTCGTGCCCCAACCAGTCTGGGGAGGAGGAGCAGTTACTTCTTGTTCCCATGGGTTATGCTGCCGACTAACATTGCTCAATCTGCGTGGTGCATTGCTGGGACCCGTAGTATTCGATCCAGGGGCCGTTCGAGTATCAAGGCCGTGTACTCTCCCCGACTCCGCCTGCAGCTTGAGGAACAACTAACCCTGAGCCATCAATGTCCTCGCCTACCTCCATCAGGGGAGCATCCACTCCGTTAGTAATATGGCGACCCAAAGAAGTTCCTCGCCCAGCGCTGATAGTGCGAGACGCCCCCTCGGCCTACCATGATCCATGCCAAATACCCAAGGACGTAAGCATATAGTCGAATATGGATAGGCCGCCCACCAAATTTCTCGAATCTCTAAGTCACATGCCCTAAATAGTGGGACCCAAGCCCTCGTCTGTGTTCTCCATTCGCATATATACAGGACGAGTGGTGTCTGGGATCACTTGCTCTCTTCCAAACTGCCGCAAGACCCGGTCCGGTTGATAAAAAGAGGTCCGATGAATACCCAGCATGACTACTTGGCTATATTCATCGGAATGTCGAAGAAAAAGTCGAATCTCCCAATGGCGAATGACCCAGATTATGTCCATCGAGCCCCGACGATAGAAGTGATCAGCCCAATCAATCTCAGAATAATTGGTCTGAGGAAAATGCCCGCGCATGCCATAAAGTGATGGGTCATAGGGAGCTCCATGCGACGAGCCCGACCTGAGGAAATGCTCTTCTAGCCACATATGAACCTAATGGGGCTACCTAGGGGAAGCCTGTCACCAAGTAGCAAAAAGTAGTCAAAGCCCGCAGGTCTCCGCCAAAATCACGGGACAATATTCAAATGGCGATTCGAGCTCTGTAGAATGCTAGGTCAACGACCCGCGCATCGACAAATCAGGGTAGACCCACCACCAAGTATCTCCCTACCAAACAGAGAAAGAGCGCTGTCAACCTACGCCGCAGATAGTCCACATCATCCTCCCTGTATTCTGTGAACGCTCCAGGAAGGACCATTAAATTAAAATTTTCCCCTTTGAAGAAACCTGGAGTAGCATTGCGGGTAGAGTTAAAAAGTTCCCGGATAGCCATATATGGACGTCTTCTGACGGCAGGTACTGCGATTTGACGAGTAGGTGCCACCCCCAACATCGAACAAAACTCCTCAAAAGTAGGACACATCTCATTCATGCCGAAGTTAAATAAATGGTCCTGAGGAGACCAAAACCTGGCGGCTCCCCTCAACATGTCCCAATTAATAATGACATTCCGCCAGGACAGAAGGCACCTGAACCCAAAAAGATGATCAAACCAGTCCCTCTCGTCGGATGGCAAGGAGAGAATCCAAAAATCCAGGGCATTCTCGTAAACTTCAATTTCCAAAGCCGTGGGAATACGTGCGGCCATTTATAAGAGAGATGTAAGGGATTTTATGTGGCTAAAGAGAGCAGCGGCAGGACAGAAGAGAGCTGGTGAATTGTAAAAGGCAGGAATGAAATGAATTGGTGTGAATTCAGGCTGGTCTCCGTCTGAATTTATACCGAAAACTGAAGAAACGGACAGTTCGGTGCACAGTGCGTAAATAGTAAGTGAACAGTGGCTGCACAGGAAGAGCCATTGCGCCACCAATAGAGCCCCTTGGTGCCGCACCATACCCCCCATATGGCCGCGCCAAGTGCCTTCTACTATGCTGAGAATTCTGCCCGGTATCCTGGTTTAATTGTCCGACAGTCCACCTTTCCAACGTCTGATCACGAGAAAGAAGGAAAGGCTATGAAAGGTGGCTACGAACACGGGTTCAATAGCCACAGGGCACCGAAATAATAAAGGAAGTGGCCATCTCTCTATTCTAATATCACCAGAAAAGCCCACTCCGATCCAAAGGTGTATTCTCATAAACTCACTTTCTTAAAGTACAGCGTGCCATTACCTTTTAGATGTCTGGTATAGCTTTATTTTCTGTGTGAATTTAGTTTTGCATGTGTAATATACTGCATCATATACAATTATACTGCATTATATCATAGTATCTGTACAGGTTGCTTTTACATAAAAAAAGAGAGAAAACACTAATATTCGCAGGAAAACGAAGCTAATGTGCTCGGGACGACTGACACCTATTAAGGACACCACCCATGACCCAGGGACCCGTTGTCCCACCAGCTCTGTATCCTCGACCTCTGCCCCGACCGTGGCTCGACCCGACATCATCATCATCATCATCGTCATCATCATCACCTCGACGTCTAGGCCGCCGCCGGTCGCCCCCCGCAAGAGAACTCATTCGCAAGTTTCGATAAAGCAAAGCTGATATCGAAAGCCTCACAGCAGCCTTCTTATAGGTAGACACGTTCACCTATATAAAAAAAATGAAAAAAAAGATGTGTTAGTCAAAATATAAAAAATACAAAAAAAATGATGATGAAAATATATATATATGAGTGCATGAATAAAAAAAAAGAGATAGATACAAGAAAAAAAAATAAGAGAGATAAAGAAAGAGAGACAATAAAGGTAAATGTGTCTACCGAACGAGCCTGCTCAGGAAGAACCTGCTCTACCGTGCTACCTCCCCACTGATACTGAAAGGTAGAGAACATATCATCGCACTCTAAAACATCGTTCTCGCCGAGAGATGAAGTAGACGCGCCTCGCTTGGCGAACATCGAATGCCGCCTCGGGCACGACAGAGCAGGAAAGGGGATGCAAAGACTAGTCTCAGGAAATCCTCGTACGCCATCATTGGATAATCTGTCGCTGGCATGAGGTATTTCTTTCGCTAGGTATTGATACTGCTTGGCGTCGATCGGCTCTATCACCCGTAAAGGAGCCGAGGAGTAACCACTGAAGCGCTTAAACGGACCGATGTCGACGGTTCACCCGCCGCCCATATATAAAGAATCCACCATGATGGAAACCATCGATTCTAAGAATGGCGAGTCCCAAAGCAAGCAGTGATAATGCCCCTCCGCACCCTCCCAAGGAAGGAAGTGCACTGCATGTGACTCGGGCTAACAATCCGTTCAAGACTCTTTCCCTATCCTTGCAACCTTGTCCCCTGGTCGGATAAACTTACTATCAACATACGGACAAGTATGGAGTTGTGAACTCGCCGAATGAGAGGACCCGACGAAAAATGAAAAATGCGGCCCTGCACTGCAAAAAAAAAATATATATATATATGTTATTAATAAAAAAGGAGAGAAAAATGTGTTAAAAAAATAATAAATAATTAAAAAAAGTATACATAAAAAAGAAAGAGAAACAAAAAGCAGGAAAGGGCATATACCTCCCACGTCGGGCAAAACCATTTAGAGAGTCGCGAGTCATTCCTAGAGTTCTATCCATGGAAGTACAATTCTACCAAACCCGCTCGTCTCCCCAATCATATGAAGGGATCCGCCTCAAAATCTCAACAAAAAGGACGGAAACTCTAGTAGTAGAAGAGTTGGCAAAGAGCCATGTGCCAAGAAAGAAAATAGAAACGCTCTAGCCACTCGAGTCACGGACAATATATCATTGGCCCACCCCTCGCATTGCGAGAAGCCATCTCCGCACGCTAATAAAAATCTCATCCGTCGATTTGAATTCCGGCCAAAACCCAGGAGGTCCACTACCTCCCTACGCCACCGGAGAGTGAAGTCGAG
>CM028377.1:25989257-26130728 GCA_013146195.2 Codonopsis lanceolata | reverse complement strand
GCCACCCCAGCATTGCACATAATTCTTCAAATGTGGGGCACATCTCATTCCGAAGGTTAGATGGTCCTGAGGAGACCAAAACCCGTGGCTCTCCCTCAATATGTCCCAATTTATAACGACGCTCTACCGTAACAGAGGCACCTGAATACAAAGATGTGATCAAACAAGTCCCCTCGCCCTCGATCGTTGAGAGAGAATTCAAAATCCAAGGCGGTCTCATAAACTTCAACTTCCAAAGTCGCGGGAATACGTATACCCATTTATGAGAATAGATGCAAAGGATTTTATAAGGAGAAAGAGGGCAACGGCAGAGTAGAAGAGAGCCTGATAATTGTAAAAGGAAAAGATGAACGAGCTGGTGAGAAAGCAGGCCAGTCTCTGCCCGTTTTATACTTAAAACTGAAGAAACGAACAGTCCTGTGCACAGTGCGTGAATAGTAATGAACAGTGGCTACACAGGAGGAAGCTATGGCGCCGCCAATAACCCCCCTTGGCGCCGCGCCATGCCCCCTATATGGCCGTGCTGTGCCCCATTACCGTGCTAGAAATTTCGCTTGGTATCCGGTTTATTTGTCCCACCGTCCATTGCTCCTATGTCTTATCGCGAGAAAGGAGAAAGGCTATGAAAGATGGCTATAACCACGGGTTTAATAGCCACAAGGCGGCCGCCCCTCCGTTCCCATATCATCAGAAAAGCCCACTCCAATCCAAAGGTGTATTCTAATAAACTCTTGTTCTCAGAATACAGCGTGCCATTACCTTTTAGATGTTTGGTATAGTTTTATTTTCTGTGTGTATTTGAGTTTGCATGTGTAATATTTTGCATCATATACAATTATCTTGCATTATATAATAATGTCTGTACAGGTTTCTTTTATTAAAAAAAAAAGGAAAAAAGAAAGACTAATAAGTGAGGAATCCAAAGCTAATGTGCTCGGGACGTGACTTCTATCAACGCCACCCATGACCAGGGGACTGTTGTGCCACCGGCCTGTACTCAGGCTTGCCGGCCGCGGCTCGACCCGACATCATCATCGTCATCATCATCACCTCGACGTGCGGGCGGCTGCGCTACTCCCCCTGCAGAGAACTTATCGACAGCTTTTGATAAAGCTTGCTAATGGTGAACCCATGGCGGCTTCTTGTAGGTGACACGTTCACCTATAAAGGGAGTAAAAAAAAAAGGAAAACGTATCATCTAAAAAAATATATATATAAATATATATATATAATGGACATGCAAAAAAAAAAATATATATATATAGAAAAAAAAGAAATAAAAGAAAAGGAGGGACAATAAAGGTAAATGTGTCTACCGAACGAGCCTGCTCCTGGACACGACGCTCCTCAGGAATCTCGACATCAGGAAGAACACGCTTACCGTATGACCGCCCCCGATCTTGGAAGGTAGAGAAGATATCATCGACTCTATATCACATGGGTTCTCGTTGAGAGATGAAGTAGAAGGCCACGTGCAGTGGAAGCATCGGAATGCCGCTTAGGCAGGCGAGGGCGAGGAAAAGGGGGATGCAGCATGGACCTCAGGAAATCCTCATATGCCATAATTGGAAAATATGTCGGCATGAGGTATTTCGCCGTGAATCTTGTTTAGCGGTGATCGAGCTCTATTACCTAGAAAGGAGGCCGAGGAGGCGCCACTAGAGGCACTAGAACAGACTGATGCTGGCGATTAACCCGCTCGCCCATGTATAAGGAATCCACCATAATGGAAACCATCAGTATCCTACAGCGGCTAAGTGCCAAAGCAACAGCATAATTCCCCTCCAGACCCTCCCAAGGAAGGAAGTGCACTGTACCAGGACTCGAGCTAATAATCCATTCCCGCACTCTTTCCTTACTCTTACAACCACAGTCCTGGGTCGGATAAACCATTATCATCAACATATCTTGGGACAGTATGGCGGTGAACTCGCTGAATAATAGGACCCGGCGAAAATGGAAAAATGAGAAGGCCCAAACCTGCAAAAAAAAAAAAAAAAAGAAAGAAAAAATATATATGTCATCGATAAAAAAAAGAAAAAAAATTTGTCTTCGCGAAAAAAAAAGAGTACATATAAAGAAAGAAAGAAAAGCAACAAGCGAGGGGAAAGACATATACCTCCCACGCCGGGGCAAATCCATTCAAAGTTGGTGAATCATTCCGGCAGGCCCTATCCGTGGAAGCATACAATTCGGCCAAGCCTGCCTGCCCCCAGTCATAAGAAGGGATCCGCTCAAAATCAGCCAAACAGGCCAGGACAGAAACTCTCAGGGTGGTAGATGAGTTGGCAAAGAGCGATGTGCCAAGAAAGAAAAATAAAAACGCTCTAGCCACTCGAGTCATGGCAGCTATATCATTCGCCGACACCCGCCCGGCATTGCTGAGAAGCGATTTCCGTACGCTGCCGATGAAAATCTCATCCGTCGATTTAAACCTCGGCTCGAAGCCCAAGAGGTCGACCACCTCCTCTCTACGCGGACGGAGAGTAAAATCTGGGGCCAGGGTCTCCCCAACGTTGGTAGGAATGCCCGTGATCGCAGCGAAGTCGCACGGGGTCATGGTAGCCTCCTCCCAGCTGAAATGGAAGGTATGGGTGGTGTCCCACCAGAAGTCCCGGAGCACATCGAAGAGGTGCAGATAGCTGGTAAAGTGGCGGAAGGAGTGCATGAAAGTGTTGAAACCAGAACCGTCCACCAAAAGCTGTGTTGCCTCAGGCAACATGTCATAAATATCAGCCACATTAGCACATGAAGCCCGGATCCTCTTAAATTTCCTGCGAAGCTAAAAAAAAAGGGGAAGAGGGGGGAAAAGGTAAGTCCACTATCTTTATCTTCCTTGTAAAATCTTTAAGTATGAATAGATAATAAACATGTTGCATGCATTATATTTCATAAAATTTGCGGCATGCTAATTTAAAAAAAAATCATTTTTTATGTAAATAAACACTTACCATTTTTAAAAAAAAAAAGAAAAAAAATATACATTTACATAAACACACGTGTAAATAAGCATTTAGTTTCCTTAAAAATAAAAAAAAAAGAAGAAAAAAATGTGTGTATATTTTGCAAATATATCCTGTATTCTTTTACATTCCTTCAATAAATAAATACATTTAAGTATGTATTTTGAATAAATTTTTTGTATTATTTTGCATCTAAATAATCATTTTTGCATCCTAGGCATCATAAAAATGCATGTTAGACTGCATTTATCATGTACATATAAAATAAGAAAATATTCATGCTTCATCTTAATAATCATCCTATAATTGTTTCGCATTACATTTGCATCAAATAAAGTAGTACACGCATTCATCATGTGCATTTTATTGTCCAATAAGCTGCCATCGAGGTACACTAAAAAGAAAGTAAAATGTCATCAATCATGAAAATAAATACTTTTATGGCATTTACTATGTCCCTGCAGCATAAGCATGCATGAAAAATAAATTTAAAGGCATAAAGTATATCCGTTTTGTCCCATATTTATCCGAAAATATGCCCGAAAATGTGTTTCGGAAAAATTTAAATTGTATTCCGAAAAGTCTATCTCATAAATATATCGCATGCAAAAATATGTTTTAGTATAAAACATGCATCATATAGCTCCAATTGCACTTGTAATATAAATCATGCATAGTAGGGTCAAATAGTGACCACTAGTTCAATCATGCATCGCAAGAATAAATCACGTAAATTTCATGCATCATTACGTAATTACATCATTTGGGCATAAATATATATATTTTTTTTTCCTAAGGGGGGCATGGGAAGGGATCGAACCTGAGACCTCACACTATGAAGGCCATGTCTACCATTGGCCACCCCAAAGGGGCCATTTGGGCATAAATAGGACATGCATAAACATTATTAATAAAGTCAGGAGTGCTCCAAAGGTTCCAAACAGTGCCGAAATTTAGCAGATCTGAAGTATATCCAGGCAAATCTAGAAAGAAAAAGAAATTTACAGTGGTAGGTGGAAGATTGGACACGTGAGTGCTCCGGTCTCGCAGAATGTTGCCCCAGTCATTTGTAGAGTACCGATACTTGATCTTATTTCGGATCAAGGGAGGAAACTCATTCCTCCCTTCATCAGATTTTGGGTCCATAGGAGCCTTCCCTTTCCTGGATCGAGAAGAAGATGCCATCTGCTAGACAAAACACTGAAATTGGCGAAGAAAAATTGAGAAAATGAGCGAAAATAAGAAGGAACTAAGAAAAGGAAAGAAGGCAGCAACAATGGCCGATGAACTGAAGAAGAGAAAGAGAGAAAGAAGAAAGGAGCAGTAGCTCCTCTCCCTTACTCCCCGTCCATAAGAAGGGTGGAAAAGGGAATTTTTCCTTTTCCCCCGTCCAAAGTTTGAAGCTGCGACACTTATGTCCTCAAGTTCCAAAAATTCCAAAATGGGCCCCAGCTTAACGGAAAGTTAACAAAATTAATTTTGTTAACCACATTTGGCGACCATCCATCGAGGGCAAAGGTAAATAATATCCCAAAGAAGTCGGCAAAAATAAAGTAAAAGAAATTTTTTTCAAGCGGCAGAAAAAAAAAAGAAACAAAAAAAGAAACAAAAAGAAACAAAAAGAAACAAAAAAGAAACAAAAAAAAAGAAGAAAGAAATAAAAATATAGTCCCTGGCTTGAGAAAGCAAGAATGACAGAAATGTCAAAATCACTCGAATCCGCTGGAGCCACCCGTGTGAGAACCCAAAACCCATTACTTGCATTACTTGTTCTATGCCTTAATAACATACTTGTTTCATGCTTTAACATGTTAGATATCTCTTTTGTCCATGTCCGACTCAGTATTATCATTATTGCATTCTTTGTCGCTTGAATTCCTTCTATGCTTAGCATACCTTCCCGTTATGCCTTGAGTGTTGCCTTAGCTTGATTTGCACTCAACCGAGACTTGTTAGGGTTCTATTGTCTTCCATAGATGACCTAGAACGCTCACCTTGATCATAGTAAGCTTGTTGGGAAGTTTAGAAACCTTCTTGCCTTGTTTTGGCCTTAGCGATTTCACCCGCCTCCCGCTTTTGCTCGTATTTCGACGTGCGAATTGTTCCTTGAGTTCCCGGACTTGTATTCAAGTCATAACCATGATTAAACAAGCCTATTCCATGCCCAAGTTACCCTAGTTCTATTAGCGTTTGATCCGGTTTGATTCGTCAACCAATCGTCGCTGATTCGAGCCTTGTCCTACCTTGTTCGGTGATGTTCGGTGTGTTTCGGACATGTTTTGAGTTGTGTTAGACCCTAGAATGGTTGCCCATGAGCTTGGGACCATTTAGGACTTGTTTAGGTCAAGTTTTGGTGCTCCAGAAGTCCAGGCGGCCGCATGGCTCAAGTGAGGCGCCCGCCCCAAATACTGAGAGCAAATGAAAAGGGATCCTCAAGAAGATTCGAGGCGGCCGCATGGCCCCTCATGAGGCGCCCGCCTCACCCTCCTTTCAGCTCTACGGGATTTTTCTTCTTCCAGATTTTTGTGACCCAATTACCACTTAAACCCCCTTCCTAATTGATCCCTAATCCAACCTATTAAACCCTAATCAAGCTAGATTAGTCCTAATCTCCAAGCAACTCCCTCCTTTGGACATGTGGATTCCACCACCCTCTCCTCTTGACACTTGGATTTCCACCAAATCATGCAAGGTATAAAGGCCTCTCTTGTTGACTTTGCCTTAATCTCTCATTATCGATTTCTCTCTCTCTCTTGCCATGGTTAGTGTGTGTAGAGAATAGGTGAGATTGGTGTGTGTGATTCCTCTCCTTTTGAGCTCCCGACTTCCGCTTGCCAGCCGAGACCACCGGAGTGAAGCTACCGACGAGGAGATCGTTTCCATCCGATTATTTGTACTCCAACTTTCTTTTTTCCTTGGTGAAGGTAAGCTATTGATTTCCCTTAGGTTGTATGATTAGACTTGCCATGATCCCCTTGTCTATTGATCCCCATGCTTTCCATGCCCATGCCATGATCTAGGTTGAATTGGTCCTTTGAGATTTTGATTATATGTCCATCTTGTTGATTGAGACCTATACCTAGAATTAATTATGCTCTATGCTTCCTTAGGAACAATTAATGTTCTTGAATTAATAGGTTTTGATAACTCTTGGAAATTTTGAATTCTAGGTTTCATATGCCTTGTATTGATTATCCTATTGAATTGGGTCCTAGGCCTAGAACAAATTGTGTTCCATGTTCCCCTACGAGTAAATAACGTTCTTGGACCCTTGCATTTTAATAACCTTGAAAGAATGATTCTAAGGTCCCTTGAATTCGAATTATCGATAACTCTTAACTACGGTCGTTAAATGGATTAATGACCTACCGATCACATACGAGAACTTAGAAAGGGTTTGTGATGCATTTAGTGTCCTAACTCTATTGGATGAACTATTAGAGACGACTCAACGGAGTCAAGATTAGCGAGCTATTGAACAATACCGGCTCACGATTAATCCCTACGACGCTCTAATCGCTGCTTCCCTAAGAATAATAATTCTAGACTTTGAACTTGAATTGATTGCCCTGCTTGATCTTGACTGTCATATTATGGAATGACTGATTGACATGTGAGTTCGCTCTTGTCGAACTCAACCCTACTTGTTGATTGATGAGAATAATTTACTTGTCTTGAACGAGATCGCTCTTGTCGATCTCGTTCTCTACTTGAGAATTTTGTTAAGTATATATTACTTGGCATTGCATGAGTCCACTGCATCCCGCCTTTGTGCACACACGCCTCCACCGTGGGCCACAAGTGGGGAAGTAGCTCCCATGCCGTAATCATTTAAGAGCATCACCGGTGACTATCCCTGCATCTCCTGAAGATCGATGTACTACACACATTCGATACCCGCACATTCCAGATAACGCTTGTATGCAGGGACTACGTAGCGGCCCGGCTCTCCATATATCCTTATTCTATGTGATTTACTTATGCGCACTTATGTGAAACAATGTGCATCCTGGATATATGATTCTATGCTTGTGATGATATATTGTCTTGAATGTTGCATCTTGCCATGACATGCATGATTAATAGCTTACAAGTCTTTATGACTTACCCTTTCCCCTTTACTGCTTTAGATCCTAGCAAGACAGGTCCTGCCGTTGACTAGCCGTGTTCGTGCCTTGTGCCCTTTTGGTGACCGTTGATTCTGAAGAGGTGGTTTTTGATGGCCTCTTACTCTTGTTTATAATTTTTGTAAGGACGACGGGTTAAGCAAGTCAACTAGACTATGCTTGGGTATTTGTGTAGATCTTGATTGTAAATCTTAACTGCTAGTAGTTTAATACTTGTAGTACTTGTAACCCTTTTTGTGCCGGCATTGTGTAAGCCGAGCGTTGGTTAACTTGTTATTATTCCTCCACGTTTTAGTCTTCCGCTGAGCATGCTTTTAGCTCTTTAGTAATTCTTGTCTTTGAACTGTTAGCTTGGGTTCCGGCTTGTAGTGTCGCCGAAGACTTGGTTATATTTGTTTATCTGTTTATCAGGTTTAAAAGTTTTAAAAATATCCGGCCGCTTGGTGCCGAGGCGTGCCGCGACTCCAATGTTAAGGCCACGTCGTTTTTGTGAATTAAGTCCTTGCATGTTTACTTGCTTACTTGTTTCCCTCCTTATTTGGGCGGTCCGACCCTCGGTCCCATCTCGGGCCCGGGCCGGGTCGCCACAGTTGGTATCAGAGCTTGTTTTAGGTTAGCTATCGGCCAGGATAGGTTCCATGGCCTAGGTGGGTTGTTTCTTGGTGTGATGTTCTAACGTCGAGTGAATTCTTATAGGTGCTTGATGGTGAACCCTAGAGCAGACCGTGTAGGCCGAGGTAGAGGCCGACCCAGGAGAGTTCCTGAGGAACCTGAAGTGGAGTTGCCACCTCCACCACCGAATCCAGCGGGCATGAATGCTCAGATGGCGGATTTGTACCGTCAGATGACGTAGATTATGACCGAGATGGCCCAGCTTGGCCAGGGTCAGAATGTACCTCCTCCACCACCACCCCCAGAACAGGAGGCGAGAGTGTCGCCACCTCGTGCAGCTATACCACCGGGTGCTAGGGCTCGGAATAATGCCGTGTTAGAGAGATTCTTGAAAATGAAGCCTCCATCTTTTGAGGGAGAGGCGGATGCTAGTATGGCCGAGCTATGGCTTGAGGATGTGAAGAAAATCTTTGCAACACTGGATTGCACGGATGAGGAGAAAGTGATCTTAGCTGCTTATAAGCTTAGAGGAGCCGCCAATCATTGGTGGGAGGTTTTACTTGCTAGTTGGGAGTTGAATCGGGTGGCGCAGTGTGGCCTACATTTGAGGCGCAGTTTTGGGCTACTTATGTGCCTACAAAGTGATTAGACAAATAAGGGAGAAAGAATTCCGTGAATTGGAGCAAGGTTCCATGTCTATAGCTCAAGATTCTTCTAAATTCACCGAGTTGTCCGCTATTGTGCACATCCGTGCAAGATGAGAGACACAGACCCGTGAGGTTCGTGAAGGGGTTGAAGACCGAATACAGAAACAGCTTGTTATCCCTACAAGCTAGCAGACACGGAGTGCGGTAGATCGTGCGTATGAGATCGAAGCGAGACATTGAGGAGCACAGTGTAAGCATCCTGTGCGCCTTCTCGCAGAAGCCGCAGCGACCTGTAGAGGTCGGCCTTTCTGAAATCGGTCCGCTACTGTGGCAATCGCCGCAGCGGTGGTCGAGATAGGCATCGGCCTGTGGTCGATAGGCGCCCGCTCGAGAGTCGCGGTAGTAGTGCTCCTACTCCTCGTGGGCAATGCACTCGTGAGGACCATTGGTTTGTTCTTATTGTAATAAGATTGGGCACTCTAGCGAGAAGTGTCGGACCAGACTTGGCACGTGTCTTAGTTGTGGAGATCCAAATCATCGGCTCAAAGACTGTCCTAAGTCTAGAGCAGCTCAGTCCTCGGGGTCAGTTCAGCAGTCTGGATCCAAGAGGGATAGCGATGGGCGTCCTAAGGCGCAGGCTCGTGTCTTCGCGCTTGATCAGCGAGGTGTTCCCGAGTCTACTTCTGTGATCGGAGGTACTCTTTCAGTCTTCGGTCATCATGCTCGAGTTCTTATAGATCCTGGTTCTACCCATTCTTATGTTGCATCGCATTTCCTAGAACATTTATGTGTCTTGCCTGCCCAGTTACCTTATGTGCTTGAGGTGTCTACACCGTTGGGTGATTGCTTGTTGGCGTCTGAGGTCTATAGAGGCTGTGATGTGCTTGTTCATGATCGAGTCTTGCATGCTGATTTGGTAGTATTGCCTATTAGAGACTTTGATGTGATTCTTGGTATGGATTGGCTATGTGTGCACCATGCTTTAGTTGATTGCCGCCGTAAGAAAGTAACTTTTGCCATGCCCGTATTCGAATTTGTGTTTTCGGTGATCATGCTATGAATGGGGTTCATATTATTTCGCCATGGGCTAGACAACTCTTATCGCTGGTGTACGGGTATTTAGCTTGTGTTCTTGATACTAGCATGTCTTCGCTAAGCTAGAGGATATCCCGTAGTTAATGAGTTCCCCGATGTCTTTTCTTCCGAGTATGCCTTTGCCTCCCGACCGAGAACTAGAGTTCTCAGATTGAACTATTGCCGTGGACTTCGCCTATTTCTAGGCACCTTACCGTATGGCTGAGTTGCGTGAGTTGAAGGATCACCGCAGAACTTCTAGATAGGGAGTTCATTAAACCGAGTGTATCTCCTTGGGTGCACCTGTTGTTTGTGAGGAAGAAGGATGGTAGTTTACGCTTTGTATAGACTATCGACAGCTTGAACCAAAGTTACTATCAAAAATAGGTATCCCTTGCCTCACATTGACGATCTTTTTGATCAACTTCGGGTTCAGTTGTCTATTCCAAGTTTGACTTGAGGAGCGGCTATCACCAGCTGAGGGTTAGAGCGGAGGATGTCCCGAAGACGGCCTTCCGTACGCGTTATGGTCACTATGAGTTTGTTGTGATGCCATTTGGGTTGACCAACGCACCTGCAGTTTTCATGGACTTGATGAATAGGGTTTTCCACGAGTATCTCGATTGCTTTGTAGTGGTTTTTATTGATGACATTCTTGTGTACTCCAAGTCACGAGAGGAACACGCGAATCACTTGAGAGAAGTTCTTTCTATCTTGCGGAAGAAGCAGCTTTACGCGAAATTTAGTAAGTGTGCTTTCTGGCTTGAGCAAGTTTCTTTCCTAGGGCACGTGGTGTCTAGTGATGGTATCGCGGTGGATCCATCCAAGGTTGAGGCGATTACTAAGTGGAAGACGCCTAGTACGGTGACCGAGGTCCGTAGTTTCTGGGCAAAGTTATTACCGTAGGTTCATTGAGGGGTTTTCGAAGATCGCTACTCCGATGACTAATTTGACTCAGAAGAAGTCTATTTTTATATGGAGTGATAAGTGCGAGGCTAGTTTTCAGGAGTTGAAAAGGAGGTTGACTACGGCTCCTATTTTGGCATTGCCCAGTGGTTGTGAGAACTTTGTGATTTACAGCGACGCTTCGCTAGAAGGCTTGGGTTGCGTGCTTATGCAGGACGGGAGAGTTATTGCCTATGCTTCGAGGAAGCTATCACCTTATGAGCAGAATTACCCGACGCATGACCTTGAACTGGCAGCTATCATCTTTGCGCTCCACAAGTGGAAGCACTATCTTTACGGGGCTAAGTTTGAGATATTCACCGATCATAAGAGTTTGAAGTATCTCTTTTCACAAAAAGAGTTGAATATGCGTGCAGGCGATGGATGGAGAAACCAAGGATCATGACTGCATTATTTCATATCATCCGGGGAAAGCTAATGTCGTTGCGGATGCCTTGAGTAGGAAGGCGTTTATGTCTTGTTTGATGATGAAGGAGTGGAAGATGCTCGAGGACGTCCGAGAATGGAGTCCAGTTGCGAATGAGCATAGGGTTATCTTTGCTAGCGTGCGTGCTACGCCTGCGTTGTTTGAGTTGATTAAGAAGGCTCAAGTTTCTGATTCTGAGTTAGGGAAGATTATTGATGGCCTGGGTGATGGTAAGAGACCGGAGTTTGCTTTGAACACCGATGGGATTTTGACTTTTCGTGGTAGGGTTTGTGTGCCTTCTACCGATGGGGTTAAGCGCATGGTTCTTGATGAGGCTCACAAGGCCAAGTATACTATACATCCAGGGAGTACTAAAATGTATAGGAGACTTGAAGAGACAGCCTCGTGGAATGGGATGAAGAGAGAAATAGCAGACTATGTGTCTAGATGCTTGACGTGTCAGCAGGTTAAGGGCGAACACCAGAGACCTGCCGGTTTGCTTCAGCCACTTGAGATACCGGAGTGGAAGTGGGAGCATATCACCATGGATTTTGTGACAGATTGCCACGCATCGCCGAGGTTTCGATGCGCTTTGGGTTGTCAGGATAGGTTGACCAAATCTTCACATTTTATCCCCTGCGATGACTTATAGTTTGAGTCGGGATTGTATGTCCAGACATCGTGAGATTGCACGGCATTCCGCTTAGCATTGTTTCGATAGAGACCCTGTGTTCACTTCCGTTCTCGGCATTCTTTGCAGAAGCTTTGGGTACGGTTAAACTTTAGTACGGCTTTTCACCCGCAAACGATGGTCACGGAGAGATTGATTCAGTAATCGGAGGATTTGTTGCGTGCGTGTGCCATGGACTTCAAGGGTAGTTGGGATTCCCACTTACCGTTAGCCGAATTCGCATACAATAATAGTTACCAGTCCAGTATTGAGATGGCGCCATATGAGGCTTTATATGGGCGCAAGTGTCGTTCACCGATTTGTCGGGATGAGGTTGGTGAAGCTAAACTTTGGGGTTCGGAGATGGTACAACAATGGCCGAGAGCGTGAAGCTTATTAGAGATAGATTGCTTACGCCCCGTAGTAGACGTAAGAGCTACGCGATAACCGGAGACGTGACCTAGAATTTCAGGTTGGTGACTATGTGTTCTTGAAAGTATCGCCCCGACGCGGTACTAAGCGATTTGGAAAGAAGGGTAAACTTTCGCCTCGATTCATTGGACCATTCGAGATCCTAGAAAGGATTGGAGCTTTGGCGTATCGGTTAGCATTGCCGCCTTCTATATCGGATGTTCATGACGTCTTTCATGTCTCGATGCTACGCAAATACTTGAAGGATGAGTCGCATGTCCTTACCTATGAAGAGATTACTTTTGAGCCTGACCTTTCATACGACGAGAAGCCGGTGAGGATTTTGGACACGAAAGAGCAAGTGTTGAGAACAAAGAAAATTCCCTTGGTGAAGGTCTTATGGAAGAATCACGATATTGAGGAAGCCACGTGGGAGACCGAGCTTGATATGAGAGAGAAGTACCCTTTCCTATTCGATGACTCCGGTAAGAATTTAGGGACTAAATTCCTTTAAGTGGGGGAGGATGTGAGAACCCAAACCCATTACTTGCATTACTTGTTCTATGCCTTAATAACATGCTTGTTTCATGCTTTAACATGATTAGATATCTCTTTTAGTCCATGCCTGACTCGTATTATCATTATTGCATTCCTTGTCGCTTGATTTCCTTCTATGCTTAGCATACCTTCCCGTTATACCTTGAGTGTTGCCTTAGCTTGATTTGCACTCAACCGAGACTTGTTAGGGTTCTATCGTCGTTTCATAGATGACTTAGAACGCTCACCTTGATCATAGTAAGCTTGATTGGAAGTTTAGAAACCTTCTTGCCTTGTTTTGGCCTTAGCGATTTCACCCGTCTCCCGTTTTGCTCGTATTTCGACGTGCGAATTGTTCCTTGAGTTCCCGGACTTGTATTCAAGTCATAACCATGATTAAACAAGCCTATTCCATGCCCAAGTTACCCTAGTTTTATTGACGCTTGATCCGGTTTGATTCGTCAACCAATCGCCGCTTGACTCGAGCCTTGTCCTACCTTGTTCCGGTGATGTTCGGTGTGTTTCGACATGTTTTGAGTTGTGTTAGACCCTAGAATGGTTGCCCATGAGCTTGGGACCATTTAGGACTTGTTTAGGTCAAGTTTTGATGCCCCAGAAGTTCAGGCGGCCGCATGGCTCGAGTGAGGCGCCCGCCTCAAATACTGAGAGCAAATGAAACAGGAACCTTCCTCAAGATGAGGCGGCCGCATGGCCCCTCATGAGGCGCCCGCCTCACCCTCTGTTCAGCTCTACGGGAATTTTTCTTCTTCTCTGTTTTGTCCAACCTTTAACCCTTAAACCCCCTTCCTAATTGTCCCTAATCCAACCTATTAAACCCTAACTAAGCTAGATTAGTCCTAATCTCAAGCCACCACCTTTGGACATGTGGATTCCACCACTCCTCTCCCCTTGACATTTGGATTTCCACCAAATCCATGCATGATATAAAAGGCCTCCCTTGTTGACTTTGCCCTTAATCTTCCATAATCAGATATCTTCTCTCTCTCTCTCTTGCCATGGTTAGTGTGTGGAGAGAATAGGTGAGATTGGTGTGTGTGATTCCCCTAGATTGAGCTCCCGACTTCCGTTTGCCGAGCCGAGACCACCGGTGTGAAGCTACCGACGAGGAGATCGATTCCATCCGATTACTTTGTGCTTCAACTTTCATTTTCCCTTGGTGAAGGTAAGCTATTAATTTTCCCCTTAGGATTGTATGATTAGACTTGCCATGACTCCCTTTGTCTATTGATCCCCATGCTTTTCCATGCCCATGCCATGATCTAGGTTGAATTGGTCTCTTGAGATTTGATTATTATGTCCATCTTGTTGCTTGAGGCCTATACCTATAATTAATTATGTTCTATGCTTCTTTAGGAGCAACTAATGTTCTTGAACTATTATATTTTGATGACTCTTGGGAATTTTGAATTCTAGGGTTTCATATGCCTTGTATTAATGATCCTATTGAATTGGGTCCTATGCCTAGACTAAATTGTGTTCCATGTTCCCCTACGAACAAATAACGTTCTTGGACTCTTGCATTTTAAATACCTTGAAAGAATGATTCTAAGGTCCCTTGAATTTGAATTATCAATAATTCTTAACTACGGTTGTTAAACGGATTAATGACCTAGCCGATCTTATGCGAGAACTTAGAAGAGGGTTTGTGATGCATTTAGCGTCCTAACTCTATTGGATGAACTATTAGAGACGACTCAACGGAGTCAAGATTAGCGAGCTATTGAACAATACCGGCTCACAGATTAATCCCTACGACGTTCTAATCGCGTTTCCCTAAGAATAATAATTCTAGACTTTGAACTTGAATTGATTGCCCTGCTTGATCTTGACTGTCATATTATGGAATGACTAATTGACATGTGAGTTCGCTCTTGTCGAACTCAACCCTACTTGGTTATTGATAAGAATAATTTACTTGTCTTGAGCGAGATCGCTCTTGTCGATCTCGTTCTCTACTTGAGAATTTTGTTAAGTATACATTACTTGGCATATGCATGAGTCCAGCTGGCATCCCGTCTTTGTGCACACACGCCTCCACTGTGGCCACAGTGGGGAAGTAGCTCCCATGCTGTAATCATTTAAGAGCATCACTGGTGACTATCCCGGGCATCTCCTCGGAAGATCGATGTACTACACACATTCGATACCCGCACTTTCCAGATAACGCTTGTATGCAGGAACTACGTAGCGGCCCGGCTCTCCATATATCCTTATTCTATGTGATTTATTTATGCACGCTTATGTGAAACAATGTGCATCCTGGATATATATAACTCTATGCCTGTGTGACTGTCTCTTGCCTTGAATGTTGCATCTTGCCATGACATGCATGATTAATAGCTTACAAGTCTTTATGACTTACCCTTTCCCCTTTACTGCTTTAGATCCTAGCAAGACAGGTCCTGCTCGTTGACTAGCTGTGTTCGTGCCTTATGCCCTTTTGGTGACCGTTGATTCTTGAAGAGGTGGTTTTTGATGGCCTCTTCCTCTTGTCTATAATTTTTGTAAGGACGACGGGTTAAGCAAGTCAACTAGACTATGCTTGGGTATTTGTGTAGATCTTGATTGTAAATCTTTAACTGCTAGTAGTTTATACTTGTAGTACTTGTAACCCCTTTTTGTGCCGGCATTGTGTAAGCCGAGCGTCGGTTAACTTGTTATTATTCTTCCACGTTTTAGTCTTCCGCTGAGCATGCTATTAGTTCTTCTTTAATTCTTGTCTTTGAACTGTTAGCTTGGGTTCCGGCATGTAGTGTCGCCGAAGACTTGGTTATATTGTTTAACTGTTTATCAGGTTTAAAAGTTTTAAAAATGTCCGGCCGTTTGGTGCCGAGGCGTGCTGCGACTCCAATGTTGCGTCACGTCGTTTTTGTGAATTAAGTACTTGCATGTTAATTGCCTACTTGTTTCCCTCCTTATTTGGGCGGTCCGACCCTCGGTCCCATCTCGGGCCCGGGCCGGGTCGTCACAAAGTGGGCAAATGTTTCCACTGTGGTAACAGACCAATTCAAATAAGTAGGACAAATTAACAAAGTTGAGCGGTAGTCAATCTTCTCCGATGACAGAAACAAGGCTCTCATTGTAATTGGCAAGAGGGAATTCGGGATCAAAAGCATTTACCAAATCTTTTATATCAATTGTATCCTTAGTCTCTTGTCTCTTGGTATCATAGGAAACTACTTGGCCACTAGGAATATGTATCATCACTAAATCGTCATTTATAACCACAACCAACTCCTCCCCCTTCCATAATCCTAAAAGCATATTTTTTGCGGTGAAGGGTCCAACGGTTGCATAATACGTCCATGAAACTCCTGCATCACATTCATTCATGATCCAGATCAAGAAATTATCATAATTATCATCATCTACTCTGTGAGTAAGCTGAATCATGGCAATGGAATCTTTCACAACCACCATTCTATGAGAACCATAATTATCATAATAATCCAACAAATCAGGACGAACTTCGGCAACTCTATCAACCCGAACACCTCATTTCCCAAGTCAAACCAAACTACGACATCCATTCCTTTGGATTCGGAGCACCAATGATAGCACCAGTAATATTTCCCCTTCAAGTAGACCGTGTCATACTCATGTCGATACTTATCAAGATGAAGATGAAGAGGCGGGATGGCATCAATATTCTTCCATGTGCTACATGGTTTGCACGAATCAACACTTAGGCTGAGTAATTCAACTTTATACATGGTTTTTTCACCACTGAAAATCCAAATCCTTACGACCTTGTAATCATTGGTGATGGGATCGATACCAAATCCAACACGACACCAATGACAACTAAATTTTTCGGGAGCGAGTAGGCAAAAGAAGAACATGGTAAAGCCTTAAATTTTCTCGTGGCGGGTTCCACAAATACAAGTCACCATCCCTATTAGAGACAAGAACAATACCATTAATAGGACCAGCAACTTCTAAATCTACAGAGAACTTGAGGTCTTTCATTATCTCTTTGAAAAAGGGTAGATTTAGATAGGTAAACTTGGTTGCTTGTGCATCATCTGACATCAAGACTAATTCACATATCTTTTTCGACCAGTTGAATCTCTTGGCTAAGACGGTACTACCATGGTTTGAGGTGGCTTGAGTAAGATAGTGCTTAGCGATGAAACTTGGATCTTTCAATATGTCTCTCAAGGATTTGGAGACACATTTGAATCGCAATAGGGATTTTACCGGTAGTCGTGCTAGCACTTCCACCAAAACATCCTCTGGTAAATAGTATCCAACCATTGCTCTTGCTATTGAAGTTTTCTTCTTGGGCGTGCAAACAGATTCATACCTTCACACAAGGGAAAGAATAAGAAAAGCTGAAGAGATCAATAAATGGAATTATAGGGGCAAAATAATCTTCGTGGTATGTTTGAGAAATGAGATTTTAAGAGCAATGTAAACAGACAAGTCATAGAATTAAACTAGATGCATGTTTGAATGAATTTCTCAACTGCTACCTCCTAATATGAACCTTAGGTACAAGGTGGGATTTCATTTTCAGTATAAATATGCAGAATTCATGGAATCACCGCATAATTTATTTCAAATACTTTGGATATACAATTGATGACAATCCATTTTTGCATCAAAAAATGAAAGAGTAAAGTGAAACATATTTTCAAATAAATTTTAAAAATGGAGTTGTTTGGAAAGTACAAGCCGATCATACAAAAGGAAAATAACAATCAAAAACCCTAATTCACATCATCAAATCAAATGAAAACATGAGAGATTCTGCTGTTGAAGATTAATTTAGAAACCAATAATCATAAATAAATAATAAGAGAGAATGAGAAAGGAAAGAAAAAGGAATTACTTACGATTAATCGCCGGATCGACCCATGCCAGTGATCAGCTGCACGCAAAGGAATTTTTCTCCCACTCGAATTCGATTTGGGGTTGTGCGAATTCGATATAACCCTAAAAATTATTCAATCAAGGTGAAACCTATTTCCAAATAACAAGAATGATGAAATTTAAAAAATGGAGTTTATGCTTGGGATCGGATCATACAAAAGGAAAATAACAATCAAAAACATCAAATGAAATCATAAGAGAGACTGATTAAAGAATTACTCACAATGACCAGCTTCACGATTCGTAGGATGGCGAAAAAAAGACCCAATTAGTGACAATTAGGTTTTTCTTTTTATTTTTCTTTAGAGTCGTCTAATTCTAAGCGTCTTTCACTCTCTAAATAGAGTTTTGAATTTTAACCAATAAATTTATTTAATACTCCTATTGTCCTTAAATTATCGTCCTAGTTGATCCGGCACACGGATTAATAAAAGCACAATTGACTTGATTCTTTATATTTATTTAATATGTTGTTTCCTTTAAAACTCATGTGTATGTAACTCATAATTAAAATATGGTGAAAAAGTAAGGGAAAAGTAGTAAAAATTATGTTTTAAAAAGAAAAGTTTCAAATTTGACAATTATTTTAAAACCGATAAAAAAAGAAAGAAGGACAAATATAGGGACCGAGGGAGTATCACTTTTGACATATTTGACTAGGTGACGTTTTGTTGACCAAAATATTATTTTTTGTAATATCTAAAATCGAGATGTTATTTTCACTACAATTTTTTGCTTATCCACTATTTAATTAATTATTGCATTTAATAATGATATGTTTGGACAAATATACCCTTGATTACTTGTTTATATTAAGTTGACTAATAAAACTATTTTTCTAATTACCTTCTAACATTATTATTTTTACTTCAAAGCATCAATGAACTGTGAAGATAGTTAAATATTTTTATTTTCATTTATTATTAAATGTTTGATCAATTAATCTTATGACTAAAGTTATCTTTGCATAAACAAAAAAATAATATTAGAAGGACATTTTTTTGTTTATCGAACTTTGAAAAAAATGTGTAAACTTTATTTATTGAAATAAAACATTAAAAATAAGATTTAAAGGATATAATAGTAAATTTTTCTGTCCAATAATAAAATCATAGTGTGAAATAGTATCTTAAAACTTTAAAACATTTTTTTCTATCAATACAAATGATTTAATATTTAATTATTGAGCGGAGTGAAACCAATCTATTAATTATAACTAAAACAGAAACCACTTCTGCCACGTAGCGGATTTTTGTAAAATGTAAAAAAATTTAAAAAAAATTATGTGATGCCACGTCTCACCCTCTTATAAATTGTAGTTTTTTTTATTTTACTTATTAAAGTTTTATCACATTTGATTTTGTAATTAGTTTAGGATAAGTTTTATACGATTAGTTATGATAATTTTGATATTATCACAATTGAATTCAAAGTTTTAGAGATAAAAAGTTAGTTTTTATTACATTTGATATTATCACAATTGTTGCGGATAGATTTTATCAAATTTGACTAAAACTCTTCTATTTCCATCTTTTTTTATTTTCATAATTTTTAATTTATACAAATTATCCACGGGATAATTATGTATTATTTGTTATTCTACTAATCTATATTTATTAATTATTAATTACTAATATA
This sequence comes from Codonopsis lanceolata, assembly GCA_013146195.2. Classification (NCBI taxonomy): domain Eukaryota; kingdom Viridiplantae; phylum Streptophyta; class Magnoliopsida; order Asterales; family Campanulaceae; genus Codonopsis; species Codonopsis lanceolata. The sequence continues at coordinate 26,111,781 of CM028377.1, read as the reverse complement.
TTAATTATCTATCAACTATTATTAAAATAGAAGCCGTTGTTGCCACATGACGGCTTTTTGTTGTACGCTTAAAGTTTTAAAAGAATTATATGCTTTCATGTGTCACCTTCTATACAAGTTTATAATTTTTTTTTTCCTATCAAAAATTAAAACTGGTGCCTCATTTATATATGGTAAAAGTTTTTTTTTGTTTTTTTAACATTTTTTATTTCCATAATCGGTTAATACATGATATATTTTATAACATTTAATTTAAACATGTTTCACTTTATTAGAACTCCAATTTTACGGTAATTTTTTTGTGGATATATTTTATCAATTCTCATAGATTTTAATCTTTCAATTATAACTAAAATCTAAGTATCTATTAATCTATAACTATTACTAAAACATAAGCCGCTACTGCCACGTGGCGGCTTTTTGTGAAATGTAAAAAATTAAAAAAAAATTATGTGATGCCACATGTCACCCTCATATAAATTGTTGTTTTTTTTATTTTACTCATAAAAGTTTTATCACATTTGATTTTGTAATTAGTTTAGGATAAATTTTATACGGTTAGTTATGATAATTTTGATATTATCACAATTGATTTCAAAGTTTTAGAGATAAAAAGTTAGTTTTTATCACAATTGTTGTGGATAGATTTTATCAAATTTGAAATGGTAAAAGATTTTTACTTTAATTAAATGTTTAATGTTGCTGCCACGTGTCATTTTTGAAATGATAAAAGTTTTTTCTTTTTTCAAAATCGATTAGTTTAATATAAAAATTCTAATTCTGATTAGATATGATAAAATTACTAAAACTAATTTGATAAAATAAAACAGATTTAGGATATAGTTTTACGAGAAAATCTATGATAGAGATTTAGGATTTTCGTAATTTTTTTTTTCAAATATCGCTTAATTAAACTAGATTTTATCCTATATAATTTATCAAGTTTAATTTGATTAAAACTCTTCTATTTCCATATTTTTTTATTTTCATAATTTTTAATTTATACAAATTATCCACGGGATAATTCTATATTATTTGTTATTCTACTAATCTATATTTATTAATTATTAATTACTAATATATTAATTATCTATCAACCATTATTAAAATAGAAGTCGTTGTTGCCACATGACGACTTTTTGTTGTACGATTAAAGTTTTAAAATAATTATATTCTTCCACGTGTCACCTTCTCTACAAGTTTATAATTTTTTTTCCTATCAAAAATTAAAACCAGATAAATTTTAAAACCGGTGCCTCCTTTATATATGGTAAAAGTTTTTTTATATTTTTTTTACCATTTTTTATTGCCATTTGATTTAGACGTATTTCACTTGATTAAGACTCCAAATTTTAATGGTAAAAGTGTTTTTTTTTTGCGAATAGATTTTATCAATTCTCATAGATTTAATCTTTCAATTACATATTCATATGATCAATTTTGAATATGTACCTTATTTTTCATTGTTTTCATATTATTTTAAGTAAAAAATTTAACTATTTATTACAAGTTTATAAAATCATCTTATTATAAATAATTTTTACACAAAAAAAATGTATTTATAGTATTATTTTAAACCGGGTATATTTTAAAACTGCTACCTTCTTTATACATGGTAAAAGTTTTTTAAACTATATACTCCATCTGTCTCTAAATTATCGTCCTCCTTTCCTTTTTCGTCCGTCCCAAAATAATTGTCCACTTTGAAATTTACCTTTTTAGAACATCACTTTTACCACTTTACCCTTACTTTTTCACCATACTTTAATTATGGGTCACATACACATGGGTTTTTAAAGGAAACTACACATTAAACCAATATTAATAATCCAATCAAATAGATTTTCTTAAATGGTGCGCCGGGTCAACTAGGACAATAAATTAGGTACGGAGGGAGTATGTATTTATAATATTATTTTAAACCGGATAGATTTTATTACATTTGATTTAGATTAGTTTCATTTGATTAGGACTCCTCAATTCCCAATGTAGAAGTTTTTCAAGTTTTATTATTTTACCAAAACTCGGTCAATTTAAAATAGATGTTATCCAATTTAATTAAACGTGTTTCACCAACGCTACAAACAACCACTGCGAAATACTTCCCCTCCATCAAACACCTCCTTGACGAGTCTGTTTTCGTGGTACTTCCCCTCCCCTCCATCCGTCTCACACTCACACTAAGAATAATTGTTCGATTTTATAATTCGCATGAATTTTCGGTTTGATGATTTGGCATGATCTCACGCTTATTTATTTATTTATTAATTATGAGGATATCTTGTTGTTGTTTGTTCATTCAAATAGCTTGCAGATTATATCTACAAAAATTAGTTTTAAAAACAATACTAAATCAACCGTGCATCGCACGGGTGATAACCTAGTTATTTAATTATTCATGGAATTAATTAGTCTATGACAAATTTACTCTTTTAGCATTAATTAATGGTGAGTGATTTATTAAGTTAAGGGGTAGTTTGTCTATACATTAATTTCTAAGAGACAACCTAGACTGTTGGTCCACAATAGGCTCAAACTAGGCTAGAAGGGGGGGGGTTGAATAACCTAGTAGTGTTTTGTTAAAAACTTTTCGAAATACTTCTTAAAATAATTTTCTTTCCTTTTAAAGTAACTTTTACAAAATGAGTTAAGGCAGCGGAAAATTGAAAGAGTGCAGAACTGACTGATAGGCTGTTGTTGAAATAAAGATTCAGTAGTAGATTTAATAAGTAAAGATAGCAACAGTTAAGAGATAGGCAGAAACAGATCAGACAGTACGCGGAATTTAGAAGTGATTCGTACTATGAATAGTACTACATCCATTACCAAAGTGATTAGCTTTGGATTTTAAAAGGTGCACTTGTTTATCCACTAGGTGTAAAGATAAGTTCACTAATGGATCGTGTACAAAAATAGTTTTCAACCGAGTGTATAATAATGAGAGAAACAATCAATGAATAATTGTTCTCTCAAGTGCTAAACTAAAGAAAAGTTTATAAGCAAACTAAACGAAGCTGAAATAGAGTAAAGACTAATAGATTTGCAGCTTCAGGTAGTTTGGTGAAGTGTTAGTTCTTGTCCTTTTTGATCTCTTTAATGAGTTATGAAGATGAGGCTTAAGTATTGAATGCGCAAGAGAATTGTTCTTCAGATCTTCAAACTTGAATAAATACCAGGGGAGATATTTCAGGACCGTTGGACTGGGGGTAGAGAGGCTGTGTCCAACGTTATAATGCATTAAATGCATTTCGGCGCTTTGTAGGAAGAGTGCACCAACAGATATCAGGGTTTCAGAGGTTTCAGAGGCAGACATTCCTAAATAGAGTAATGTTTCAACTTGCAAATGTTACAGCTTCAAAAGTCTTCTTAGCCAAAAGGGTAATGTCTTCAGACTTCATGATACAAGTGATAGACTGGACAGCTATCTGTGCAGACAGTTGACTTTCTTTGGAGGGAAATCTGATGAAGATAAATTGAATATTATTTGACTAGATATTAAAAATATCTAGATCAAATAACATATGACCTAATTCCACGTGTTTGTCTGTTCTTGTTCGAACTATGCTTTCAAGGCTGCTGTTGAAGTCTGCTGGTCCGCGCCTTTAGAGAAACTAACACTAAACTAGTTCTAAACACCCTTGATTCTAAGACAATTGCCACACTAACCGATACGCAAACCTGTTAGCCACTGTGTAATAGAATCAGAAGATGACTCAACCAAATCTAGAACCTGTAAGGGTCAACATAGACTTTTATAGGTAGTTAGATTAGATTAGATTAGATTTTGAGCCACAAATATATCTTTACTTCTGGATTGACCCCTCTCACAATTTACTTTATTTGGATTTCTCTTTTTCTGGTTTCTTCAATTAATAATTCGATTTTTCAACTTTCTTTTTTGATTTTCATCAGGACAAAAGAGAATCTAATACAGAACTCGACTCATGAACGGAATCAAAAGCATCAAAAGGTATGAATAAAATCTGCATTCATCTATCTCACTCTCACATGTATAAACACGCAAATTTTTATATTAGAGTAGTGAAAATTGTTAGCTAGCTCTTCCTTTTTAGGATTTCCATAATCTCTCTTCTTTACCTACTCTTGGCCTAAATTACTTGCCCATAATATTGTATAATGATATGTAAGAGGATTCGAGTTTTGTAGATGAAACAATATGCTTTTTTTTATTATTAAATGACTACAATGCATAAAATATGGTTAACTTAATGTGTTTGAATTTTATTTGTCTCATATGTAGGTGGAAATAATTGACAAAGTTATTCCATCTTATGTTTCTAAACCAACCATTGTTGTGAAGCAAGAGCCCCCAGAAGAAGACTATGTTTTTGTTATTGAGAAAACGATAAAATGTTCTTTTTACATGTCTAATTTTTTTATAATTACAATTAAATTATTTAATTCTTGGTTTTCTTATGAAATAAATGTCCAAGTAAATGTTTTAGTAAATATTAATTTATTCTCAGATTGTGTGCTTCATATATTGATCAAGTGTCAAACTGGCGCCGTGCCATAGGCACGGGCTCAGAATCTAGTCTATATTACAATAGAGTTCATTCTCACACATGTGCAATTGACTAAAGCTATTTAGAGGTTGAGATTAAATTATCTTAAAAAAATTTAATGGTTGGGATTCACTCTCACATTCACATGTGTGCGAGTAGTTATCCACTTTTAACTATTTATTTTCTCTCACCATGTTACAAAGTCACCACATACAATTAATATTATAAGCAGTCACACCCTGAGATTAATTTTCTAAAGCATTACCCCTTACAAAACATCAACCTTGCATATAACTCTTTACAAATAACTCCTTACAAACGTTCATAGGTCAGTTATATATAACTCCTTACAAATAACCCCCCTCAACTATGGGTAGAGTTCGAATAGCGCCCTTCAACTACCACTTGAAGTAATGCACCCCTCAACTGTAGCATTTTTTAAAATCGCACCTTCTATTTAGACGTTGGCGTTTCAGATATACTGGTACCATGTCATAGGCACGGTCACGAAGATTTAGTAAGTTATAGATAGAATGTCTAGTAGAGTTAATAAAAACTTACTTACAATATAAAGTGTGTTTTATTTAAGTATAATTTTGAAAAAGGAAAAATGGTTAACTTTTACTTTAACTAATCTTTATACTTTGTCATTGTACTATTTTTGTAGCAACAATTGACATGGTACTTTTAAAGGAAAATGCAATTTTATCGCACTATCATTCAATTTCTAACGAAATTAGTTTCAAATGTCTCCATAAGATTGTTTTAAATGTTAGAAGATTCTTAACGATGGTTGATGTTAAAATGTTGATGATTTTTTTGTTTTTAAATTATAAGAGTATGAACAACAGTATATCAAACATTGAATCAAACAAAATCTTAACTTACAACAGTGAATCTTAAGTGTATCTAATCTAATTCTTATTTGATTTAATTTGATTCAGATCAATATAGGCTACAAATCAAAAAAAAATCAAACCAACCGGGTGAAGCATTAAACTACGGCATTTTGGACAAAAATGGTATGAAACTATGTAGTTTCAAACCAAAAAATTCAAAAAAAAAATTGGTTGGTGACCGATAGAAGCTGCAACGCTCCTGCCCTCCCTTTCCACTCCCCCTTTACACATGGCAGCGCCCTAGAGACCCCAATTTCTTTTTCACCTCGTTTTTCTCGGCCAATTATCGGCCAACAAAATTATTTTTTAATTTTTTTCTGAATTAAAGTACATAGTTTTACTTATAAATAGATATTTGGTTTGTTTCATTTGAATATCAAAAATATTTTCTATGATTTTATCAAGTTTTTAACCATTTTTTGAAAAATAAAATTAAATTAATTGAGATAAAAATAGTGAGGTATGAAAAAGTATTGGATTCTGTGCCACTGTTGTATGAGTTTTTTTGTTTTGAATCAAACTTGTATCAAATTGATTATTTTATTAGTTTTTAATTGGGTTGTGGTTGATTTGGTTTGTATGATTTAATTGTTGTCCATGCTCTGAGGGTTCTTTTTTTTTTTTCCTTAGTGGTTAAAAAAATATTTTACGAACAAAAAAAGGAATATAAAAATACAAATAACTGAAATAGGAAGAAAAGATACATTGTCTACATTAAAAATAAGAGAATAATACTAAAATTAATTAATTTATACATTTTCTCTAAATGAATCATATAATAATAATAATAATAATAATAATAATAATAAAACATAATAAGTTTAAAATAAATCGAATCACTTAATAAATTTTGAAAATGTTTAACTCATTAAACCTAGTTGTTAACATTCATTTTTAGAATGTAATTTAATTCGTAAAGATAATTGGTTAAATTTATAACTTATTTTTGTATTAATATTTTTCAAAATACGTTATAATTGAAATTATAAAGATAAGATTACAACAAAAATAATTAATTCAACCTATACTAGCCATCATGAAAATTGTGATAGGTTAAAAATTATTTTTTTCATAAATAAATTTCTTCTTTTATAAGAATTTTTTTAACAATGTTTTATGTTATTTAATGAGTCTAGCCCTTTATTTTTATTTAAAATAAAAACGACGTCTCCAGCAAAGTCGCCACTGTGAGTGCCCCAGGATATCGCCGGATCCCGCGCTCCCTTTTTTAGGGGAACCCGCGGCTCGGCGAAGACATCACTCTTTGTATTTCATCTTCCCTTGTTTAAGGGAAGACAAAATTAAAAGTGCAAAAAAAGTGTTGTCAAAAAGCGCGTTGAATACGCCTCGGTCACTGAGTGTGCTTTAGTCCGCTATGAGTGCTTTAGATTTTTCCGTAACTCACCTCCCTTGTTTAGGGGAAAACAAGATATAGAAGACGCATCACCCTTTTCATTTTCATCTTCCCTTGTTTAGGGGAAAACGGAAAAGTGTAAAAAAAGGATGTTGCGAAGACGCGTGGGAACACGCCCTGCCTCACTGTGAACTGATGTACATTCTGGATTACTATGAGTGCTTTGGATTTCCCGTGTCTCATCCTCCCTTGTTTAGGGGAAAACAAGATACGGAAAGTGCATCACCCTTTTCATTCTCATCTTCCCTTGTTTAGGGGAAAACGGAAAAGTGCAAAAAAAAGATGTTGCAGGCCTCACTGTAATCCAAAATGTTGTAACAGAGTCGTCATCTTTTTTTTAAAGAGAAATAAAGAAAAACAAAAAATAACCAAAGTTTGTAAAAAAGGCTAAGTTACGATGTGGGAAGGTGTTAGGCACCCAACTCGCCCTTTCGGTCTCAAAATAGTTTTTGGCTAAAATATGTTTTTATTATATTTATTTTGCAAATGAAATAAAGCATTTAAACAGATATATCTGTATCTACATTATAACAAACTTACAGCCACTTCCTTCCAGTAATTACAAATACATTTATAAATATTTGGTCATAATAATGGCTCTTTTTAGTGTTATTTTCTATAAAAATCCGGGCAGCATAACTGCTTATATATTTACATCGGGCCGACTGAAAATAGCATTTTTTTTATAAAATCTCTTAAAGGCTTACCTTTAAGAGCGTGGGGTGTACTCACTCTATCTTTCCGGGAGAGGGAGTCTTTTGTTGTTGTGGAGATTCGGGCAGAGTAACTGCTTCCAAAAGTTGCTTTCTGGCACCGGGAAACGGGCGGCGCAATTGCTTACTTTTTGCCGTTATTTGCTTGCTGTTGGTGGAAATCGAGCATAACAGCTGCTTGCTTCTTGCGGATTTGGCGTCTGGATTCGGGCAGAGCAACTGCTCTTTTAGGGATTTTTGGACCGGGGAAATAGGGTGGAAACCTAGCGGGGAGGCTAAGGTTCTCTTTGACCGGTTGGTTTTGTGTTTGGGGGAGATTTTACGGAGCTTTGAGGCTTATAGGAGGGATATCTCTCAGATCGATCACTCTCTGCGTAAAACGTAAGCGGTGTGTGAAATTTTCTCCGTTCTCCATTCTGAAACTGGGCACCTTTATTTATAGGTGAGAGGAGGGACTCCTTCGTCATTAAGATTTTTCTTTCTGTGCTTTATTGGCTTATACCGCGCGCTTGAGAGATGATACCGAAAGTAAAACGCAACAGTGCAGAATCACTATTTGGGCGCCGCCCTCATAGGAAGTGGGCGCGGCTCCCATTTTGAGCATGGGGGGTGCCTGGTTTGTTCATGGGTGGCGCCAGCTTCTTTTTTGTTTCGATTTCTGACACTTTGGCCCCCTGCAATGCATTATTCATGCATCCTTTCATTTCTTTTGCATTTTTTGCAATCTAAACCCTGTAACTTGACATTTGTTAGTGTTTAATAGGTCTTGATATCTCATGTCACGATTACATATCAGAGGTACGAAATTGGGGTGTCTAAAGAGCCCCTCAACGATGGAGTTTACGGGTAACTCGAAGCTTACTGAGTAAACGAGCATCGTTGATAAGAAATAGACTCCCAATTTCGTGGAAATTATAATGGGGAGAGATGCAAACGCGACAGTTTATGATGCAATAATTTATAATGCAGTAGCTCCAATCTCACATACCCTAGACATATTTAGTCGATTATAACATGTTATCGTAGTTTTTAAGCAGATATGCAAATTAAATGCTCTGATGGTCGGACCTATCGAAGTAGGCTACCTACGTATCCTTTAATAAAAGGAATCAGACCAAACGTAGTTCGGCCTCAAGCAAACAAACAACAACACTGGATGGGATGGATAGTGCGTTTCGCCCAGCATAGGCAAAACTGGTGGGACCTTTTAAAAACGCGTTTTCCCAAGCATAGGGAAAACGATGCAACTTTTCAAAATGCGTTTTCCCTAGCATAGGGAAAGCGATGGAACCTTTTTCAAATGCTCTTTGCCCAGTATAGGGAAAGCAATGGAACCCTTTTCAAAACTTGCTTTCCCCAGCATAGGGAAAGCGATGGAATCCTTTTCAAAACACACTTTCCCTAGCATAGGGAAAGTGATGGAGCTTTTTCAAAACGCGTTTTCCCCATCATAGGGAAAACGATGCAATTTTTGAAAATGGGCTTTCCCCAGCATAGGGAAAGCGATGTTGCTTTTGAAAACGGGCTTTCCCCAGCATAGGGAAAGCGATGCTGCTTTTAAAATGGGCTTTCCCCAACATAGGGAAAGCGATGCTGTTGTTGAAAACGGGCTTTCCCCAGCATAGGGAAAGGGATGCTGCTGTTTAAAACGAGCTTTCCTCAACATAGGAAAGCGATGTTGTTTTTCAAAATGAGGTTTCCCCAGCATAGGGAAAATGAGGCAACTTTTGAAAACGGGCTATCCCCAGCATAGGGAAAGTGATGCTGCTTTTCAAAATGGGCTTTCCCCACCCTATGCTGCTTTTCAAAATGAGTTTTCCCCAGCATAGGGAAAGCGATGCTGCTTTTCAAAATGAGTTTTCCCCAGCATAGGAAAGCGATAAAATGGGCTTTCCCATAGGAAAGCGATGCTGCTTTTCAAAATGGGTTTTCCCCAGCATTGGGAAAGTGATGTTGCTTTTAAAAATGGGCTTTCCCTAACATAGGGAAAGCGATGCTGCTTTTCAAAATGGGATTTCCCCAGCATAGGGAAGACGATGCTATTTTTCAAAATGAGCTTTCCCCATCATAGGGAAAGCAATGCTGCTTTTCAAAATGGGCTTTCCCCGGCATAGGGAAAGCGATGTTGCTTTTCAAAATGGGCTTTCCCCAGCATAGGGAAAGCGATGCTGCTTTTCAAAATGGGCTTTCCCCAACATAGGGAAAGCGATACTGCTTTTCAAAATGGGCTTTCCCCAACATAGGGAAAGCGATGCTGCTTTTCAAAATGGGCTTTCCCTAGCATTGGGAAAGCGATAATGCTTTTCAAAATGGGCTTTCCCCAGCATAGGGAAGGCGATGTTGCTTTTCAAAATAAGCTTTCCGCAGCATAGGGAAAACGATGCTGCTTTTCAAAATGGGCTTTCCCCAGCATAGTGAAAGCGATGTTGCTTTTCAAAATGGGCTTTCCCCAACATAGGGAAAGCGATGTTGCTTTCAAAATGAGCTTTCCCCAGCATAGGGAAAGTGATGTTAATTTTCAAAATGAGTTTTCCCCAGCATTTGGAAAGCGATGCTGCTTTTAAAACGCGTTTTTCCCAGCATAGGGAAAGCGATGGAATTTTTTTTAAATGAGTTTCCCCCAGAATAGGGAAAACAATGCAAATTTAAACTGTGCTTCCCCCAGAATAGGAAAAGTGATGCGATTTTTTTAATGTGCTTATCCCAGCATAGAAACATCGATGCATATTTTTTTTTGTGTGCTTATCCCAACATAGGAGCAGCGATGATTATAAAGCGTTGTGGCAGAATGTTGTTGATGATCGGCTTGTGTAGCTTGTTATGATGCAGCTGAGGATCTTTGGGAAGAGGTCCAGGCGAGATGCTGGAAGAACATCTATACTTTTCCAAGGGCCAATGCGGCAGAAGACCTGATAAGATGCAATAAAAGGATGAAAAAAAAAAAAAGATGCAAACATGCGAATGAAACTTTCTTTTTCTTAAAAAAAAATGGACTCTTGAATGTGCACGTGTGTCATCCGTTTCTTAAACATGTTAAGACAAGATAAGCCAAGGTGATGGAAATGTAATATAAGAGTTTGAGATGTGGATTTTGGTTGGCTTTGAAGAGTTATGAGTATAGGAGTTGATGGTAATATTTGAGATGAAAGTGGGTGAAGTTCAGGATGACTTTTCAGTCTTTTGATTAATGCATCATTCAAGAAAGGAATTCAATCAGGACTAGTGAGCCCTACTAATCGATGCCTCAGGGGGACCCCTTTTTTTCTTTTTTTTTTTCTTTTTTTTTGTTGCTCTAACTTTTGACTAGGCCGCCCTTTCGGGGTTTTAACCTAGCGAGCTTTTAACTCATAGGGAGCCGGTCTTTCAATGCATGCGAAGATAAACCACTTGTTTTTAAGGGATCATGCCTTTGTAGCTTCTTCGTTTCTTCAGGCGAGATGGAAAGGATAGCTGTTTCTGAGGAATAATGAGATCCTTTATGTATCTAATGAGTTCAGCGGGAGAAGCCCCAAGATGAATTTGATCAATCATATTTTGTAAGATAAGACCGGCAAGTTTCTGAAGAGATTAAATAGGGACAGTCCCAAAAGATTCGATTGGAAGAGACTTTTTGTGGGAGACAAAAATGAGTATGCTTAAAGAAAAAGGGATGACTATGATGAGCAAAAAGAGAGTCACGATCCAAAGTTTATCACTGAGTATCACAAGTTTCATGGACCCTATTAAATGTTTATCCTGGACCCAGATCACGTTTTTTTTTAATTAAAGGAAACAGGGGCGGCACCCTGCTAGATTTTATTAATAAGGAATAAATGAACAAACTTGAGGGGGGCAACCAGCCGAGCCCTTATAAATGGGAGGACAAAGGAGCCTGAACCTCGGAAAAAAACAGACATACAAAGAGCCTAAGAAATACGAATATAGGGGGTCTCAGATTTGTCTAGATTGATGAGACCACAGATTCTGGTAGGAAGAGAGCTAACTGTCACGTAGACGACATCGGCAGTTTGATCACCACCAATATTAGCCAAAGCGTCAGCTACAACATTGGCTTCCCTAAAGATGTGACTGAAACGTAGGTCCATAGACTGGGATATCGCAAAAATCTTGCGGAGCACGTACTTACTTTGCCAAGGGGGATTAGCGCCGCTCACAATACAATCAAGCAACTGTTGGGAATCAATCTCGACAAACGCCTTAACAAAACCATAATTCCTCAGCCACTGAAGACCATGAAGAAGAGCTTTACATTCTGCCTCGAAGCTCGAAGAATGCCCGAAAAGGAAGAGAAGGCAACAATAAGGTTTCTTGCATCATCTCTAATAATACCACCACCCGAGCTCGAACCTGGATTGCCACGTGACCCAGATCACGTTATAACCGATTGAAACAGAGCTATAGGTGGCAACTAGGTTAGGGTATAGTGTTTAAGTATTTGGGAATAGGTTGGCTTTGGGGTTTAGGATTTGATTGGCCTCTTGCTCAAAGGCATTTTGGGATGTGGATTTGGTTATTTTCGGAAAGGTGATCGCAAAGCAATCATTGGCTGAACTTTTAAGCTATGGGTTTGGATGAGAATTTGGTTTCTAGAGATGGTTGTAGGTATGGTTGGGAGATTGGCATTTGGCTTTGGTTATGGGTTATGGGGTTGTCCAAGAGTGATTGGTTCCTTTTTTTGTTTTTTGTTTTTTGCGAGAGTGAGATTTTGAGGAAATTTCTCAGGAGAGGCTTCTTTTTTTTAATACATAGGCCTTCTTCTTTTTTTCGACCTTGTTTTTTTTTTTTGCATAGCCCCCCCCCCTCTTTTTTTGTTGACCTCTGGAAGCAATTCGGGAGAGTGCTTGAAGAGATATCTGTCTTCTCTCTCTTGGGATGAAAAGGTGGTCACTCTTGATGGATGTATATATAAGGGTGAAGCAGCCCCGGTTTTGGGAAGCTGGATCTTAGGGATGGTTAGGCTTTGGTATAAGGGTTTTTAGGTATTTAGAAGGGTTTTGGTGTATGGTTGGAAGCCCCTAGTGTGCTACTAGTAGCTCGGTCGCAATGGGTCGAAGATGACTTTTCACCAAGACAGACGTTGCTTTATCGAACTAACATTTTTAATGGTTTGTGGGTCCATATTTTGAAATGACTCATCATTAACTCGTGTAGTTTTATCATGTTTTTACATGAGTCGACTCATCATTTTTTTTCTTCATATAACAGATATTTCAGCTATAGATGGTGCTCAAAGATCAAGAAGAAGACTCGACAAGCTAATATATGAGAAGCAAGAATTTACCAGACTCGAATATAGATAAATACCTTTGGAAAACTCGATTTGAGGACTTGGTTGGACTTTTGAAATAACGGAGATCAAATGGATTAGTGAGCATACTCTGCAAGGATGGGCTGTAGGCATCAATATGGGCAAAAGAGTACCCCTGGGGTTTGAAAGCCCATAGTCCTGAATTGTTGCTTATGATCATTGAGTTGTCTGGCTTTTCTGGATTTCCCGACTTTTCAGACTTTTTTGCTTTCTTGGCTTCTTGGCTTTCCCAACTTTCCTTTCTTTCTTGGCTCCCTATCGATTTTTTTTAATTTCTTTTTTTAAGTGGCAGACCATGACATCTCGAAGTAGGACTTACTAAATTTTTTTTTGAAATCGAGAGTGAACGATGCACTTATCAAGTAGCGCCTAGGGGACTAGTCGGGACGTAATCGGGGCCTAGAATTAAGGCATAATTATCATTTTTTTTTGATAATTTACATCAAAGATCAAACACATTGACTACAAATTTAATTTTTTTTTTATGTTTGTCATTTTATCAAACACTTGTCTATATTTGTAAAATGAACATAAATATACAAACCTACCTTTAATCTCAATTCTCAATAACCCTAAAGCAATAAACCAGCCAAGTTTAGAACTAAAAACAAAAAAATATTACTCCACCTACCTACTACCCCTACAACCCACAGTCTAACGTATCCTCCCTAATCCCTTCTCATTCTAAATTATAAGTCTCGAGACAGCCCCCTTCATTTTCATATTTTTTTTCTTCTTCTTTCTTCTATCTATATCTGACAGACCGGAAACATAGGGGTCGACTTGGTCGATTAGGCGGCAACTAAGAAAGTCGCGGCGGTAGAGAGAGACCTAGCGCCTAGGCGGAGCTAGGCGGAGAGTTTTAGAATACTGCTTTTCATGTTATGGGAAACAAAAAAAAAACACATAGAAAATACCTATTTTTTTTAGAAGAGTAAATCAAAGCATTTGACCGAATCCGAAGGCTGGCTACGTTCCTCATTTCGAGGCTCAGGTCATCGTAGTTCAACTCTGACAGAAAAAATTTCATTTTGCTAATCTTTTTTTTTTTGAATTTGAAAGAGTAGAGTTTTTTTTTTGCTTGGAGTGAACGAAATCCTTTTTTTAATGATTTTTTTGCGAAAAACAATTATATATATATATATATATATATATATATATATATATATATATATATATATATATATATATATTTGAAAGGAAAAAAGAACTAACTATTACACATAATTTTTTTTTAGAAGAAAACTCCCCTTTTTTTCCAATCCTTGAAATGAGATGTGACGATTACGTACCTCTAGACAATCCTATCAGGAGAGTAAGTGATAAATAATCAATTCTTTTATTTTTCAGCACATGCAAAATTGTTAGTGGTACCAAAGAAAAACAACAAAGATCCCAATATGTATAAACACAACACAAGATTTAAAGGAAATAATTTTTTTTTTGTTTTTGATGATTTTTTTTTTGAAAGGTGGAGCAACATGAAAAATGGGTGCATCAAACGGTAAAAATGAACGACCTGACGGATAAAATGGACCCAATAGCAGACCAAATTGTTCAAAATGGGGAACAATTCATGTAGGAAACAGGTGGGCGCTGCCCAAAGTCAATTTGGGCGCCGCGCCCTTCAACAAATGTGAATGTTCACTTTTTTTTTGTCCATTTTTACCTTTCAACTTTCCCCCTTTTGTCAATTAGACCCCGTCTTGTTTCCTTCTTGTCTTTTATCTTCATTTAACCTTTCCAAGTTTGTTTGTTTGTTTGTTTTTTTGAAAAAAAACGAATTATATATATATATATATATATATATATATATATATATATATATATATATATATATATTTAAAACGAATAATATTTTTTTGCTTTTTTTATTTTTTAAAACGAAACTATTATTATTATATATTTTTTTAATGAAAAAGTTTTTTTTTTCGAAAAACGATTTTTTTTCTTTCGCTTTGAGAAATGAGTTTTTTTACTTCTTTTTTTTAAAAGAGATGAATTCTTTTTTTATATATTAGAAAACAAATTTCGTTCCTCTTTTTTTTTTTGAAAACTTATATATATATATATATATATATATATATTCGAAAAAAGAATTTTTTTTCTTTTTTTTTGAAAACTTTTTTTTATATTTTTTATTTCGGAAAACGATTTTTTTTATTTAGAAAAACATATTTTTTTTAGAATTGAAAATTATATACACACACAAGAAGCCAAATACATATAAAAGAGAAAAGAAAAAAACAAGCATATTGATATTAAAGGAAGTAAAAAAAAAATTGATAAAAAATGCAAACATCTATGGATGTACAAATAATATGACATAATAAAAATAATATTTACATATTTTGCGCGGAATAAATAAATAGAGCAGAATAATAATAGCAAGATAAAGCAAAATAAAACAATAATAAGCCCCTTGCTTTTTTTTTTTGTTATACCGCCCGAAATTCTATATATATATTTTTTTGTATCTGCAACGGTACCCGAAACAAAACTACTGCAAGTGAACGATTATGCACAAATATATATACATATATATAAAAATGCGATATTTAAAATGCCAAAGAAATATAATTAGCATATTTTAGCCAGAAACTAAAGAAAACTGATTTTTTTTAATGAAAACTGAGTCTAGCCCTTCATTTTTATTTAAAATAAAAACGATGTCCCCAACAGAGTTGCCACTGTGAGTGCCCCGGGATATCGTCGGATCGCGCGCTCCCTTTTTAGGGGAACCCGCGGCTCGACAAAGACATCACTCTTTGCATTCCATCCTCCCTTGTTTAGGGGAAGACAAAATTAAAAGTGCAAAAGGAGTGTTGTCAAAAAGCGCGTTGAATACGCCTCGGTCACTGAGTGTGTTTTAGTCCGCTATGAGTGCTTTAGATTTTTCCGCAACTCATACTCCCTTATTTAGGGGAAAACAAGATACAGAAGACGCATCATCCTTTTCATTCCCATCTTCTCTTGTTTAGGAGAAAATAGAAAAGTGTAAAAAAATGATGTTGCGAAGGCGCGTGGGAACACGCCTTGCCTCACTGTGGACTGATGTACATTCTGTATTACTATTAGTGCTTTGGATTTCCCGTGTCTCATCCTCCCTTGTTTAGGGGAAAACAAGAAAGATACAGAAAGTGCATCACCCTTTTCATTTTCATCTTCCATTGTTTAGGGGAAAACTAAAAAGTGCAAAAAAAAGATGTTGCGGCCTCACTATATTCCAAAATGTTGTAACAGAGTCGTCATCTTTATTTTAAGGAGAAATAAAGAAAAAAAATAACCAGAGTTTGTAAAAAGGGTTCGGAGGCTAAGTTACGAGGTGGGAAGGTATTAGACACCTAACTCGCCATTTCGGTTTTAAATAGTTTTTGCCTTAAATATGCTTTTATTATATTTATTTTGCAAATGAAATAAAAAATTTAAACAGATATATCTGTATCTATATTATTACAAACTTGCAGCCGCTTCCTTCTAGTAATCACAAATACATTTATAAATATTTGGCCATAATAATGGCTCTTTTTAGTGCTATTTTCTATAGAAATCCGGGCAGCATAACTGTTTATATTTTTACATCGGGCGGCTGAAAATAACACTTTGTTTCATAAAATCTCTTAAAGGATTACCTTTAAGAGCGTGGGGTATACTCGCTTTGTCTTTCCGGGAGAGGGAGTCTTTTGTTGTTGTGGAGATTCGAGCAGAGTAACTGCTTCCGAAAGTTGCTTTCTGGCACCGGGAAACGGGCGGAGCAACTACTTGCTTTTTGCTGTTATTTGCTTGCTGTTGGCGGAAATCGGGCATAGCAACTGGTTGCTTCTTACGGATTTGGCGTCTGGATTCGAGCAGAGCAACTGCTCTTTTAGGGATTTTTGGACCAGGGAAATAGGGTGGAAACCTAGCGGGGAGGCTGAGGTTCACTTTGACCGGTTGGTTTTGTGTTTGGGGGAGTTTTTACGGAGCTTTGAGGCTTATAGGAGGGATATCTCTCAGATCGATCACTCTCTGCGTAAAGCGTAAGTGGTATGTGAAATGTGTGAAATTTTCTCCGTTCTCCATTCTGAAACCGGGCACCTTTATTTATAGGTGAGAGAAGGGACTCTTTCGTCATTAAGATTTTTCTTTCTGTGCTTTATTGGCTTGTACCGCGCACTTGAGAGATGGTACCGAAAGCAAAACGCAATAGTGCAGAATCACTATTTGGGCGCCGCCCTAATAGGAAGTGGGCGCGGCTCCCATTTTGAGCATGGGGGGCACCTGGTTTGTTCATGGGTGGCACCAGCTTCTTTTTTGTTTCGATTTCGGACACTTTGGGCCCATGCAATGCACTATTCATGCATCCTTTCATTTCTTTTGTATTTTTTGCAATCTAAACCCTGTAACTTGACATTTGTTAGTGTTTAATAGGGCTTGATATCTTATGTCAAGATTACATATCAGAGGTACGAAATTGGGGTGTCTACAATTTGCAGTGTGGAAAAAATCCAAGTTTATTCGAAGACATTAATTCTATAGAGTTTTTGAATAGTATAAAGTGTTCGAGGTGGTTAGGCCATGGATTGCCACTTAAAATTGGTGTTCCAGTATTGCTATTGAGAGATATTGACCATGTTGTAGGGTTGTGCAATAGAACATGACTAATTATCATAAATCTTGGGGATCACATTGTTGAAACAAAAAATTTGAAAGGAAACAATGTTGGAGAAAAAGTTTTTATCATAAGATTGTCATTAACTTCATTTGATTTAATCCCTAATGGGTGACCCAGTAGTAGAGTTGGGGCTTTACAAAATGTGATGTTTCATATTCGATCACTTCTTATGCCCCCTTAAGAGAAATGTCTAAAAAAACAAAAAAACAAAAACATTAAAAAAAAACTTCATCTGATGTAATACTGACTTTCAAGTTCCAAAGAATTGAAGACAATTTCCATTGTTGGTTTTATATTCAATGACAATTAACAAGTGTTAAAGTCAATAATGACACGTAGGTCTCTTCTTGAAGAAACTAGTATTTAGCTATGAACAGTTATATGTTGCAGTTTTTAGAGTAACAAATTGTTTTGACTTGAAGATATTGACATGCGGTGAAGATGAAAAACCAATTAATAAAACAACAAATATTGTATATAAGGAAATTTTTAGAATCTGTAATGATTATTGATATTCTGATGTGTATTAATAAATCGATTCTTCTTATTTTATCCTTTAAGATTTTTTTATCTTCTTTATTTTGTTTATGTACGATTTAGTTGAAAAAGAAGAATGACGTGCGTTTGATGCACGAGTTTAAAAAACTAGTTTCTAGGGCTTGTTTGGTAACCATTTCGTTTCTAATATTTTTGTTTATATTTCTAATTTTTTGTGCAAAATAGAAATAAAAATACATTTGACAATCATTTCTATTTCTGATAAACTAGAAATGTTTCTCATTTTCTCCCAAAATTTAGAAATGAAAAAAAAAATCGTTTATTTTTTAAGAGAGTCAAGGTCGGTCAACTTAAATGACGCCGAGCTTTCGAACTTTGACATGAAAATTTTCAACCCTAATATATATATATATGTGTGTGTGTGTGTGTCTATACATATATATATATATATATATATATATATATATATATATATATATATATATACATATTAGGCTTGACAATTACAACTCTAAACTCGTTAACCCACTCGACCCGACCTGAAAAATCACATGACCCAACCAAACCTGTTAATATTTCTGGGTTGCACGTGTAACCCATTTTGACCCAAAAAATTAACGGGTCGGGTTAAAGCGGGTCGAGTCAATTACATATTTCCATTACCTATTTTGACCCGATAGCTTTTACTCTATAAAATTATGAATTTTTGGGAGAAAATCTGGATTAAGACGAGCCGTCCCGTTTTAACTTATCACTCGTTTAACCCGACCCATCTCAGCCCGTTTGATATTCAGGTTTTAATGGGTTTTGACCTGTCATCCGTTCCAACCCGACCCAACGGATGAGAAGCTACTTATCCACATTTTTTTTAATAGTAGATGAAATCACGTGAATTATTATTCTACCCGTTTCAATTGGGTATAATATACTATTATGGAAGTTGTAATGCATCAATTTTTTTGAAAAAGAATATAACTTTGTGAAAGGAACCAAAAAATGTTTGTGAAAAATGATTAACTTTTGTTTCTTTTTCATAATAGAAACAAAGTGGAACATAAACACAAGAAACAAGAAAAGAAAGAAATAGAAATGTTATCAAACACTAACAATGATAACCATCTCCACTCATGTGGTGAATCCCAACCACTAAATAAATTAAAATAATTTAATCTCATTCAGTAAATAGTTTTTGTCAATTGTAAGCAAGCTAGTGAACATATTGTAAATATTTTTTCTCTTACTTTTTTATTTAGGCAATATATCTTTCCTTCTTATTTGTATTTTTATATTTCATTTATTCTTTCTTTTTCTTTGTTCATAAAATATATTTTTTAACCTCTAAAAGAAAAAAAAATCTCTTATACTCTAAGAACCAAAAAATCATTTGATATTTAACTTCAACTATCATTAATGATCTTTCTATATTTTAAAAAACCTTAGGGGATGCTACTGAAATTGATTTCATTAAAATTTGAATGATAATTATGGATAATGGTGAAATTGTATCCCGTTTTAAAGTATAATGATAATTTTGCTTTAAAAATTGTACAAAATTTAAAGATTGGTCAAAATACAATGCTAAAATAACCTGTTTTTCTTTTGAAAAATAAAAATGTAGTTGATGCTTTCATGAGAGAGAAGGAAGAAGGGTGACGATGTAACAAGCATGTTGGTGTGTGTCATTCAAATCTTTCATCTCACCATTTGTCGCACTTAGTGTCTTATTGAATCTTAGTTATACACGGATAAAATAATAAGGACACATATAGAATAAAAATTAAATAAGACAGTAAGTGTGATAGAATATTTCATACCAGGCGGAGGTGGTGACAAGTGAATGGATGCTAGTAATTTTAGAATATATTGCTTTAAATGCTTTGGAGTGAAAGGGATGTTAGCAATTATATAATATATTATTTAAATATTTTGGAGAGACGGTGGCCGACTTATGTTAATATATGGTTCACTTTCCAATTGACAAATAAAATGTTTAAGGGCAAATTATACCATTAGTCTCTAAATTTTACAAAAGTCTACTAACAGTTCATGTACAATGTAAAATTTACGGACAAATGGTGTAATTTGCCCAATGTTTAACATTAGTCATATTTTTCTATCATTGCCAAACAAGGAAAGTGAGAAAATTATTGTACAATATAAACTAGTGAAGATAATTTTACTTTTGATACCTTAGGTAAGACAAAATTTTACATTTGATGCCCCTACTATCTTGATCATCAAAATTCATCACAAATGTTTGTAATTTTCATTAAAAATGATACTTTTCGTTCGTAATTTTCATCAAAAATAATACTTTTAATCTCTTGGATGTAAAACTCTAACGTTAAACCTACTATCTCTGGTTACCAACTTACTTGTTTTGTTGAATACATGATTTACATTAATATAAAACTCGTCTCTCATTCTCTCTCATGTCCGATACTAAAAACAGTAAACTTGTCAACTCTCCTAAGTCCTAACAGTAGCCCTCTCCTCACCCGATATTAAATTTCAAATAAAAAATCTCCCACCCCCCATTTGTTCTCTCTCTTCACGGTTAATCCCTCTCTTCCACCCCCACTCTCTCTCTACTCCTACCTTCCATCTCTCTCTATTCTTAGGTCATCTCCAACCATCAACCCTAAATTTGGTCAGATTTTACCCCAAATTTGGTTCATTTCAGCACCAAACACTATTTCAACTCCAACCCACAACCCCCAAATCTCACCCCAAATAGAATATTTCTTAGCATATTCTATTTTTATTTCTTTTACTTTATTTATCAACATGAATATTAATTTGCTATTAACCTTTTAAAAAATAATTATTAAGATTACACAATTAATAATTTTAATATATTTAATAATTATATTTACGTTATTAAAAATATTTAAAAATTAGTAATGTTTTAACTAAAATTATTGAATTAAAAATGCTATCTAATTTATATTATCTAGTATTAGGTATTTATTAATTTTTAATACATTTAAATAAAAAATATAATTTTATAAATAATTTTAACAATTATATAATTATTAAAAATTAATTTAATGGCATGAGACCCATCAACCCCAAATTTGGGGTAGAGCTACAGTGGTACCCCAAATTTGGGGTAGCACTGTAGAGACTTCCAAATTTGGTTTGGTTTTGGGGGCACGGTTGGAGTGTGAACAGTTGAGACCAAACCCCCAAATCAAGGATTTGGGGGTACGGTTGGAGTTGGCCTTAGGTTCTAACTCTACATGGGCAACGACATCAGAAAATTACCATTATGCTTCGCCGGAGAAATCCCCCACCGACGCCACTACCACGACATCGTCATCTACCTCTTCGACCTGTTAGACAAAAGTTAGGCCACTTCTTCTGCTACATCCAACCGGACCCAAACACCAAGCTCCAGACCATCGACAACAACCCGACAACATTTACGTTCCGTACCATCTCCGGCCCTTCCATTACTTATTTATCAGTATAACAATTTTACTCTTGCTTTGTTGAATACGTGATGCATCCTTTGGCTGATCAAATAGAATTGTTTATAGAGAGAATTGTCAGTTTTTTCTCTTCGAATGACGAGAGAGATGTAGGAAAATCTACTTATTGTTGAATAAGGATCTACATTACTTAATTCATTTCTAAATCTTCGATTGGGAGATTGTTGCTTCTCATTCTGTTTGCAGGGAATCAATAATTCTTTTTCTAAGAGATCTCGTGGGATTGATGTTTCATAATCGACTCTATTCGGAGAAAACTTATGAAACTTGAATCATTTAGAGAGAAACACTTGAAAGTGGGTACGAAATTACCGTTGGAATGAGAAGGTGGAAAAAATTTGATGAGAAATGAGGGCCAAGGTTGGAATAAGAGAGGGAAGAATTTAGTTGAGAAATTAAGGCAGAAAGGGGGACGAATTTGGGAAAAAATGTAGAGTCAACATAGAGTCAACCCATTTCTCTCACATGTTGCAATTTATAACCTGGGATAGTAGGTTTACGGTTAAAGTTTGACAGCAAGAGACTGAAAGTATCATTTTTTATGAAAACCACAAAATGTAGTGATGAACTTTGATGACCAAGGAAACAAGGATACCAAATATGAAATTGAGTCTTATTTGGGGTATCAAAAATGAAATTATCTCTAAACCAAGGTGTGCAAAAAGTTTTTCAGAGCTGAATCGGACCAGTGCTTTGGTTTGGTCTTGGATTGAAAATTTATAGAACCAAGGCTTTTGGATTCGTTCGTTTTCAAACCAAAAAAATATATAACCGGATCAAACCAACCCAATAGATTACTTATTATATATTCCATTCGTTTCTAAATAATTGTCTTTTTTTTCTATTTTTTTGTCTGTTACTAAATCATTCTCTTTCCAAACTTTTCTATGTAGGAAAATACTTTTAGCACTTTACACTTACTTTTTCTACATACTTTAATTATGGGCACATGTTGGAGAGCATTAAAAGAAACCACATATTACACCAATATTTTTAATATAGTCAATTACTTTTTTTTATTAAAAGATGTGTGTGTGTGTGTGTGTGTGTATATATATATATATATATATATATATATATATATATATATATATATATATATATATATATATAGTTGGGTTAAATGCACTATTGGTCCCTATACTATGCAAAAGTTTGGTAGTAGTCCCTGTAAAACGCAAATGCATGCCACAAACGAAAGAATTAATACAAATTTTGTTCATCGAAAGTTCCTATCCCTAACTCCATTACCTGAGCTGCCGTCAATTGATCATGTACTCACTTGCATGCACGTTTAAGAGGACAAAGATGGGATTTCCACCCTAAGTTGTCTTACACACGAAATATAACAGACAAAATGAAATCAAAATTAAAAATCAAAAGTCAATTAGGCACTTATAAACTTTAGTTGAGTGAACAATATACCTAGGATTTCACAAGTGCAATTGAAGGAAGAATCTAAGCATATGAGTGAAATTTTGCAAGGAAGATGAGTAAAATATGGGAGATTTGACAAGGAGAATAGAATCTTGATCGTGATAGCCCATATTGTAAGTTCTTTTATTAATATGTTTTTTTTTTCATATTGAGTTTTTTTTGGGTGATATGTGATTATTTTAAGCTTCATTTTGTTGATAAGTGAGATTTCGAGGTGTATTTTGTCTATATTATAGTATTTCGACCTTTATGTTGTTCATGTGAAAATATTTAGTTTGTTCAATTTGGTATGTGTTCAAATTTTTATGTCAATTTGTTATGTGCATTCTACTATGCACATGTGTATTTTTTTCAAGTAAAGAAATCAATTATTTTTGTTTTCCCCTTTTCTGTAAAGTATAAAGTACATTGTGGTCTCTCTTTTTGTGGTGATGTTGCCTCTTTTACTGTGATGTTCCCCCCTTTGTAAAGAATAGTTAGTTTATTGTAAAGTTTATTTGTTGAGAGGGATGTGATAGGCTTTTTGTAACCATATGTATATACATTGGAAATAGATTGTTGTGTCTTAAATGCATCCCTTGCCTTCTTCTGTAAACCTTTTGTTTTTGCCCTCTTCTATACATTTATTTTGTAAGGCTTGTGGTCCCTCATCTACTTTGTTTGCATATTAAATTGTTAAATGTAGGGGTGACGCTGTTGTGTCTACTCTGTTTACACATTAAATTGTCTACTTTGTTTCAAATGTCTTCATTTTAACACATTAAATTAATTCTCTTTGAAATGAAAGTCAAACTGACTTCTTTTTCTTCCTTGAAAATCCGTCATGGAGGTCACTTTATGTGCAATCTTGTGATTGTATACGGTGGTGGAAAAGTTAAGTATGTTGATTACTTGATGGAGTTAGGTTTATGCATGAATTTGCTTAAAGATATGTTGCAGAAATTAGGTGCTTTGGGTGATGAGAATATGTTTTACTACTTTTTAGAGTCATGGACTAACTTAAAGAGAAGGTTAAAGTAATATGTAAATGATGAGGATTTGAAAGTTATATGTGATTGGTTGAAAAATGATAGAGTGATTGAGTTATATGTTGAGGTTTCTTATTTTGAGTATGTAGCTTTGAAGGAGGTTAATGAGGAACCAAATGTGGAGGATAGTCAGTCTAGGGTGGGTAGTTTTCCTAGAAGGAACTTTTCTTCATATCTTATTGATGATGGTCTAAATATCACTGGTGATCTTGAGTTTGAGGTTACAAATGAGATATAGGAGGAGGGTTAGGCTGGGGTTGAGAATGATGAGAGTAAGGATTGTGAGAGTGAAGATGAGATTGATGCTAAGCATGATGTGAATGACGTGATTGTAAATGATGGAAGACAAAGTAAGGACAATGGTAAGAAAAAAGTAGGTCATGGTGATGAGAGTGATGGTGAAAGTAGTTATGCCAATTCAGAATATGTTGATTTGAATGATTTGAGGAGTTTGTGCACAATGATGAGGAAGGAGAGTTCACTATATGAGAAATTGCAGAAACCAAATGTCCCCAGTTTAACATGTCCATAGTTTCATGTTGGATTGGCTGACTGGCCCATTAAGATGGGCTGCTTTCGCAGTTCTAGATATGATGAGTGATAAATGTGTTTTATAGGCATCGATGTAGTACTTATTCAGTCTAGAAATAGCAATTCCATGAGGCTTTTGGCTACTATGTTTGGGAGCTTAATTGTGAGTTTCAGGGTTTTGGATGAAATTAAGGAATTATTGAAGGTTTTAAGTGAAGAATTGAAGAAGGGTGCAAAGTACAAAGTCAGAAGAAAGGAATGACCAAAAAGGCCAGAAGACCTTACGGTCGCATGCCCAGAATACCTTTCCCCCGCAAGGTGCCCAATCTGACAACCCGGTGGAATTCAAGACCTTGCGGTCGCATGCTTCCTGCACCTTGCGACTGCAAGCTGTCGACTTCACAAATCTAGAATTTTAGTCTGAACCTAATTATAGCCCTGTAATTATTAGTATAAATACAAACCTTGTAGACCTAAGTCAAAGGTCCAAAATTTAGCATTATTATATAGTTTTTATTAGTTGTAATCCATAGTTTGTAGAGATTGTTCATGCTTTCATTCATCCAATTGATTAGTTCATCGTTGATGCTGAACTATCCGCTCATATATAGGAATTGGAGGTAACTTGTATCGAATATTCTGTTCTATATTAATTTATTATTCAATCAAGTCTTGTTGATCACAAAGTTTATCAATCTCTTTGCTATTTGGCTTTTTCCTAATTATTGGTATCACAATAGCTTAAAGACCTAGGGATGCGGATAACTGCAGGATCGAGTGCATATGTCGTACACTAGCCCACCTTTGTGATAATTAAATCTATCTATGTATGAAAGTGATAATTTATATTTAGGTTCTTATGTTTTCTCTCTCAGGTATATCCTCGATTGACTTATTGGATGGAAACTAAAATATAATTCAACTTAATGACACTAAGTTTGCAAATCGTGGACCCATAGTGTACCACTCTTTTCCTTCGTGAACGAACCCAAGACAAAGTGATTGATACATTAGACAAAAGAGAATTAGAGTAAATACAAGTGAATCCTAACTCCTAGATTCCCCTCCATAATCAAATCTTCACAAATTGTGTTTGCTTGCTTTCAATAAACTGTTGCCCTTAGATTAATAGATTACTAGTAGAATAATTTAGTTGAGTTAATTTAGATAAAACAAAAAAAAAAAAAAAAAACATCCCCCCTTAGTTATAATTGTTACCTGTTTACTTGTTTTACTTGCTCTTGTCTCTATGGTTCGACCCTTGCTTTCCAATCACTATACTCCATATTGATTCGTGCACTTACGAGGTAAATAAATAAGACATCAATGAGGAAGAGAGAAAAATATTTGAGAAGAATAATAATCATTAGGTCTAACAATTTTAAACATTAGTTAATATGAAAAATGTTGTGTATTTTATCTATCTTGCAATCTTCAATACAAAATTAAACGAATGAAGATGAGGTATTCCGAAGGTAAATCTCCTTAAGATAAATTTTGCCTCTATAACAGTGCAAACGGATCAGTGGCGAATGTCTCCCAAGATACAACGCATCTTCTGAAGTTATACTTGCACTTGTACTAACCTTGATTGGCGAACCAAAGAACTGACTTGCACTTCCAACTTTCAAAATGGAGAACAAATAATGAAGAAGAAAGAAACTGTATTTCTTTTAGAAAGGAGGACAATAATTTGGATATTAGTTTGAGAGAGAATTCATATGTTAATTATGTTGAAGAACTGGAAGAGGGAGTCTTTATATAGCATAGGTCGAGTCTGTGCAAGAATGAATGCAACACATGGCATGCAACTCGAAGCGACTGTTCACGAGTCACGCCCGTTCATGAGACGGCCGCCCACCGAGTTCGAGCCTTTTCAAGCCGCTGAAGTCCAACGCTAAACAATCGAGTTGTGTTCAAGCATATTCTTTCTAGGCGCACCATAAAATAGAAAGGGCCCAATCGCTTCTTCATCATGTGCCTCGAAAGCGCCCAATGTGAACTTTACGACGTGCACGGGTGTGAGAACCCCGTTTCGAGACGCCCGCCGTCACGTGGAGGACGACGTGTTTCAAAACATTGAAGCGCGTGAAATACTCTTGGATCTCGTCGTGGATTCTAACAACTGTAATTACAGAGTCGCCACCTCTATTTTATGGTTAAACAGAGAAAAATATTAGAATACCAGAAAGTGTTGGTCCGGGGGATAAGTTACGAGTTGGGAAGGGGTTAGGCACCCAACTCACCCTTTTGGTTTGGGTTTTGTTAAAATAACATGCTTAGTTTGTTTTGGTTTAGAGAATGTTTATATGTATTTATATTGGCAAGGCATGATATTGTTTGAGCATAATAACAACTATTTTGTCTTTTTAGCATTTTAGGTGTGCTAGCCGTTATCTAAGCATACTATTATCTATTTTAATATTTTATATACATTTATGTACAATACTACATTATTTATAAACATAATATTTACAAAAATAAATAATATAATTATTATCTACATTTATGTGATATAAACAAAATTATAAACTAATTATTCCATAACATAATAATATGTTTTATCTATTATTATTAACTATTTTTAATTAACTATGAGACAAAATAATAAATGGATACCTACCTCTTGTAGCGTGAAATTCTGATCCCAGTATATATGCTTAGGCTTTAGCCCACTAGGCACTTGTTGTTTATGGTATGCTTTCCACGTCTTCTACTTGAAAGAGAAAATATTTTTATCCTTGTTGTTTATCATGTTGCCATCATTGTTGTTGTTATCATCATCTTTTTATCCGGGCAGCGTGACCGCGCCCTTTGGCTTCTTAGATCGACTTGCTGGGGCGATGACTGAAGGGGTTTGCTTGCTCGGGCAAGGGAGGAGGTTGCCATGGGGGCAAGAGGCTGGGGGTGGAAGGCTCGATGGCTCGCTTGCACAAGGCAAGGGAGAATAGAGAGAGGGAAGCCATGGGAGAAGGTTGGGGTGGTGAAATAAGGAGGCTGAGGCCTCCTTTTATAGGAGAAAATCCAGCCAGGAAATTGGGGAAACCAAGCAGGGGAAGCTTGTACACTGAGCAAAAAGTCTGATCCATGCATACACAAGGTAGAGGCTGGAAGGAGGACGAAATCAAAACGGGGCACAACACATACAAGATTAGGTGTCGCGCCCTGACTTGCTCCCCTTTATAAAATTCAATTTTTCATTCTGCTCCCATGTCAAGTCATCTTTTCATTTTGATCATTCTCCCCCCCCCCCCGAAAGACTAACAGAAAGTAATGTCCATTAGTCCTTTCACATAACAAGTATTTTTTTGGACATCTTTGGAAATGGGGGGTATGAAATTGGGGTGTCTACAGAGCCCCTCAACGACGGAGTTTATAAGTGAACGCAAAGTCCACAATCAAACGAATGTCCATGATAAAAAAAGATTCCCAATTTTGAGACATTGTATCCCTAGGGAAAATTTTGATGATTTGAAAGTGTTTTGCGATGTAAGTCAGGCAGTGATCATGATCTCCTCCCTCCTATTTTCTTCTTTTTCTTCTCTTTTTTTTCCTTGTACCATTTCCAAGGCCCGAGGTTTATACCCCTTATGAAGGTCTTGCGGGAGTATTGGTGGGATACTACCCATACCTTCCATTTCGCCTAGGGCGAGATGACCATGACTCGGTCGATTTTGCGGCGATTACTGGCATCCCGACGGGACTCGACATTGGTCTCACACTGGATAGCGATTTGTGATTTCACCCGGAGGAGGTGAGGAATCAGCTGGACTTGGAGCCCGAGTACAATAATGGTGATGAGATCCACATTGCTAGTGTGAAGTGGTGACTTGAAGCCAACACTCAGTTTGTGGATGACGAGGATGTGACCCGTGTGACCTGGGCATTCTTCTTCTTTTTCCTAGGCACCACCTTGTTTGCCAACACGTCTACTATGCTGTGGGTCTCCGCGATCTGTACGCCGTCTCACAATATGACCAAGCGCAGGCGGGCTTGGCTACGCTTTATTTTTCTATGGATCAGGCGTGCCAGAATAACATGAGGAACCTGACCGGCTTTTCTGTTACCTGGGAGGTAGAATTTTAATATGTATTTTTGTTTATGAACTTGTATTTTTGTCAATATTACTATTTTTTGTTATTTTTCTAATGAATTTCCCTTTTTCTATTGTTTGTTTTTCTTTGCAGGTGTGGGTGTGTTTGATTTTTCTCTGTTCCCTTGCTGAGTTCGGCTCCAGGCGCCTCCTTTCTTTGCGGAGTATCTTGAGAATAACCGGGAGCAGGTTGAGCGGAGTACTCCTCTGTTATCTAAGGAGACTGTGCGGGTTGCTATTGACCAGTCTCGCGTTGACAGGGTCAACTTCTTCCCTTGGAGCGGACTGTCGATCATTACTCGACCGCTGTGAAGATGAGCGGTCATCGTATCCTGATGAGGTCAGTGAAGTACGACTCTATGTATCTAGGAGAGTGGGTTAACCATCAACACTCTCCTATAACGGTAGCTGGAGTAACACCACCAGCTCCTCAGCCATGGATGATTGTGCTAGAGCTCATTCCTAGCAAGTATCAGTATGCTACCCAGTACATTATCCCTACTGGGGCGTACCCGGACATGTTGTATCGTGATTTCCTCAGGACCGTTCTTCACCCGGGCCCTATTAGGTGTGCTTCATACACTGCTAGACCTTCTCGTCCTTTGTTGCTGAGATGCTATCTGAGTATCATGTCCCATCTCGGGTCCCTTTCAAAGTGCAGTGTTTGCATCAGGGGTGGTATATTAACTTCCCCGTGTTGGACGTTAACGTCCCTAACATGTATGAGATCCTAGATCGAGTGCAAACATTACATTACATTATTTTATTTGTATTTTATTTTATTGTTTATGCATGCAATTATTGTATTTTTTTGACTTTATGTTTGTATGTGTGAATTGGACGCTCCGGCTTACCGCAAGCTGCTGAAGACGTTCTTTGGTCTCACTGCAGGCGAAGGATGAGCTCTCGTGTTGTGGGAATAACGTTGTCAGTCACGCTAGGTGCTAAGATGATGATGACAGGGCTGGTAGACTGGGTCGAAAAAGCCCTCAGGTGCTGGGGGCTGGTACCAGTAATCCTGGCCCGTCGACCAGAAATCGAGGATGTAGAGGAGTGCATCGACACGAAAATAAAAATGCATGATTAATTATTTTGTTTTGTATGTATTTATGCAGACACATATGTATTTACAGACAAAGAATTAAGCTTTAATTTTTGTGATGCATCCTAATTAATAGTGTATGTTAGACTCAAAAAAACTAATTAATTTTTTATGCACACTGTACCTAGGTGGGGTGATAGTTTTGATGGCTGTTTTGGGTTTAAAGGCAAAATTTGAAGGTGACTGTATCAGGGAAGACTGCTAAGGGACAACCCCTCCCTTTCTTTCTCTTCACAATTGTAGCAGAGGTTTAGGCTGTAGGTTGCAGGCATAGGGTTTGAAAAGCTCTCCCAATAGAAGTGAATGCGCATGTAGGAGGAAGACTTTAGGTGTACTATTGGGGAAACTGGTGTGTAACAAAGGAGAGGGGGCGCGACACATGTAGATCTGGGCAATGCGCCCTAATGTGCTATTTCTGCCTGCTTGTTTAGTCCTTTTCTGTAATGTCGGCTATTGTACACTGTTATTTTCTCGTCCTTTTGTGATGTGTCTTTCCTTCAAAAGTAAACTCTGTTGCGTATATTTTCTTTATGCTGAAAATAAAACTTCTCTGTCTTTACAAACTCTACATTTGGTTCTCTGTGTGAAGGCCTGCAGCCTCTGTCTGTTGTTTTCCTTCCTTGCAGGAAGAAGTTTATATCCTTGCCTTTCTGTCTGTTGGGCTTCTATCCCAAATCCTATATACACTGCCTCTGTTTTCTGTTTAGCAAAAATAATTTGCTTCCGTGTCTATCTATTTTTTGTATGCATAAATGGCTGCTCCATTTATCACTACTACCTGTATAGAAATATATGAAGATACACTGAGCCGGTGGATGAACGAGGTCCGTGGAGGGGAACGACAACCTTTCCATCATACTTAAATTGGGCAGGTTTGTGCTTAAATTAGGACATGTATTCGGGCAGCCTCTCGTTTCTGGTCGACGCAGTCTCATTTATTTAATTTCTCATTGCACGAGATGTGTCCTACTTACGAGGAATTCTGTGCGATGACTAGCAGGGTGAATGGATCGCGGTTCCTAACGTGAATTGCAATTTAATCATGGCTACTAGAGAGATGTTTGGGTTTGACATTGAGACTACCCAAAGGCTCGTGCATGGAGACCTCTTCGACTTGACGTATCTGCCAACTCTCTTTTTGTCTTATCGGGACGATATCAAATATCCGGAGAGGCAGAGGGCAGCTCTGTTTCTGAGCATTATAAGAAAAATTCTTCCTAGTAAGTTACCCTAGAACCATTGATGCAAGGGCTATTGATATTGTGTTGCAGGTTTGAAATAGTTGGGTGAATGTTATTCCTTTTATTCTGCTTGCTACCTTGGAGGGCTTGGATGCTTACTCTTTGGGTGATGACCATTTTCAGTCAGGGAGTCCAATTTTGGTTCACATGTCGCTAGAGGAACATTTTAGAGTAGTTCTTCCTCCTGTCCTAGGGAGAGATGAGAGTTATGATCCTACATGATACGGGTCACACGGTCTCTATCAGACAAATCGCGAAATTGAAGTGCATTGGGTGGAACACTTTCTGCATGTGAACTCTACTGATATAATGTGGGTAGTCAGGCACTGGTGGATCCACCGCTTTCATCAGTACGCTGGAGAGTATGCCCATGTCATGCTGGTTGGTTTGCGCAAGGTAACTTTTTATTTACCTTATAGAATCCTCCGCTAGTTTGGGCGGGAGCAGGTCGTTCCATATCAAAGTCGACCTCTGATGCCGCTATGTTCAAGTGATGATGACATTCCTTGGGAAATCCAAGGTTTATGGCAAAGGGGTCATGCATCAGGGTCAATGCCTCTAGCTATTCTGCAAACGTTTTCCTGTCGTCTACGTATCTGTCCTGGCTAGTTGTATATACAGAGGAACACTCTCGCATTATCCAAAGGACCCTTAGAGATGTTCTGGGTCACATAATTTTGAATGGTCTAGATGCTCATCTCATAGAGATCGGTGAGGACGTAGAATGCTCGGGTCCTCGGCTTTACCAGCTATACGTTGATTAAATCGACGTCTTCCGAGTAGTGAGGCCCAAGGAAGGTATGGTCCTGAGGGTGCTGGCCCTAGTAACACTCTGTTGCGAGGTAATGTTGTACGACCAGATGTCGCGGGACTAAGTCATACTGTCGGTCGTCGGAGCAATGTAGGCATATCTGATGTTGGCGCGAGGCCCATTTATATAGCTGGTAGATTTCTCAATGTAGCGGACCCTGGTGATGGCACGGGACCAAGTAATGTTGCAGGACCTGAAGACGGGTATGCAAGGAGCAATGAGGAGAGTTCAACTCCTTCGCAACAGGGTGAAGCCTGGGTAGTGGCAACACTTCGGCGGAACGTCTGGTATCGGCTAGGTCGCCGAAGAGATTGAGTAGGGATAAGTGTATCGGTTTCGGGGATGGTTAATGACTACCCCGAGGTTTCAGTTTGTGGATTGCAGTGTATGGGGATGTTACTGACTACCCCAAAGTCTTTGGAGTTAGTGACTATGGTACTGTTTGGAGATGCTAACAATTATTTCAGTGTTTTTGACGTACTCAATGGTTGCCATATTATGGACCTTATTTATGTTTTGTGTTTATGATGTGAGTAGTCATTTTTCCTTTTGTTGGTCAAGAGATTGTTGTAAAATATTGGACCATGTTGTAATATATTCTGTAGTGCTTGAATAAACCTCTGTCCATTTCTGTCAGCTGCTGTCATCGATCGTTTTTGTTGTTTCCGACCTTTTTGCTATCTTTGATAGTCTTTGTTGTTTTCGATTGTTTTTTTTTTATCTTCGACAGTCTTTGCTGTTTTCGATTGTTTTTGCTATCTTCGACCGCATCCGAAAGTTGTCTACGTTTCCTCAAAATGAGGCTCAGGTCGATGTAGTTCTTTCCCAAAGGAAAGAACTTTTGTTGAAGACCTTTTCTGTTGTAGATCATGCTATAGATGGTATACTGTGAACTGTATGCTGAAGGCTGCATACTAAAGACTGCACGATATAAGCTATATGATGGAGACTGTATGTTGGAGGCTATTACACTGTAAACTGTGTGTTGGAGACTGCTACTGTGAGTACCCCGGGGTTTCATGCATTCCATCCTCCCTTGTTTAGGGGAAAATGAAATTCAAGAAACACAACGCTTTTTTCATTCCATCTTCCCTTGTTTAGGGGAAAACGAAATTAAAAGGACAAAAAAAAAACGTTGTATAGAGCGCGTGGAATACGCTCGGCCTTATTGTTGACTCAAAATGTTAAAACAGAGTCGCCATCTTTATTTTAAGAAAAAACAAAGAAAAACAAAATATAACCAAATTTGTAAAAGGGTTCGGAGGCTGAGTTATGAAGTGGGAAGGTGTTAGGCACCCAACTCGCCCTTTGGTCTCAAAACAAGTTTTTTTTGGCTAAAATATGTTTTTTATTATATTTGTTTAACATATAAAATAAAGCATTTAAACATATATCTGTATCTATATTATTACAAACTTGCAACAGTCTCCCTTCGGGAGTTATGAATACATTTATAAATATTTGGCCATAATAATGGTTATTTTTAGTGTTATTTTCTATAGAATTCCGGGCAGCATAACTGCTTATATTTATTACATTGGGCCAACTTAAATAGCACTTTTTATAAATAAAACTTTAAATAGCCTACCTTTTGAAGCGTGAGGGCTTTATCACGTACTAACTAGCTTCTAGTAGATTTTAGGGTGCGCTCGCTCTGTCCTTCAGGGAGAGGGAGTCTTTTTGTTGTTGCGGAGATTCGGCCAGAGTAACTGCTTCTGAAAGTTGCTTTATGACCTCGGGAAGGGCGGAGCAACTGCTTGCTTTTGTTGCTTTTGTTTGTTTGCTGACAGCAGAAATCGGGCATAACAACTGCTTGTTTTTTTACGGAATTGGCGTCTGGATTCGGGCTGGGCAACTGCTCTTTTTGAGATTTTTAGACCGGAGGAATAGGGTGGAATCCTAGCAGGGCAACTAGGTTTCACTTTGACCGGTTGGTTTTGTGTTTAGGGAAAATATAGCGGAGCTTCGAGGCTTAGAGGAGA
Organism: Codonopsis lanceolata; assembly: GCA_013146195.2. Taxonomy (NCBI): domain Eukaryota; kingdom Viridiplantae; phylum Streptophyta; class Magnoliopsida; order Asterales; family Campanulaceae; genus Codonopsis; species Codonopsis lanceolata. The sequence goes on along the minus strand of CM028377.1, from coordinate 26,078,050 downwards.
AAAACTCTCAGAACTATCTCTCAGAACTCACTGCGTAAACTTTCAGCGGAGTGTTAACTGTATGCGAACTCTGAATTCAACAAGCCGGGGCCTCTTATTTATAGGCTGGAGAAGGGATTCCTTCGTCATTAAGATTTCTCACTACGTGCTTCACCGGCTTGTACCTTGCACTTGAGAGATTGTACCAGAGGCTATCTGCAATAGTGCACAGGGAACTATTGGGCTTCACCCATGAGGGAGTTGGGTGCCGCGCTAGAAGGCTCCATGGGTGGCGCCAGGGGGCTTTTTGGGTTTTGTTTCTGGCACTTAGGCCCCCTGCACTTCACTGTTTGCGCATCCTGCTTTTTCTTTTGCATTTTAAACCCTGTAATTTGACATTCGTTATTGTTTTAACAGGTCTTGATATTTCATGTCATGTTACATACCAGGGTACGAAATTGGGGTGTCTACAGAGCCCCTCAATGATGGAGTTTACGGGTAACCCGAAGTTTATCGAGTAAACGAACATTGTTGAAAAGAAATAGACTCCCAAATTTCATGGAAATTATAATGGGGAGTAATGCAAGAAGTGGCAATTATAATGCAACTATTTATAGGGTGCAGTTCAAATCTCACATACCCTAGACATATTTAGTTAGGTATAGCAGGTTATCGTAGTTTTTAAGCAAATATGCAATAAAATGCTATGATGGTCGCACCTACTAAAATAGGCTACCTACGTATCCCTTTCTCAGGAATCAGATCAAACGTAGTTCGACCTCAGCAAACAAATAACCAGCACTAGGTGGGATAGATGGTGCGTTTCGCCAAGAATAGGCAAAACTGGTGGGACTCGACTGCGTTTTGCCCAGAATAGGCAAAACTGGTGGGACTCGACTGCGTTTTGCCCAGAATAGGCAAAACCGGTGGGACTCAGCTGCGTTTCGACCAGAATAGGCAAAACTGGTGCAACTTGGCTGCGTTTCGCCCAGAATAGGCAAAACTGGTGCAACTTGGTTGCGTTTCGCCCAGAATAAGCAAAACCGGTGGGACTCGGCTGCATTTCGCCCAGAATCGGCAAAATTGGTGCAACTCGTCAGCGTTTCACCCATAATAGGCAAAACTGGTGGGACTCGACTGCGTTTCACCCAGAATAGGCAAAACTGGCGGGACTCGGCTGCGTTTCACCCATAATAGGAAAAACTGGTGCAACTCGGTTGCGTTTCGCCCAAAATAGGCAAAATTGGTGGGACTCGACTGCGTTTCGCCCAGAATAGGCAAAATTGGTGCAACTCAGCTGCGTTTTGCCCAGAATAGGTAAAACTAGTGGGACTCGGCTGCGTTTCACCCAGAATAGGCGAAACTAGTGGGACTCGACTGTGTTTCTCCCATAATAGGCAAAACTGGTGCAACTTCTAAATGCCCTTTCCCCTGAATAGGGAAAACTGATGTAACTTCTAAAATACCCTTTCCCCATAATAGAGAAAGCTAATGTAACTTCTAAAATGGCCTTTCCCTAGAATAGGGAAAACGATGGAACCTTTAAAAAGTGTCTCCCCTAGAATAGGGAAAGCTGATGTAACTTCTAAAATGCCCTTTCCCCGGAATAGGGAAAACGATGGAACCTTTAAAAAGCATTTCCCCCATAATAGGGAAAACGATGGAACCTTTTAAAACGCGATTTCTCTAGCATAGGGAAAGCGATGCAACTTTTTAAAACGCGTCTTCCCCAGAATAGGGAAAATGATGGAACCCTTTTTTAAAACGCGTCTTCCCTAGAATAGAAAAAACGATGGAACCTTTTAAAACGCGTTTTCCCCAGAATAGGGAAAACGATGAAACCTTTAAAAAGTGTTTCCCCCAGAATAGGGAAAACGATACCATTTTTTTTTAAAAGCACGTTTCCCCCAGAATAGGGAAAACGATGGAACCTTTTTAAAACATGTTTTCCCCCAGAATAGGGAAAACTATACCACTTTTTTAAACGCGTTTCCCCCATAATAGGAAAAACAATACCACTTTTTTTAAACGCGCTTAACCCAGAATAGGAAAAGCGATGTTTTTTTTTTTTTTCAAAATGTGCTTAACCCAGAATAGGAAAAGCGTTGCTGCTTTTTTTTCAAAATGTGGGGACGATGACAAGGTCAGTAATATGTGGGAAAAGTTTCAAAATCAGATATAGTGGCGCGAAACAGTCACTAAACTACTTACTCCATCATTTTTTAGTCTACAAGCGAACACTAGTTAAAAGTACATGTACATGATTGACCTTTAAACAAAACTAATTTGTTAAACACACTGTACTTCTTGGCTGGTGAGTGAAATGGCTGAGGTTGTAGCTCTGTTGGGGTTCACTCGAAGTTTTGGTGTGACATATCTATGTTCGTTTGGTTCCTGGTATCTGGTGAGGTTTCTTAGTGAAGAAATTTAATGGAGGGCTTCCGTTTCTTTCTTTTGACTTGATAACAAAATATCATGGTTTTTGGCAAAGAAAGTAAGGAGGGGTTTCAAAAACCGAGCCCATAGGACGAGATAACACAGCGGTCAAGCAGCCAGATTTGATAGAACTTAGAAAGACCGACGCGACGCCAAAGCGAAACAAATAGTCTAACCTTGTAAGTGAGGTTTCTAATCTTGTAGGTGGGGTTTCCAACCTTTGGTATTCTGGACAGACTGGTAGACAACTAGTCTGGCGTCAACAGGAAGGTAGGGGCAAAGTGTATCTAAAATAAAAACACCCGGCTCGCAGAAATCATGAGGGACCTTATAGTAGTGTATCACTTCTGTAACATGTTATCTGTGATAGCCTTGGATTTCAGACAAGGATTAGGCATAATAAGTGATCTTGTCATCAAATCCCAAGAAGTCCTTGCCCAATAAGGTCGAGACAGAACTTTCTCGATTGATATGTGTTTCCAAAATGCCTCTTTCCAAAATGACCAACAATATTCATGACCCGGAGAATATATGATAGGAGACTGCATAGACAAAACTCATGAGTTCGGTGGGAAAAGCCCTAGGTGACTCAATCAATAATTTTTTTTTCCAAAATGGGATAGAAAGCCCCTAGCATACTCAATTGATACATTTATGGATATAAATGACCCCAGAAGGAAGTGGATGGAGAGAAAACCCCTTGTTTTTCTCTTTTTGTTTCTTTTCTTTTTTTTTTTTTTTTTAGAAAATCAAGGGCACATGATATAAGGATGACTCTACGGAACAAGAAAGAGAGCCAGAATTCAGAGTTTCACTTTAATACCGAGCATCACCAGGTTGGTGGGTTATGGGCCCTGCTTGGTAATTATCTTTTGATATTTTTGATATTCTTTGGTTGCAACTACGTTAGAATACACAAAGACATCGAGACTTTCATTATTAATTTCAGGGGTTACAGGGTTGGTTACATTATTGAGGTCCTGGGGTTTGAGGTCCTTAATTTCATGGAGCGGGCTGGTAGGTGACCAATCCGAGGAAAAAGGGAAACAGAGGGAAGGGTGTATCCTAAACGGTCCACCAAGTCTGCCGTTGTCAGGAGCGGTCCAACCGTTGTATACCAATTTTGCAGTGGGTTATTAGCAATAACTTTGAATTCTGTTGGGAGCTCATCATAGCCAGTTCCTTCGTCAATCATACCCAGGAAACTATTCCCCATGAAGTCATCACCAAATAAAGCCAAGGTATAGTTATCTTGATCTATGGTCCAGGTATTTTTGACCGTCACAGTTTTATATGCAGTGCTACGGGGCTCCGGGATAACCTTTTCCATTTCATTGGTGGCGAGACTGACATCTTCGAATATCTCCCAACCAGGGCGTCTTTTCCCATTTCGGTCTATCCAGGGCTCTGGGAACATGAGATAGGCATATGTTTCTCCTTTCCTCACAAAATACCAATTCAGAGTTTTTCTATATGGCTGTAGATGAGGATCCTTGTAAGGCCGCTTTTCACATTTTGCCTTATTCTTTTCACGTTTTTCCCACATGGCTGCAGCTAACTCAGCTGGTGTAGGTTTGTATCCTAAACCAAATGGAGGAGTACATTCTTTGAGTTCATCCTAGACTAATTGATAAGCCCCTGTTGATTTCTGCCAAGACCCAGACGAGGCATATAATTCATTTTTCGGAGCATGTTTAATGGAACCATATCTCCGAAGACCGTGGTTTTCTTTCCAGTAATGTTAGTCTCTCGCCCATATTCAATTGTGTTGACTCTGGCTTGAGGGATGACTTCAAAGCCACCTAGGAAGATACCAGTGTCATCATGCTCTATGTCGAGGATTGGGATATCCCCACTTTCTTTATTTTCCACGATCTTATCAGCAAGTATGATTACTATATGGTCATCGTGGATAAACTTGACACATTGTTGTAGCAAAGAAGCTACCCCTTTTACCCCATGGATTCAAGGACGTCCCAGTAATAAACTGAAAGTGGCAGGAATATCTAGGACTTAGAATTCAATTGGCATAGTCAGCGGCTCAATTATCATCATCAGAGTTACCACCCCTAGGACACATTGACTTATGTTGTCATATGCCCTTACTGTCTGTGATGAAGGAGTTAATTTTGAGATTTTTGTCCCCAATTTTGCTAATGTGCTTGTAGGACATACATTCAGAGATGAGTCGTTGTCTATCAGGACCCAAGGAACCCTTTTTCCATGACCCCTACAGTGATGTGAAGAGCGTCAATGTGGGTGGTTCCTCCTTTTGGGAAATCCAAATCGATAAACATAATCACATTCCTAAAATGTATATTTCCGATCATTTGGGCTAGCTCTCTTGGAGATGTTTCAATGGGGATAATTGTCTGACTTAAGGACTTGGCCAGTGTGTCATGATGACTTTTGGAAGCACATAACAAGCACCAGATGGATATATTGGCTTGGGTTTTCTTCATCTGAGCTAACAGGGTATCTTCCATGCTCTTAACCCCAGTGTCTACTTCTTTGTCTTTCCTAGAGTGGTCACCATTTTCTTGGTTGGGTTGATATGTCCGACCAGATCTGGTAAGATGACTGACATCCCCACCAATCCAATTGGTTTTCTCAGTACTGCTCATAGTTTGAAAGTTGCCTAAGATAGTGTCCAAGAGATCATGTTACAGCTAAGCTCTTTTCCTTGTAGAGAGAGAGAGGAACAACGATATAAGGCAACGACTTTTCACTCCTTTCAAACTCAATGGGTATACAGTTTTCTTCATCGACCTCAATCATATTGATTTGAGGTAGTGGGTTATTGACTACATTGGGCCTGGGGTGAGGTTTCTCAATGAATTTATCATATATAAGATTTTGGATTGCACCCTTGAGTAGGTGGCACTTGTCGGTGGGATGACCACTACAGCGATGATATTCACAATACTGGGCATGATTCCACGAGTTAGGCAAAGGAATTTGGCGGCATGTAGTTTTCCAATGGCTTCAGTACTCCTTGTGCCATTAGCCCTTGCAGTATTAGTGATAGGGGAGCTTGTAATTCATCAAAATGTCTATTTCCCTTGTTTGGTCCTCTGAAGTTTCTCTTTGGACCATTACTTCCACCAACTGTATTGATGGATCTATCTGCTCCATAAGACCATGATACAGTGCCGTAGTTTTGAGTAGGAAAGCTGGTCGGTGGCATTGTTGGTATATTTCCCACCATGTGGATAGTTGATCCTGATGTTGCTGCTTTTCCCTTTGAGTAGCGAAACGAACTAGGAGGTGTACCGACTTTTAAATGTCCGGTGCGTATGACTTCGTCAATACGAATTCCTACTTCCACTATCTCACTAAAGTTACCATAAGGGAGATACCGCATGTGTTCCAGGTAAATGGGTTGGAGATTTTTTTTATGAACATCCTGGTTGATTCAGCTGGATCGGGCCTATCCAATGTTTGGGCTATCTTTCTCTTCCACCTGGCTGCAAAATCTGCACAAGTTTCCTTTTCCCTTTGGGTGCACGCCTCAAGTTCTCTTTTATTTTTAGAGCTGCTGTTGTCTTTGTATCTCTTTTGGAACTCCTCAGCTATTTGATCCCAAGTACCCATGGTACTATTGTCTGCTAGTATTAACCATTGCTTGGCTGCCCCTATCAAGGTGAGATGGAAATTGGAAGCCATAGCTTCGAAACTAGCCCCCTTTGACTGCATACCGGTAGAGTAAGATTTTAAGTGGGAGATAAAACATCTAGTCCCATCAAACTTCTCTATGTCAGACATTTTAAATTTCGAGGGCAGCATAGCTGAGGGTTGTAGCGTTAATGATCATGTAGAAAATTCCCCTTTGTTTAGGACCTTCAGCATCATTCCTTTGAGGTTCTCAATATCTGTCTCTACCTTCGTGGGAGGTGGTACTGGGACATGGTATATATTTGTGGGATTGGTGGCAACTGGATTCATTCCTGGGATTTGTTGAGGCATTTGGTAAGGATTTTGAGGAGGTGGGATATTTGCAGTTTCTGCGTGACGACCAAAATCATTAAATGGCAGATAAGTCGTCACTTGTCCTGGCTGGGTATAACTTCGGGGGTCCATATGTGGGTTGTTTTGGAGTGGATTGGTGATGGGAAATGGGAGGCCACTTGGATTTTAAGGTGTATTGGTGTTTGGGAAAGGGTATGGTGGGTTTGGTAGGAAAGGGTTATAATTCTGGTAGTAAGTATTTGGTGGGAAATTGGTGGTTGGGATGCTGGTGATTGGTGGAGGGTTAGTGTTGGCTGAGGGTTTGAGTTTTGAGGAGTTTGAGAAGTTGATGCTTCATGAGGTGTTGTAGGAAAAGTGATTCCCTCAACATTGGGTCTTAGGTTTTGCATGAGGCTTGTTATATGGCCCAATAGGCGATCGATATGTGCACCCAAATTTTGGTCTAACCACTCTTGCATAGCCGGGGTAGGAGTGTACCCTAGAGCCCCTGTTTCAGTACTTACAAAAGTCTGTTCATTCTCGGCGGCCATTCTAACCAAATCTGTATCCTCTGAACTGATTCTTATACTCTCTGACCTGACCTCTGTGCTTGTATCCCGTATCAAACGACCGGTGCTATCTCTTCCTTTCCAAATTCGGGCCAGGTTTCTGAGGAAAAGGGTTGAAGGTATCAAAAGGGAAGGTTCCAGGATTTTTTGATTTAAGTACAGTGTGCTTTTATAATTAACTTATTGTTTTTCCTAAAATTGATCGGACAAACACATGCTTTGTTTTGATAGCCTGAGACTTTTCTCGGAATAATGGATTCTTTCTCAAGAGTATAGAATCTTCGTATTCCACCTGACTTTCGACTTCCCAAAATTGGACAAATCTCATGTGAAGGGTCTATACTCTTTTCAGGATCCACCATTCGAATGGTCTAGGACAAATACCATGGACTATATATAATAAATATTTCTCCTGGACTATACACTTTTTAAAAGCATGTTAATTTATTTTAAACCTTAAAGTAAGACCGAAAGGGCGAGTTGGGTGCTTAACCCCTTCCCAACTCGTAACCTAGCCTCTGAACCTACATATTTTTGGAATGATTGGTTTTTCTCTGTTTAACCTTCAAATAGAGGTGGTGACTCTGTATACACACATTTAGAGTCCACAAAGAGACCGAACACATTCTACGCGCTCAGATATTTATTGAGACATGTCGTCGTTTTCACATACGGACGATGAGGGTCGGGAAACGGGATTTTCACAGTGAGGTATAGCAGTAGAGGTTTGTGTGTGTGGGGAAGAGCTAGTACTGGAGGGCTGGCTAGGTATTATTTGACTTTCTCAAAGGCGGGCTGGCATTCTGTATCCTAGACTCTACTAGTATCCTTCTGTAGTAGTTTGAAAAATGGTTCATATATGGATGTCTGATGAAACGACTGATGTACTGTAATATACCAAGGAAACCTTTGACTTCACTTGGAGTCCTTGGTTGTGGCATTTCAGTTATGGCCTTTTACCTTTGCAGGTTCTATCTTAATTCCCTACTCAGTTACCAAACCTAACACTTGTCCTTTGGTGACTCCAAATGTGTATTTGGCTAAGTTGAGTTTCATCTTGAGCTTGCGTAACCTTTCGAAGAATTTACGAAGGTCTCTGATGTGGGTACCATCTGTTTCATCTGAGTGAATGATCATATCATCCACGAATACTTCTATCTGTTTGTGAATCATGTCATGGAATAGGGTAGCAGCCCTCTGATATGTAGCCCCAGTGTTTTTCAGCCCAAATGGCATGAATGTGTAACAGTATGTCCTCAAAGGGGTGATAAATGATGTTTTCTCTTGATCTGCTATTGCCATTTTGATTTGGTTGTAACCAAGCATGCCATCCATAAAAGATCTTACTTTGTGGGATGCTACAGCGTCTACCACTATGTCAATGTTTGGTAGTGGGAAGCCATCTTTTGGAGATGCTTTGTTGAGGTCGCGAAAGTTGATACAGATCCGAACCTTTCCATTGGGTTTCGTTATTGTCATAATGTTTGATAGCCAAATTGGATATTCAACTATCTGGATAAACATAACATATAGCTATTTCATGATATAGTCTTTCACTTGGAGAGTCCATTCATGTTTAATTATGCGCAATTTCTGTTTTACTGGCTTAACATCAGGGTATGTTGGAATTTTGTGTTCTACTATGGCTGGATCCAATCCAGGCATGTCTTCATAGGAACATGCAAACACATCTGTGAATTCTGTCAGCAGACTAATCAATGATGTTTTGTTATTTCCTTACAGATAACTGCCTATTCGGACTTCTCTGATCTCATTGTTCAACCCTAGATTGATGATAGACAGGTCTTCTTCTGTTGCTGCTGATATGTGCTTTCCTTATCACTTGACCAACTGGGCGAGCTCGATTAGGTATTCTTTATCTTTTTGGTCCACTTTATTAAGTAATTCATTATTAACTGGTTCAATTATGTTTTTATTGTGTTCAGTTAATTCATCTTTTAACAAGTTGACAACCAAGAAGTACATGCAAACACTGAGACTTTCATTAAAAGGGGAGATTACATGGTTGGTTATTTCATCAAGGTCTTCGGAGGTAAGGTCTTTGATATTGGTGTCAGGAAGCGGGCTGGTAGGTGACCAATACGAGGCATAAGAGATATCAAGGGTATGGTGTAACCAAATCGATCAACCAGGTCCGCAGTAGTCAAGAGAGGCCCAGTAGTGGTATACCAATTCTGCAGTGGACTATCTATGACAGCCATGAATTCCGCTGGCGATTCAACATAATCAGGGCTTCTGTCGATCATTCCCAGCAAGTTGTCTCCCATGAAGTCACTGTCAAGCAATGCTAAAGCATAATCGTCCTGATCTATTGTCCAAGTATTTTCAACTATTGTTGTTTTGTATGCAAGGTCGCGAGGTTCAAGGACTAATTATTTCATCTCATTTGTAGAGAGACTCACATCTTTGAATATCTCCCAACCAAGCTGTTTCTTGCCGTTATGGTCAACCCATGGCTTAGGAAACATGAGGTAGGTGATCGTTTCACCTTTCTTGACAAAGTAACCATTCATGGTTTTTCTATATGGTCATAAGGGAGAGTCCTTGTAAGGCCGTTTTTCGCATTCTGCCTTACTCCACTCGCGTTTCTCTTTTATGATTGTGGCTAATTCTACTGGCGTAGGATTATATCCTAGATCGAAAGGTGGGATGCATTCTTTAATCTCTTCTTGGACTAAGTTGATCAGCCCATGTTGGTTTCTACCTCATGTATTTCATCTTTCTCAACATGTTTAGTGGGACTATCTCTCCAACAATTGTAGTTTTTTTCTTGTGATGTTTGTTTCTCGTGTATATTCAATGGCGTTGACTCTAGCTTGAGGAATGACTTCAAAACTACTACGGAAAATACCAGTGTCATCATGCTCTATGTCGAGGATGGGGATGTCTCCCTTTTCTTTGTTTTTATGGCTTTATCAACGATGATAATCACTATGTGATTATCGTGGATAAACTTAACCCGTTGGTGGAGAGACGAGGCTACCCCTTTTACTCTGTGAATCCATGGACGACCCAACAGTAAACTGAAAGTAGCTGGAATATCCAAGACTTGGAACTCTACTGGCATGGTGAGAGGTCCAATTGTCATTGCTATTGTTACTACTCCTAAGACGCAACAGCTGGTGTTATCATTAGCTTTCACTGTCTGTGATGAGAGGGTTGATTATGAGATTTTTGTCCCCAGTTTGGCTAATGTAATGGCAAGGTAAACATTCAGACATGAACCGTTGTCTACTAGGACTCGTGATACCCGTTTTTCCATGATCCCGACGGTGATGTACAGAGCATCTATGTGATCTGTTCCTTCTTTTGGTAGATCAAGGTCGGTAAAAATGATCACATTTCCAAAGTGGATGTTCCCTATCATTTGGGTTAACTCATCAGGAGAGGTTTCAATGGGGATAATTGTTTGACTCGGAGATTTAGCCAGAGTGTCATGATGTGTTTTGAAGGCACATAGCGAGCCCCAGATGGATATGTTGGCTTGAGTCTTTTTCATTTGGGCTAGTAGAATATCTTCCATGTTTTTAGCCCCAATGTTGGCTTCTTTGTGTTTGCTAGTGTGATCACCAATTTCTTGATTTGGTTGATAGGCTCGACCTGATCTGGTAAAATGACTGACATCTCCATCTATCCAAGTGGCTTTCTCTAGGTTGTTCACTTTTTCTTGAGGTGAACCTTGACTATTTAGTATGACACTCCAAGAGAGCATGTTACTATCCAAGTTTGTTTCCTTTGTAGGTGAAGAGACAAAAATGTATATCGAAGGTTCTTTATTATTTCTATACTATGCAGATGGATAATTTTGTACATTCATGATCGCATCGATATGAGGCGGGGGGTTGTTTTTTGCATCTTGTACTGTAATGATTTTACTATCGATGAGGTCTTGGATGGCATGCCTCAGCAGGTAGCATTTTTCAATCAGGTGTCCATGTCAACGATGGAATTTACAATACTAAGCATGATTCCATTTATCGGGTAATAGGCTTGGGGTTTATAACCCTCGAGCGATTTGAGCTGGTCGTAGGCCCATAATATTCTGAAAATGGCAGACCTTGGAGCAGGAAAAGCATCATAATGCCTTCCTTTTTTTCTGTTTCTTCTTCCCTTTCAGATGGGATGAAATGGTTGACTAGGATTTGATTGCTGAGTAATATAATTATGTTTCCCTCTTTTGTCTTTGACTGGAGCAGTATTGTACAAGAGTGTTAGTCCCAAAGGGCACAATAATAAGCTAGAAGGGGGGGGGGTTGAATAGCTTATTAGACACTTAAAACTTTTCGTATAAATTCCTAAAACAAGCACTTGCAATCTATTGAAAAGATTGAAGTTGCGGAAGTCTTGTAAGGAAGACAGATCAAGTCTGTCGGTGAAGCACTATCAGTAGACTTTGCTGAATACTCAAGTCTGCTGTTTGAAGCTATAAGTAAATAGATATGAAACAGTATAAAGCAGTAAGCAACATTAATGAAAGAACACAAGTATTTTGAGATGGTTCGCACTATAAAGAGTGCTACGTCCACCACCAAGGCAGTCAACCTTGGATTTAAATGTGCACTATGTTTTCCACTAGTTCTATTACAAAGAGTTCCAATGGATCGTGTACAAAATATTTGACTTGTGCTTTAGGGTTTGGGAATTGAATATCTGGACAAACAGAATATTCAATGGTGCAGAAGAATAGTTAAAGAAACAACAATAATAAGCAAAAGATAAAGTGTTGATGCAGATCTTCTTGTTGTTGTTGAGGACTTCGTTGATCAATTTACGATCTCTTGAATGCACTGAGTATATAAGACTTGAAGTTGTTGGAGAAATTCGAGCATTGTTTTCTTCAATCTTTAATGGCAGTATTTATAGCTGGGGCATTCTTGAGATCTGTTGGAGAAGACGAAGAGTAACAACTCTATTAGGTTGAATGCATTAAATGCATGGAGCTGACTTTGTTGATTTCATCTTCACTGATGCTGAGCAGGGAATGGTACAGAGTTGTTGCAGCAACTGGTAGGTGAGCAATCAGAGTTGCAGACCTGCAATAGTTGGTACAATATGAAGTATTAGTCTGTTCACCTGCTCTGTCACTTTTCAGGAAGCAAAAGTCTTCATGCTTTTTGGAAAGCTGGATAGGCGTGTCTGAGAAGTCAAGTGTTGATGAAGGATTTGTTTAAATTAAATTCAAACTGATAAAGGTCGAATTTAATTAATCAACTAAAGGCTTGGTGACTGGACACGTCATGCTTGAACAACTGCAGACAAGGTCTGCCGTTGGATGCTGTAAGAGGTCTTCCGGTGAAGCTTGCTGAAGTCTTCCACTGAACCTGTGAAGCCTATAAAGAACTATTCTATGGCAAAGTTCTATACACAGTTGCCACGCTAATTGATACGTAGCCCAATTAGTCACTAAGCATAGAACCTAATGTAATGTATGAACAGATGTAAATCAAGATACAAATGAGAAACAACAATCTCCTCCTATTTGCATCTGGTCATCATTACTTACAAGTGAGGGCTATAAAAACTATATGATAGATAATAGCATGTCAAAAAATATTCTAGTTTTATAACGGTAGACATGCCTCTATCAAACAAAAGAACACCTCAAGTGTAAAAAGCTAATCTAAGTGCTTACAACATAAGAGATGTAAAGAACAGCACAAGGATTAGTAATAAACAGTTCAAAAATGGATTTAAACTGAATGTTTAAATTCTAAGCAGATATAAGAATTGAAATAGCAAAAATTTAAACAGAAGACAATTTTTGAAAGAAAATAAGCTTCTGTATTCAAATGAGAGTTTAATGTTACAGAGTTTTAAAAAAACTAGGATAGATACAAAGGTTTAGGGAGAGAAAAAATATAAGCTACCAAGGCCTTTTCCCTTTGCCTTTGTTTGCTTTGTCTGCCTCTTCTCTTTCTCTTCTTTGCCGTTTGAGTTCTTCAACTCTTCTGGTGTACTCATCATCGGCAGAGGTAGGAGGTCTGGTGGAGCGAGAATGATAGTCCAGTTCTTCACGTAGACGGTTGTTCTCTTCCATTAGAGTCTTGTTGATAGACCTCAGTTGTCTCTCCTCCGTGATGACCAGATCACGATCACACTTGATGTTGATTTTGTCGTGAGACGCGTTGAGAGTGATGTCGTTGAGCTCGAGAACATGAGGGCGTCCGTGGTCCAGATGAAGAGTAATGTTGTGGAACAGCTGGTAGAACAAAGTAGAGCAGAGTCTGACTCATTCCTTTCGTTGAGCTTCCACGTTGATCTGGATGTCAATGGACTCGTGCTTCATCTGTCCAAACCTTGTCCACACATCCTCTTGAAATTGCTGAAGGATGGCGGCATTTCTATCTGTTGCCTTGGACGTGGCAGCTGCAAGCTCAACGGCAGCTGTGGAGATACTGGTAAGTTCTCCCAGTCTGTCGTAGATAGCGTCCAAGTGGCCAAGTATTTCAGAGTTGGCCGGTTGGGATGGAGAAGGGTCCAGGCCAATGTGGATGTGCTCAATGCCGGCAGAGGAGGTGGCGTTGGCAGAGGTGACAGGTCGGAAGTGTTGCTGGAGAGGTGGAGTGGCTGAGTTGGAGGAAGAGGAGTCGCGAGAAGGAAAAGTATGGGTAGAGGAGGAGTTTGATTTCAGGGGAGAGGGAGGAGGGGTTGGGGGTATTTTGATATTTGTGTCCGAATGATCACAGATATCGAAAGGGCTAGGTAGGAAAATATCTTCCGTTGAGAACCAGAAGGAAGGGGGAGGATATGAGATGTCATCCGGTCTCAAGGAATGAGTTTTAGGTTGAGATGTAGATGGAGTAGGTTTGGTAAAGAGTTCCGCTACTGACGAAAGTTCAAAGATGAACTTTGTGGCAGCAGAGGATAGGATTGGAGGAAACCAGGGGGTTAGGATCAGGGGAATAGGTTGGTTTGGTTCTGATGAAGAAGGTTGGGTTTGGGAAGGAGTGGTCTGGTTTCGTTCGGATGGTGTAGTTGGGTTGGTTTGAGTTTGATGGGGAGATGATGGAGTAAAAGGATTAGGTGAGTAGTTGAAGGGTGAAGGAGGAGCTGGAGAGGATGATCTGGTAGGCTCCTCCTGAGTTTGTGGCTCCTCTTGAGGGATAGGCTCCTCCGGAGGGGTTGATTCCCTCTGAGTAGATGACTCAGTAGGAATGGGTTGTGAAGCGGTAGAGGGTTGGGCGCCAGCAGACTTCTTTTTCTACCTTAGCAGCTGAATAGGAGGTTCAGCCGCTTCATCAAAGTCAATTCCTTCTTCCTGTCGGTAGCCTTGAGCAACCAATCTAGCTTTGTTTCAGGTGACGTCTCCATTTTCTTCTCTCTTGTTTCTGAATACCCATTTGGTGCCGATAACTGGATGGCCAGTCGGTCTTTGAACTAAGCTCCACACTTTGCATCTTTCAAACTGGTTCAGTTCTTCTTGCATAGCTTCAATCCAGTAATGATCTTCGATAGCTTCATCAATCTTCTTTAGCTCGATTTCAGACAAGAATGTGAATGCAAACATAGTCTCATTTCGAACTCTATTCCTTGCACGAACTCCTAAGTTGAGATCACCAATGATTTGAGAGATGGGGTGATCTCTTGTTTCAATAACAACTGGAGGAAGATCATTTCGGGTGAGTTCGTCCCTTAACGAATCTGGAGAAGGTAGAGAAGGAGATTCACCAAAATCGGGTTCAGAAGAGATAGGATCTTCAAAACCTTCATTTTCTGGTGAACAAGAAGGATGAGTGATCTGCAAAGGTGTTTGGGGTAGAACAGAAGAGATGGGTTCAGGGTCAACAGAAGGGTTGGAACTGGCACCAACAGAGTTGAAGTCTACCGGTGCAGGGTTAACAGAACTGGAAGGGTCTGTAGATTTAGGATTCTGAGGTGGAGAAGAAGTAGAAGCTTTATTTGTACCTATCTTATCATCACCAGAATCATCAGCAACGTTCGGAGCCTTTCGAGGCTCTAATAAATTATATTCATCAAAAGTAACATGCACATATTCTAAGATTTTCAAAGAAGTTTTGTTAAATATGCGAAATACTTTTGAATGTTTGAAATAGCCCAGAAAAATTCCTTCGTCTGATTTTAAATCAAATTTACCTCTGTATTCTTTTCCATTATATAGAATAAAACATTTACAGTCGAAGATTTTGAAAAATCCTATGTTTGGGGCTCTTCCTCTCCATATTTCATATGGAGTTTTGTTATGAAATTTGTTTACCAGAGATCTATTATGAGTAAAACATGCGAGTTGGCGCCGCCTGTACTTCGGAAGTCTTGCTTGATAGTTCTTCTTGCTTCAATGAGTGTTACGTTCTTCTTCGTTCGGCTACACCATTTTGTTGAGGAGTTCGGCGAGAGAAGTTGTTGCCGATCCCGTGGTCATCACAATATCTTTCAACACCGTTGTTCTTGAATTCGGTGTCGTTGTCTGATCTGATGTCACTAATGTCTTCAAGCTTTTGGGTTTGAAGTCTTCTGAAAAGAGCGGTGACAAGATCATATGTCTCATCCTTTGAGGTCATTGTTTCGATCCAGGTGAACCTTGAGTAGTCATCAACTACTATAAGTGTATACTTGTCTCCAGATATACTGACTGTAGTGATTGGTACAAAGAGATCAAAAGTTGAAGAGGTCTGGTCGTTGACATGACAGACTTTCTTTTGAAGGAAGACTTGGAAAGTTTTCCTAATTGGCAAGCTTTGCAACTTCTGTTGTGGTCGGTAGACACTGTAGGTAGACCTTTGACAAGGCCGTCTTTGGAGAGCTTGGAGAGGTACTTGAAGTTGAGGTGACTGAGACGCTTGTGCCAAAGCCAACTGTTGTCATGAATGTTGTTAGCAACTAGGCAAAGGCTAGAGGATCTCCCTAGTAGGTTTAAGTCTATGACATAGACGTTGCCGGTCAGTAACGTTGAGCAGGATTCACGATCTTTGATGAGACATAGGTTGGAGGAGAATTGGCATATGAGTCCTTTGTCGCAGAATTGAGATATGCTTAGAAGATTATGCTTTAAGTCGTTCACTAGAGAAACTTTGTTGATGGAGAGACTTCCTCTAGTGATTGAGCCATACCCAATTGTTTTCCCTCTTGCATTGTCGCCAAAAATCACCATGGGACCTTTGGCTTCAGCTATATTTGAGAGTAGACTTCTGTTCCCTGTCATGTGTCTTGAACAACCACTATCAAGGTACTAGATGTCCTTTTCTTCTGAATCTATAGCCATGAAGCAGACCTGAAAAAGATCAAAGAAACAATGTCCCCTTTATTTTATTTTTGGGTCCTGAGGATTAGCAACCTTTTGGAACCCATACCTGCTTAACCTTGAGAGAACTAGGTCTCTCAGATTTTGGTGTGAACCTTAGCAGGCATTCTGGGGCCAAATGGCCTAAACAGTTACAAGAATGACAAAGATGAAAGTTCCATGGAGGACTGTGATCAGCTTTAGCTGTAGAGTGCTTGTGACTTTCCTTGTTCTTAACAGCAGTCTTGGGTTCAGCTAACTTGTTGACGATAGACTTAATTGGTTTCTGTTCAACCTTCCTTGATTTGTTACCAGCAGACTTAGCCTTGGCTGGTCTGTTGTTAACCTTTTTAGGGGGATTTGGTAGAATACCTTTAAGTTTATTGTCAACTAGATTAGGTGCCTTAGCCATTTCATAGACAAACTTAACAGGTACCAGCAGAGATTTCGTAGGTCTACCGCCAGCAGACTTTGCCTTGGCAGAGCTGTTGCCGGTAGAGTTTGATTTCTCTACCGTTCCTTTCTCAAGCTTTTCATTAGAAGCAGTTTCTTTGGCTTTCCCTTTCTGAGCCTTGGGATAAATGTATGGCATATTAGTATAACCAAGTCCATGTTTACCCTTGTTCCCAAAGGTCTGTTAGGAGAAGGAGATATCATAAGCAGTCTCGGAGGTTTCGCCTTTCTCCGTGACAGAAGAGTATGCCGAACTGGTCTCATCATTATAGCCTAAGCCATATTTATTTCCATTAGGCTTTTGGCTTGAAAGGATTCCTTCAAAGGTTTCCTTGGAGCTGTTCCAGGAGTCAATTGTCTTTTGCAAGGAAATCTTCTCCAGGTCAAGTCCTTTGATGTGCTCGGATAGGCAATCAACTTTGTCACAAAGGAATTTGTTTTCTCCTTTTAGCTTGATACTTTCCTGTTGACAGCTATTGAGAGTTTGAATCTCAGATGCCAGCAGAGATTTCTCAACAGCAAGCTTCTCATAGTTCTTAGCGAGTTTTACATAGGCTACTCTAAAGGAATTGAACTCTTCAAGCATTTCTTGATTATCTTTGAGCAGATCTTCCTTACTGAAGTTTTCACAGTTGATCTCACTTTTGTCGAAGGGACTAGGTGAGATTTTGACTTCATGTTCAGAGTCATAGGTAGGACCTGAATCATGAGCTATTAAGCATATGTTAGCTTGCTCACAATCATCCTCTTCCTCTTCTGAATCAGTCTCAAACCATGTAGCAACCTGTTTATCTTCAATGTCTTCAGCCAGCATACCTTTATGTTTTTGAAATTTCTTATAAGGATGCTTTCAGTATGCTTCGAATTTTGGCTTTGGACATTTAGAGGCGAAGTGACCAGTTTTTCTACAATTATAACACAAAAGCTCTTCGTTAGATGAGCTTTCAGCAGTTTTTCTAAAAGGCTGTTGGTGTGTGTCCTTCCTTCCATATTTTGCAAACTTTTTGAAACGTTTTACAAACATAGCAAATTGTTCATCTGAAAGAAAATCATTTTCACTGGAGGAAGTGGAAGGTTTTTTTCAACTGTGGTTTCTTCTTGTACCATGGCAGGAAAGGACACAGTTCTGAATTGTTTGTCTTGCTCTAGAGCATGATTCACTTCGAGCTCATAAACCTTTAAACTTGCGTAAAGACTACGGAGAGTCATTTCGTTTAAGTTTTTAGATTCTTTCATGGCGGTAGTCTTAACATGCCACAGACTACCTAAAGAGCCTAGAAATCTCATATTCATTTCTTTTTTGTCATAAGTTTTACCAAGAGAAAAGCAGCTAGTAATTACCTCACTGAAGCGATCGTATGCTTGTCTCAAGGTCTCCTTAGGATCCTTCTTGAAAGAATCAAATTGTTGAATGAATGTATACTTTCTGTTGTCTCTTGTGTCTTGGTCTTCTTCCAAGTATTCGACAAGAGCCTCCCACATTTCTTTTGCAGAAGTACACTGGATCACTTGTTGGTAAGTGCTGGTGTCTAGTGAGCTAGTTATGATGTCGATGGCTTTGCTGTCTAGCTCTACTAGTTTTCTATCGTCCTCTGTCCATTCAGATTCTTCTTTTGGTACTTCAGTAGAATTTCCAGTGATGGATGCTAGAAGATTTGCCTTCATGGGTACATGACGTCCTGCTAGTACGCACTTCCATAACCTGTTGTCAATAGAATTCATAAAACGCATTACCTTATCCTTCCAAACATCAAAATGGCCTTCGTCCAATATTGGGACGTGGTTCGCATTTGATGTAGGCAGCATGTAGTGTGTTTGTGCCAATGGATCGTGACTCTCAAGAGTTTAGTCTTGAAAAAACTAGTTTTCGAAGAGTTAAGCTCTGATACCCATTGTTAGTCCCAAATGGCACAATAATAAGCTAGAAGGGGGGGGGGTTGAATAGCTTATTAGACACTTAAAAATTTCGTATAAATTCCTAAAACAAGCACTTGCAATCTATTGAAAAGATTGAAGTTGCGGAAGTCTTGTAAGGAAGACAGATCAAGTCTGTCGGTGAAGCACTACCGGTAGACTTTACTGAATACTCAAGTCTGTTGTTTGAAGCTATAAGTAAATAGATATGAAACAACATAAAGCAGTAAGCAACATTAATGAAAGAACACAAGTATTTTGAGATGGTTCGCACTATAAAGAGTGCTACGTCCACGACTTAGCTTACTTATAGTGTAGGCTATATCCGACCTTGTGCACTACATGTCTGCATCAAGTACATTAGGCTTCCAATGATCTGGGAATATTCCAAGTATTCTTGTGAAGAACTATATGGGGGTAGAAATGGATTACTAGTCTCTTTAATACCACGAGAATTAAATCTCTCAATCACTTTATCTACACAATGTGTTTGAGATAAATTAATTCAATTGGAAGTTCTAGAGACTTTCATTCCCAAAGTTATATTTGCTTCACCTATATCTTTCATATCAAATCTATTAGTAAACATTTTCTTTGTCTTATTTATAACTTCAATGTCATGACCAAATATGAGCATGTCATCTACATATAAACAAACAAATACATGTGTTACCAAATTTCTTTGAGTGTACACACTGTAGACACCCCAATTTCGTACCCCTGATAGGTAACTCTAGCATATGATATCAAGAACTGTTTAAACTTAACGAAATGTCAAGTTACATGGTTGAAAATGCAAAAAGGAGAAAGTAGGATGAACAGTGAACTGCAAGGGAGGAAAGTGTCAAAAAATTGAGAAGATTGAATAGTTGGCGCCACGCCCAAGATGCTTTATGTCCGCGCCGAGGTCTTCAATAGTGCCCGCTTCGTTAACGTATTGTACAAATTGTTGAGCGCGAGGTATAATCCGATGAAGCACGGATTCAACTATAAATAGAGGTGCCGGCTCCCCATTTCGACACCCCTTTTTCGACGAAGAGTTACTCTGCGTAATTGTTACGCCGAGAACGATTGTCCGATTCCCTTCCCATAAAGCCTCAAAACCCTGTCTAAACTCCGCCAAAACACAAATCCAACCGATTAAAGTGATCCCTAGCCCTTTAGTTAGGTATCCACTATATTTCCTCGGCCCAAAAATCTCAAAGTAAGTCGTTACTATGCCCGAGTAAATAGGCTGAAAACACCCTAAATAAGCCGTTATTCCGCCCAACCAAATAGGCCAAAACCACAAAAACTAAGCCGTCATTCCGCCCGACCAAATAAGCCAAAACTACCATATATAAGCCGTCACTCTACCCAAACCAAATCAGCAACAGCAATAAAAGTCTCCCTCTCCCGAAAAGGACAGAGCGAGCACACCTCCGCTCTAAAAGGTAATAGCCTTTAAGGGCATTTTTATTTATTTATTTATTTGTCTATTTACTATTTGTAAAGTTGTTATTTAAATCCGGCCCAATGTAGTCAATATAAGTCGTTGTGCTGCCCGGATTATATTAGAAAATAGTATGTAAAAGAGTCGTTATAATGACTAAATATTTTTAAATACATTTGTAATTATTGTAAGGAAATGACTGCAAGTCCGTAAATAATGTAGCCACAGATGTATTTGTTTTATTTTCCTGTCTTTTAATGCTTTATTTATTTGCTAAATAAATATAACAATAAGCATACTTCAGCCAAAAACTATTTTGAGACCGAAAGGGCGAGTTGGGTGTCTAGCACCTTCCCAACTCGTAACTTAGCCTCCGAACCCGCTTTTTATCTCTAGTTTTCTTTTTCTGGTGTTTGCTTTATTTTTGCCTTAAAATAAAGATGGCGACTCTAAAACTTTTTGGATTCAGTGGGGCCTCGCAACACTCCTTCTTTGCACTTTTTCGTTCTCCCTAAAAAAGGGAGAATGAGAATGGAAAGGTGATGTATTCTCATATCCTGATATCCCCTAAACAAGAGATAACTTGATGTGGGAAACCCAAAGCTCTCAAAGCGATCTGAAACGGGCTATAAGGCTATTTTTAATAAAATCCATAGTGGGGGCGTCGCAATATCCTTTTTTGCACTTTTCCGTTTTCCCATAAAAAAGGAAAAATGGGAATGAAAGGGTAATGCATTCCCATATCCTGGTATCCCCTAAAAAAGGGATAACTTGATGCGGGAAACCATAAGTTCCCATATTGGATCAAAAATCCACTAAAGGCAACCGATGCACATTCCAACGCGCTAACATAGACATCACTCCTCTCGCACTTTTGATTTCGTCTTCCCCTAAACAAGGGAGGGTGGAACGAGAGTAGTGGTGTCCCGCATCCGCGTCACGCACCCCTAACTAAACGTCAGCTCACATTGGCGAAGTTGTTTTATTTTAAATAAAATGGAGGGCTAGACTCATAAAATAAAACTTTTTTGTTTTTATTTGTTTCTGGCTAAAGTATGCTTGTTATATTAATTTATGCATTTAAATATTGTGTTCCTATACATCCGTATCTATATTTGTGGATATGATCCTCCATCTAGGATAAGCTATTTGTATTTAAAAATATTTATAAAGAAAATTTCGAAAAGCAAAAAAAAATATCGAAAATTCAAAAAATCAAAAAATATATATATTACATAGATGTTGCAATAAAATTCTGGGCAACACAATAAAAGGGCCGGGGCTTTATTTTAAATATTGCTTTATTCTCGGCTCTATACTATTATTTCTTTCTGTCTTTTTTCATTTTATTTTGTACATTTGCACATATTTGCATTCATTCTGTTATTTTATTTCGGGGACATAGGACCAAATTTGTAATTAATAGGGATAGATAGATTCTCCACTTTTCTTTCTATTTCTTAATGTGGTGTGCTTGCTTGCTTGCGCTCAAACTAAAAAGCCGAGAAAATCCACACGTAACAGCAAGACAGGTCATATACATTTTATTTTCTGTTTATATATCTGTAAATAAATAAAGACTTTACTGCTTTCTAGATTCCGCACACACGCACATGCGTATAGGTATATTCCGAACTGTTACCCTACACCATGGCCAGCCTACCCCCTGCATAAACCAACGTTAGAATGCATATAGACTCTCAGGACACTTTAAAGACCGACCGGTTTTTGCATCTTTGAATCATGAGTTAGCCCCTGTCAAAAAATATATATACAAAAAAAAATGCGCAAGTCAGAAAAAAAATGATAAAGAAAATAAATGCGCAACAAAAAAAAAAAAATATATATATATATATATATACACAGGGGCTGATTTATTATTCTCTGATGCTCGAACCTAGACCATTTCGAATGGTGGATCCTGGAAAGAGTATATGCCCTTCGGGACCAGATCCGATCTGGGGAGTCGAAAGGCAGGTGGAATACGTTGGTCCTATACTCTGGAGAAAGAATCCACTGTTCCAGGAAAAGTCCTGAGACCGTCAAAATAAAGCAGGTGCTTATCCGGTCAACTGTAGGGAACAATTGAATAATAATAAAATATGCTAATAAAGGCACGCTGTACTCCAAACCCAGAAAGCCTTCAGCCAGCCTCCTGATACCTCCAAACCCATTTTCCTCAGAAACCTGACCCGAATTTGGAAAGGCAGAGATAGTACTGGCCGGTTGATACGGGAAATTAGTGCATAAATCGAGCAGAGGTATCGATGTCGAGATCATATAAGGGCGAAATCGGTTCAAAGTGTACGATTCGGCGGTATGGCAACGCTTGAGCGATCCAATATGGTGCAGATTCAGGGGCTCCATGATACGCTCCGACTCCGGCAATGCAGCAGTGGCTAGACCAGAATCTGGATGCATGACATGATCGCTTGCTAAGCCAAATAGCAAGTCTTATACAAGGTTCAAAACCCAGTGGTAAGGTGAACTCTTCCCCTACAGTCCCCCAAGAAGCATCCACATCTCATGTGCATCCAAGCCCAACTCCCCAGCCAAACACTAACCCACCAAATATAGCCACTACCCCAAATCCCAATCCTCCACCAAGTCCCTACTACCCAAATATCAGCCCTTACCCGTCCTATCCTTCATATCCTTCCCCAAGCACCAAAATTCCCCAAAGCCTAAATGACCTTCTGTTCCCATAACCAACCCACTCCAGAATATCCCACATATGGACCCACAAAATTATAACCCGCCAGGCCAAGTTACCACTTATTTACCTTATAATGATCCTGGACGCCTAGCTGAAACAACCCAAAATCCACCAACCCAAAATCCTTATCCTGCTCAAAACCCACCAGCCCAGAATCCTTATCCAGCCCAAAATCTATATCCAGCCCAAAATCCTTACCAGATACCGCAGCCAAAAATTAACCTAGCCTTCCCTAATCCAGCCGGCATATACCAAAAACCAACTCTCCCAGCCACCAAAATAGCGGTCGACGTGGAAAATATAAAAGCCATGGTACTCAAGCTTCTCAACAAAGGGGAATTTTCTACGCGGGCATTGACATTACAACCTGCGGCGGTATTGTCTTTCAAATTCAAAATGCCCGACATAGAAAATTTTGATGGGACTGGATGCCCTATATCCCACTTAAAATCTTATTCCACTGGCATGCAGTCAAGGGGAGCTAGCTTTGAGGCTATGGCTTCCAATTTTCACCTCACCCTAATAGGGGCTGCCAAACAATGGCTAATGTTGTCTGATAGCAGCACCATGAATACATGGGACCAGATAGCTGAAGCGTTCCTGGAAAGGTACAAAGACAACACCAGTCCTGAAAATGGAAGGGACCTTGAGTCGTGCAGAATGTTCATCAAAAACCTCCAGCCCATTTACCTGGAACACATGCGGTATCTCCCCTACACCAATTTCAAAGAAATAGTGGAGATAGGAGCCCGTATTGATGATGATATACGGACGGGGTAATTACAAGTCAATACGCCTCCTAGCTCTTTCCGTTACTCTAAAGGGAAGACAGCCGTAGCCACACCCGCACCAACCGTCAATGTGGTAGGAAATGCATCAGCCACTTTTCCTACCCAAAATTATGGCACTGTTCCATGGTCTTATGGAGCGGACAGGTCTGTCAACACAGTCGGAGGGATAATGGCCCGAACAGAAATTTCAGAAATCAAAACCGGCATTATGATAAGCTGCAAGCCTCCCAGTCTGTGATCCTGCAGGGGCTAATGTCACAAGGAGTGTTAAAGCCTATGGAAAATTATAAGCCACCAAACCCCCTGCCCAGGACCTGGAATCATGCCCAGTACTGTGAATATCATCGCTGCAGTGGTCACCTCACCGACAAATGTTACATACTCAAAGATGCTATCCAGGATCTTATAGATGATAAGGTTATTGAAAAGCCTCCTCCCAGACCAAATATAGTCAATAACCCTCTACCTCAAATCAACATGATTGAGGTTGATGAAAGCTTCCTGGGTATGATAGGCAGAGGTACTAATTACGAGAAGCTCCCTGCTGAGTTTGAGTCCATTTCTAATAAGCCTTTGCAGAACTAGTATACTACGACCGACCCGCTTTTGACGCCCGCAGAACTGGTAGACCGCTTCGGATATATTACCCCTATTCCTTTCCCTAGCCTTACGGATTGGTCATCTACCGATCCACTACCTAAAGTTGAGGATCTCAAACCCCAGGTCCTCAATAATGTAATAAACCCTGTACGGTTTGCTTTTAATAATAATCTAAATGTCTTTGCTTATTTCTTAGTTGCACCTACATTTAAAAGACACATTAAATAATTATAATGATGAGTCATTTAATAGGACCCAAAAGAAAAAAAATTATTTGCTTGAGCCTGTAAAGTCAGTAGAGCACCAGGGACAACATCATTCATCAACAACAATTGAAGACCGATCCACTATCAATCTGGGGCTGGGCAATGAAATCAAAGAAATCAAAATCGACAACTCCCTGCAAGGTTCTGAAAAGGATAACACTCATGGATCTCCTCAAAGAGTTCGTGGACATGTTTACCTGGTCCTATGAAGATGTGTCGGGGGTAGACCCAGCCATAGTCAAACACCGGATCCCCATATGTCCGGATGCTCGGCAGATCAAGCAATAGCTCCGCCAGATTAAGCCGGAATGGTCACTACAAGTAAAAAAATCATGAAACAGTTGCACGTCAACTTCATTCGGGTAGTAAAAAAAAAGGAAAAAGTAAAAAAAAAAGAAGAAAAAAAATAATAAAAAAATACCCGATCTGGCTGTCCGATATATTGACCATTCCCAAGCCCAACAGGAAGGTTCGGATCTGCGTAGATTTTCGCGACCTCAACAATGGCGTCGTCCAAAGATGACTTATTTCTGCCCAATATCAATATTGTGGTAGACGCCGTTGCTGCTCACAAAGTCAGATCCTTCATCGACGGCATGCTAGACTGTAATCAAATCAAAGGCAGCAGGAGACCAAGAAAAGACCTCATTCACTACCCCCTTGGGGGACCTACTGCTATCATGTCATGTCGTCTGGGCTAAAAGAAAAATGCTGGGGCTATTTATCAAAAGGCTGCTACCACTCTCTTCCACGATGTGCCGTATATTGTCAAAGAGATCCGGTCAGGAGATGTCGTACTCCTCACAAGCCAGAAAGAGAAGACCTTGTTCAGCCCTCCAATCTCAACGAGCTCAAAAGGTATTATGCTTGAGCCACCCTATCCGGCAAGTGCTTCCCTCTCCAGCCCGCTAGGTTGAAAACCCGAAAGGGCGGCCTAGGCAAAAGTTAGGGCATATAAAAAAAATAATAAAAAAAAGAGGTGAAATAAGAGCTCGCTAGGCTGAAAACCCGAAAGGGCGGCCTAGGCAAAAATTAGTGCAAGTAAAAAAAAGAGAAAAAAAATATAATAAATGCTCGCTAGGTTGAAAACCCAAAAGGGCGGCCTAGGCAAAAGTTAGAGTCAAATAAATAAATAAATAAATAAATATATATATATATATATATATATATATATATATATATATATATATATATATATATATATATATATATATATATATATCAGAAGGAAAAGGGAAGGGAAGAAACTCTTTGAAACATCGGTATCCTACCTCCAGTCTTCGGCATGCAAGGGGGCTCGATTAACAGAAGCAAAAGAAAAACCACGACAGAAAGCTCGCAATAAAACACTAAAATATAATATTACAAGTCTTGAGGTGCAACTTAGGAATAATTGCTAAAGAAATTTAGGTTATACATTAATTGCCTGTACATATCTATTACTGCCTCTACCCCCTTTGTTTCCCCCAAAACTATCCTTCATTTGCAGCTTAAGCCCCGGAGCAGTCCATCAGTGCCTGTGGCGTCCGCCCGGCCGGACCCATGTACTTCTTCTGCAAGGCACAGAAAAGGCTCAGTCTCATTAGAAGGAGAAGTACCAGAAGTGTCCTCGTCCTATTCATCATCTGCGTTGCCATTGTCCTGAAACAGCCAGACAACTTGGATTCCGATCATTCACTGCTGTCCTGTCTGATTGCGAAGAAAAATGCAGGGGTTATGAGAATAACCTTATGCCAAGTGTAACCCTGCAACAATTATATGTCTGAGAACAGGAGGGGGTAACTGCCTTTCCTCTCCCCGCATATCATAAAAAAAGAGAAAAAAAAAAGAAAGAGAAAGCATGTTCGAGCCCGAAGGTATATTCCTTTAAAATTCATTTTGGAGATACAGCGTGTCAGTACCCATTAGATATCGGTATAGCTTTGCTTTATGCGTGTGTTTTGAGTCTGCATGTTTTTTTTATTTTGCATCATATAAAATTATATTGCATTGTAAATGTTTGTACAGTTTTTCAAAAAAAAAAAAAACCAAAAGGAAATTTTTTTTATGTATTGTTTTGCATTTAAATAAACGTTTTTGCATTATAGGCATCGTAAAAATGTGTTTTGCATCTTAAAGATATGTACTGCATTATCGTATGCATTATAAAATAAAGGACACCCATGCATTATGTTAGTAAGCATCCTATAATTTTTATACATTGCATTTATATTAAATAAAGTAGTACATGCATCCAGCATTTGCATTTATTATCCAATAAGCTTGCATTAGGGGTGCGCTAAAAAGAAAATAAAATGCCACCAATCAGGAAAATAAATATTCCTATGGCATTTACTATGTCCCTGCAGCATAAACATGCATCATATAGCTTCATTTGCATTTATAGTATAAATCATGCATAATAAGGTCAAATAGTGACCACTAGTTTAATCATACATCATAAGAATAAATTTCGTGCATCATTACTTAATTTCATCATTTAGGCATAAATAGGACATGCATAAGCATTATTAATAAAGTCAGGAATGCTTAAAAAGTACCAAACAGTGTCAAAATCTAGCAGATCTGAAGTATATCCAGACAGAAAAAAAAAAAGAAAAAAAGAGGAATATTGAAAAACAAAAAAAGAGGTAATAAGCATGCAAATAAAGAAAAATGGTGAGCATGCAGAATAAAAAAATAAAAAAAAGAGGTAATAAGCATGCAAATAAAGAGAAATGGCGAGCATGCAGAATAAAAAAGAAAAGAGAAAAGAAAAAAAAAACAAAAAACAAAAAAAATCGGGAGAGGGAGAAATGCATGTACAAGAAAGAAAAATTTATAGGTGCATGCAACAAAAGGAAAATGTGGCGACAGAAGAAGAAATTTTCGGCTAAAGCTAGAAGATGGAGCGAAAAGGAAACAACAGCAAAGAAAAGATGATTTCAGCTGATACCAAGAGATGCTGCAGCAAGAAAAAAAAAGAAGTTCCTGACCAAGGTTAGAACAAGCAGTAAAGAAAATGCAGCAGCATCAAGAAAAATTTTCCAACTAAAGCCGAAAACATAGCGGGACAGGGGAAAAGATTTTCCAGTGAAAGCTGGAACGGTGACAAAAGAAAAATCCCCAGCAAAGTGTAGCGACGAACAGCGTAAAGCAGCAAGCAGCAGCGAAGCAACAGTAGCAGCAATTTGCTGCATGGACACGGCAAAGGTAAATAAAAGGAAGGTATTTTCCTTTTTAGCAGTGCATTTGTTTAATGTTTGGAAACTTTCTTTTAAGGGGTACGCAGCCCCGGATTAATAGGGAGAGGTCTTGTTCTCCGTTGAAGGCTGAGTTCCTAAGGAGGCAATACATTCCATCCATTGGCTGTGTTGGAAACTTTCCTTTAAGGGGCACGCAACCCCGGATTAATAGGGAAATGTCTTGTTCTTCGATGAAGGCTGAGTTCCTAAGGAGACAATTCATTCCGCCCAGCCGCGTGACGAACTACGTTTGGTCTGATTCCTTGGCTAAGGATACGTAGGTAGTCTATCACGGTAGACGCGACCATCATAGCACGTTATTTACCCTTGCCGCACTCATATTGATAAAGCTTTGCCGCACATGCTCATTTAGTATTGCCGCACTTGCACCGCAACACCTGCACCGCAGCATTTAGTCCCCAGCTGAGTGAACTACGTCTCGGTCTGATTCCTTGTTTAAGGATACGTAGGCAGCCTATTTTGGTAGGCCCGACCATTATACGAGTGATAGTTTAGGTTTTGTCCTGAACTACGTTTTGGTCTGAGTTCCTTTATTAAGGGATACGTAGGCAGCCTACACTAGTAGGTCCGACCATTAGAGCACTTCATTTCATATCTGCTTAAGAATTACGATAACCTGTTATAACCGACTAAATATGTCTAGGTTATGGAGTTTGGCTTGTGTTATATACTATGCATTATAACTACTACCTATGTTGCATCTCATCCTTGTTTTATAATTGAACGAAATTGGAGCGTCTATTGTTTATCAACGATGTTCGTCTACTCAGTAAGCCTTGGGTTACCCGTAGACTCCATCATTGAGGGGCTCTGTAGACACCCCAATTTCGTACCCCTAATAGGTAACTCTGGCATATGATATCAAGAACTGTTTAAACTGAACGAAATGTCAAGTTACAAGGTAGAAAATGCAAAAAGGAGAAAGTAGGATGAACAGTGAACTGCAGCGGAGGAAAGTGTTAAAAAATTGAGATGATTGAATAGTTGGCGCCGCGCCCACCTGTCCTTGGCGCCGTGCCCAACATCCTTGGCGCCGCGCCCAAGATGCTTTATGTCCGCGCCGAGGTCTTCAACAGTGCCCGCTTCGTTAACGCATTGTACAAATTGTTGAGCGCGAGGTACAAGCCGATGAAGCACGGATTCAACTATAAATAGAGGTGCCGGCTCCCCATTTCGACACCCCTTTTTCGACGAAGAGTTACTCTGCGTAATTGTTACGCCGAGAACGATCGTCCGATCGCCTTCCCATAAAGCCTCAAAACCCTGTCCAAATTCCGCCAAAACACAAATCTAACCGATTAAAGTGATCCCTAGCCCTTTAGTTAGGTATCCACTATATTTCCTCGGCCCAAAAATCCCAAAGTAAGCCGTTACTCTGCCCGAGTAAATAGGCTGAAAACACCCTAAATAAATCGTTATTCCGCCCAACCAAATAGGCCAAAACCACAAAAACTAAGCCGTCATTCCGCCTGACCAAATAAGCCAAAACTACCATATATAAGCCGTCACTCTGCCCAAACCAAATCAGCAACAACAATAAAAGTCTCTCTCTCCCGAAAAGGACAGAGCGAGCACACCCCGCTCTAAAAGGTAATAGCCTTTAAGGGCATATTTATTTATTTGTCTATTTACTATTTGTAAAGTTGTTATTTAAATCCGGCCCAATGTAGTCAATATAATTCGTTGTGCTGCCCGGATTAGATTAAGAAATAGTATGTAAAAGAGCTGTTATAATGGCCAAATATTTTTAAATACATTTGTAATTATTGTAAGGAAATGGCTGCAAGTCTGTAAATAATGTAGTCACGGATGTATTTGTTTTATTTTCCTGTCTTTTAATGCTTTATTTATTTGCTAAATAAATATAACAATAAGCATACTTAAGCCAAAAACTATTTTGAGACTGAAAGGGCGAGTTGGGTGCCTAGCACCTTCCTAACTCGCAACTTAGCCTCCGAACCCGCTTTTTATCTCTGGTTTTCTTTTTCTGGTGTTTGCTTTATTTTTGCCTTAAAATAAAGATGGCGACTCTAAAACTTTTTGGATTCAGTGGGGCCTCGCAACACTCCTTCTTTGCACTTTTTCGTTCTCCCCTAAAAAAGGGAGAATGAGAATGGAAGGGTGATGTATTCTCATATCCTGATATCCCCTAAATAAGGGATAACTTGATGTGGGAAACCCAAAGCTCCCATAGCGATCTGAAACGGGCCATAAGGCTATTTTTAATAAAATCCATAGTGGGGGCGTCGCAATATCTTTTTTTGCACTTTTCTGTTTTCCCCTAAAAAAGGGAAAATGAGAATGAAAGGGTAATGCATTCCCATATCCTGGAATCCCCTAAAAAAGGGATAACTTGATGCGGGAAACCATAAGTTCCCATATTGGATCAAAAATCCACTAAAGGCAACCGAGGCGCATTCCAACGCGCTAACATAGACAACACTCCTCTCGCACTTTTGATTTCATCTTCCCCTAAACAAGGGAGGGTGGAACGAGAGCAGTGGTGTCTCACATCCGCATGTACGCGCACCCCTAACCACGGGCGCGTGGGGCGCGGGCGCATCTCGGGAGCTCACACACATTTATCACATTCATTTGTGATAAAACCATTCCTAATCATGACATTGTCAAATTTCTCATGACATTGTTTAGGAGCTTGCGTCAAACCATACAAGCACTTAACAAGTTTGCATACTTTGTGCTCTTGTCCTTTTACTTTGAAGCCTTCTTGTTGTTTCATGTAAATTTCTTCATTTAAATCACCATTTTAAAATGTAGTTTCATATCCATTTGATGTATCTGCAGATTATACAATGTTGCAATGACTATTAAGATTCAAATTGAAGTAACTATGGTAAAAGGAGAATATGTGTCAAAGAAATCAAATCCTTATTTTTGACGATATCCTTTGGCAACAAGACGAATCTTATATTTATCCATAGAGCCATCCGGTTTTAGTTTCTTCTTGAAAATCCATTTGTATCCTATTGGTTTAGAACCTTTGGCAAAATCAACCACTTGCCAAGTGTTGTTACTCAAAATTGATTCAATTTCATTATTTACAACTTCTTTCCAGAATATAGATTTTGAGTTGTTCATGGCTTCATTAAATGATTAAGACTCATCTTCTATCAAATAAAATCTGGACCAAAAGTTTTAGCAGTTTTGCTATTTGACTTTTTTTTGGTTCAGCAACCTCATTATTTTTAGAGGTACTTTCACGTGGTCTCTTAGGAGTATTTTTACAAATATCCTTTATCATAGGGAACATGCCCTCGAAAAATTCAGCATCACGAGATTCAATGATCGTATTGACGTGGATATCATCTATTTCAGATTTGTGTACTAAGAATCTGTACGCACCAATATTCATTTCATAGCCAATAAATATGAGTCAATGGTTTTAGGTCCTAACTTTGACCATTTAAGAGGTAGAACGACAATCTTTGCTAGGCTCCCCCACACTTTGAGGAATTTGTAGAAAGACTTTCTTCCTTTCCATAATTCATATGGTATGGAACCAGTTTTCTTGTGTGGAATTTTACTCAACACAAAGTTAGCAGACAACACTGCTTCCCCCCCCCCCCACAATTTTGGTGTTAAACCAGAACTTACAAGCATGTAATTGACCATGTCTTTTAAAGTTCTATTTTTCCTCTCAGTAATACCATTTTTCTACAGAGTATAGAGTGTGGTTCAAATTTAGAACATATGTCGCTAGACTCCATTCATTCATACTCACCACACCTATCAGACCTTAATACTTTAATTGACTTTTCAAGTTGATTTCCAACTTCATTTTTGTAAGTGACGAAAGCATCCATTTCCTCATCTTTACTACTTAACAAATAGACATAACAATATCTACTTTGATCGTCAATGAAAGTAATGAAGTATTTTGTACTGCCTCGAGTTGGGACAAACTTTAAATCACATAAATCGCTATAAATTAAACCTAACAGTTGGCTACTCCTTTCAATTGATTTAAAAGGTTTCTTGGCAAACTTTACTGCAACACAAATTTCGCATTTGTGATCTTTCATGGAATCAAGTTTTGGAATAAGTCCTAAACCTACAAGCTTTCTTAAAGAAGCACGATTCACATGTCCTAAGCGATTATGCCATAAATTAGAAAACTCGCACAAGTAAATAGAATTGTCAATTTTATTGATAGCTTGTGGGCACAAAATAGGTGGACTTCTTGTCCACTACAACGACATTTGCCTTAAATATGCCATCTAGCAAGTATCCCTTACCAACATACATCCATCCCTTAGTAAGTACAAATTTATTGGATTCAAATACAACTTTAAAACCTTTATGTTAGAAATAATACAGGGAAAAACAACAATAAAAACTATTACTGAATTGAAAACAATTAAAAAATTTATTGCTTTGTATACTAAGTCTGCAGGTAGACTTCAAGTCTGCTGGTGGACTTCAAGTCTACTGGTGGACTAAAGTCTGCTGGTGCTTCACACAAAATCTGCTATTGTAGAACTGTGATCTACCTAACGAACAAAACCTTCAAGTCCGAGGCTTGTGTCGCACACAGTTTCCTTAAAACAGATTCACCCCTTCACATTTGTGCTTGGAAGCTCTAATAGATGTCTGTCTCCCAGGATACAGCAGAGACACCGGAGAAACCTTCAGCACTAAGGATTCTGGCGAACTGAATCTGTGCCTGACTCTATCACCAACAAGAAAGCAGGAGGCCAAAGAATATGATCAATGAATTGAAGAGGAGAAAAGGAGATTGTTCTTAATCGTGTTCTATAATTGTAGAAATAATCTCCTTTTATAGGAGTAGACAAGAGATTGATTAAATAACCACATTGATGATGAAATAAATCCATCATCAATAGGCAAATAATATCTCTCATTAAAGCTGGTAATAACAACCCATACAGTCTATTATAAATGTTGGAGTTACAAAAACAAAATAATAATTAACAAAACGTGGGTTGGTCTGAACAGGCAAATTTGGTCCAACATTCGTGTCCGCGGGACGCGCTCGCACATGAGTACGGTATCCCGAAGGCTAAACTGGAACATGATTTGCACCCCCTGCACAGGCGTGCATGAGAGAGAGCCTCTATTCTATACAAGCTTACCCTTACAACATAAGACACTTGTATATAAACCACTCAAGTTTTTGCTAATCTCTCAATGTGGGATAAACCCACTTCCAACAACCACACTTTAATCAATCATAACTTATTCATCCAAACACCAAATTTTACAAATAAATATATGATTTCAATGTTCTCACAGAGTAGAACACTATTCCACAATTACACTTGTC
The DNA here is from genome assembly GCA_013146195.2 of Codonopsis lanceolata. Taxonomy (NCBI): domain Eukaryota; kingdom Viridiplantae; phylum Streptophyta; class Magnoliopsida; order Asterales; family Campanulaceae; genus Codonopsis; species Codonopsis lanceolata. Next base: position 26,045,137 of record CM028377.1, on the reverse strand, counting down.
ATTACATAAATGACACATGAAGAAATCAGTGCCACAAAAGGCACAATTTCATTCTTTAAACACAATTTTTCCAACAATCCCCCACAAGAAGGAAATTGACGAATATGGTGATAAATTCCAGCAGTCGAAACCTGCATAGGATAGGTAGATGTTACCCTTTGAACCTTCCCTCAAAAAAGTATATTTACTTTACTGGCTGATCAGTAGACATGATGTCTTTGAACTGTTCTGACATTAGTGTAAACGATCATATACTTTACACAAGAATCTTTCTAACACAACTCAGTTCTCATAGCTATGTTCATTCATGGCCTTGAACATACGCCTGGTTCCGTGAGAGGGTCTAAAAACTGAGCCTCACACAATTCTCCTTGAAGCGGCCCCACTTCTCTCTCACATAGGTGATTCTTACTTAGGAATGATTAAAAGCCATATGTTTATCCTCTTACACAGAGCATCACTGTTACAAGGGATGACCCCCACAGTGAAGCTAAGAGTCTTTTTACAATTAGGTTGTCCCTTTGAACCAAGATCTTGGGATCTCCAGTCAACAAGGTTGGGTTTCCATTGTATCAACTCATATCTAGAGGCTTCAGTCCCATTCCTTTGGAAGACTTATCAACTAACTCTCTATTTAACCCTTTGGTTAATGGATCCGCTAAATTATCTTTTGACTTCACATAGTCAATAGAGATAGTTCCAGTTGAGAGTACTTCTCTAATGGTATTATGTCTACGACGTATATGTCTAGACTTACCATTGTATATATTACTCTGTGCCCTGCCAATTGTCGATTATCTATCGCAATGTTTGTAGATTACAGGCACAGGTCTTGTCCATCTGGGAATATCTTCTAAGAATTGACATAGCCATTCAGCCTCTTCACCACTTTTGTCTAGAGCTAAAAACTCATACTCCATCGTGGATCTAGCTATGACAGTCTGCTTAGAAGATTTCCATGATATGGATGCACCTGCCAAAGTGAATACAAATCCACTAGTAGACCTTAAGTCTTTAATATCTGAGATCCAACTAGCATCACAATATCCTTAGATCACCGCTGGATCTCTTATATAGTGCAGTCCATAATCACGAGTATATCTCAAGTACCTTAGTACTCTGACTATCGCTTTCCAGTGATCAGTCTCAGGATTACTCGTGTATCTACTCAGTTTACTCACTGCATAGGCAATGTCTGGCCTTGTACAACTCATTAAGTACATCAGACTTCCTATGATTCTCGAGTATTCTACCTGAGAGATAGTCTCACCTCTATTCTTTGATAGATGTAGACTAGTGTCAATAGGAGTTCTAGCTATTGTAATGTCATCCTTGCTAAACTTTTCAAGAATTTTTCCCACATAGTGTGACTGACTTTGTAACACCCCGCTCCTTCGTTAGCTCGGTTTGCGTGCCATACTTGCACTTCTTCCTTTGTTGACTGTATGTTTGGTTTGCGAGAGGGTCTAGATGTGTATGAGAGACCACATTAAGACCAAATCACTATTAAGAGACTCCATATAGTTGTTGACTTGCTAAAGTCACAAGTCGTGACTCAACGATAGTCGGAATGCGACGCGATTGAGAGTTTGCATGCATTTTGCGTTCGTGACCTCGGTTTGGTACTAGACCTCTATATGATGGTTTATTATCATGTTTAGATGTATTAGACTTCAAGTTGGAGGTGTTCCTTAAGTCTATCGATGATTTGGAAGCTTTGGAGATAGCGTTCGTCTCTATCGCGTAGTTCGGGGATCGAGTCGCGTAATCGTCTCTCCTTTGGAGTTCTTATTTCCCTAGTTTTTTTTTTAGGAAACAGGGACGGTACCCTGCTAGATTTTATTTATAGAGAAATAAGAATACAAACTTGAGGGGGACAACCAGCCTGGCCCTTATAATGGGAGGACAAAGGAGCCTAACCTCGAAAAGGAAATACATAAAATGCAAAAAAGAGGAACAAGGCCAAAGCGAAGGACTAAGAAACCCGAACATAAGGAGTACCAACTTTATCCAGAATAAGAAGACCTCTGATTTTGGCAGGGAGAGAGTTAACTGAATCAAAAACAACATCTTGACCCTCATCAATACCAAAATTGGCTAGGGCATCCGCTACAGAATTTGCCTCTCTGTAAATATGGTGGAAGATAATATCTAACTCCCTTTGAAGAAGAGTGATCGAGCGAATTAAGTAAGAGCATCGCCAAGGGGGACGCGCAGAACCCTGAATGCAATCAATAAGACCTTTAGAATCAACTTCCACAAGAACCCGCCTCAAATCTCTACGCTGCAACTCTCGAAGACCATTTAAAAGAGCCCAACATTCCGATTGAAAACGGGAAGAGAGGCCATAAGAAGCTGAAAAAGCCCATATCATATCTCCCATGCTATTACGCAAAATACCACCACCTGAACCCAACCCCGGGTTACCTCGGCAAGCTCCATCTGTGTTTAGTTTAAAGGACCCATGATCAGGTTTGAACCAGTTAATAACCCGAACAGTTTTAGGAATAATGCGACCCATACGTGAGGAGTAAGCTTGATTCCAGTTATCCAGAGGGAGAGGAGAGATGCCCGAATTTTTGAGGATGGAAATAATGAGGGACTTTATATTGTCGACAACTACCTAGCCAGGTTTACGAGAATTATCATGCAGGGCATAGTTTCTGAACTTCCAAAGCTCCCATAAGATAATAGAAGGAGTAATAGCATGCAAGGCTGAATTATCCTTAGAAAGCCACCATGCAAAACAGCCTTGATTCAACGAAATAAAGGGCTGGGCAATTCTTGCAAGCCTATTAAAATGAAGCCAAACATAACGAGCAGTGGGGCTGTGCAAAAAGACATGATTATAGGATTCGATATTCCCTGAATCACAACATGAACATCTGGAAGCTAACTGAATACCCTTAGCCATAATACTTTCATCGAGGGGAAGGCGACGAAGCCAGAAACGCCACATGAAGATGCTGATATGTCGGGGAAGATGCTTGGACCATATGAATTTAGAATAAGGCAAAACAGTCCCTTTTTTTCCTTATGTGCTGCCAGGCAGAAGCTAGAGAAAAATTCCCTTTAGAGTTAAGACTCCAGCAAGCATAATCTGGTCTATCAGAAAGGGAAATGTCGTGCTTTGCAATGTAGTCCGAAGCTCGATTACCCAATTCTAACCGAGCTCGAGAGCTGGGAATGCGAATTGAATAAATCGCTACCAGAGAAAACCGGCCGGAAGAGGGCTGCAAGAGGTTACAATCCAGAGCCAATTGTCATGCCAAACCGAGCAATCTCCTCGCCCAAAATCCATTTAATAAACTGTTCGAAGTTTCTCTAATGGAACAAAGCCGCTTCAAGTAGGGGAACCCGAAGAAGTGCATATAGCTGGATGAGAAGAGGGAAAATATTTTTGTTTCATGAACTTACTCCAAAGACTATTAGAGGACCGAAGTCTCCACCACAGCTGAATGGAGAAGGCTTGTATAACATCAGAAATAGAACGTATGCCTAGACCACCCTCATCTGTAGGTCTACAACATTTTTCCCAAGAGATCCAATGAGTTTTAAGTTTGCCGTCAATTGATCCCCAGAAGAAATTGGCGAAAATCCTGTTAAGATGTTTAATGACAGAAATAGGGGGATTTAAAACAGTGATCTGGTACATCACAATAGATTGTAGAACGGAATTGATCAATGTAACTTTGCCCGCTTGGTTAAGGAAAGCGCCCATCCAAGAATTAATTTGGAGCTTGCCAATAAGAGGATCAAACAGATTCTTAGTTTTTCTGCCTTCAAAGAGAGGACAACCCAGATAATTAACAGGAAGCTCATGATTATTGAATCCCACATGCCTGCGAATCGAGGCAATCTGTTAGCGACAATATTTCGAAACCATGAATCCACTTTTACTTGTGTTGATCAGTTGGCCCGAAGTTTGCTCATAGAGATCAAGGAATTTGTGATGCTGCTTGAGGGAGTGTTTATTTCCATTACAAAAAATAACTATATCATCTGCAAACGCCAAGTGAGAGATGATAGGGCAACCACTTGAAGAGGAATATGCAAAGTGAGGATGATCCAACTGAAGTTTATTAAGACCGTGACTTAGAACTTCCGCAGAAATGATGAAGAGGCTAGGAGAAAGAGGGTCACCTTGGCGAAGACCCCGAGAGGATGGGAAGAAGCCAACAGATGAGCCATTAATGAGAACCGAAAACCTGTTGTTGGATATAATCCTCCAAATCATGTCAATAAAAACTTCTCCAAAACCAAATTTCCGGAGCACATCAATCAGAAAAAGTCATGAAACTCTATCAAAGGCTTTAGCCATGTCGAGTTTGAGAATCACATTGGTACCATTAACCTTCTTCCTCAGGTGGTGAACCATTTCATGAGCCAACAATAAATTATCCTGGATGAGACGCCCTTTGGTAAAGGCACTCTGAGATTCAGAAATAATGAGCGGCAATATATGGGCGAGACGAGCAGATAAAATCTTTGAAACGATTTTATTACAAAAATTGCAGAGACTTATCGGTCGAAGATCCTTAAAGGAATCAATATGAGCAGATTTAGGAATGGTAATTAAGAGGGTGCTTGTCCAAGATTTTGGCATATCAAATCCCGCAAAAAATTCAGAGATAGCTAGAAAAAGGTCCCCCGAGATAATGTTCCAACAAGATGTGTAGAATTTCCCCGAAAAACCGTCAGGCCCCGCTGCACTATCCCCTGAGAGAGAGAAAACAATCTCTTTGATTTCAGCCATAGAAAGAGGAGCCGAGAGAAGGTTGTTATGATCTGGGCTTAACAAAGAAGGAATCACGTTGATGAGATCATTAGAAATCCGAGTGGTGGCTGAAAGTTGTTCTTTGTAAAAGACAACAAAGAAGATCTTTATGGCGCTTCACTTCGGTAGAAAGAAAGATTATTGCCTTGCATATCCTTAATTTGATGAATGAAAAGCTTATTACGAGTTTGCTTAACGGAGGAGTGAAAAAGACTTGTATTACCATCCCCATCCTTAAGCCAACGAAGGTGTGATTTCTGTTTCCAATAATCCTCTTCCACCTTGATAGTTTGCTGTAATTTAGCCCTCGCCAAGTGAAGATTTTCGCGGTTAACGGCACTGTTATTATCTTCAAATAGAATTTCCTTTGCCAAAACATCATCCTCTGCAGTTTTAACGGCTTGAAAAATATTCCCAAAAACGGCTTTGTTCCATTCCTTCAATGCTGCTCTAACCGCACGAAGCTTGTTAGAAAACTGAACCATATGGCGACCCATAACCTGACCAGCCCAAGCCTGCTCAATTGTAGCCAGAAAGGTAGGGTGAGATGGCCAAACATTCAGAAATTGAAAATGGTAAGGCCTGCGATCTGAAGTCGAATTAATGGATAAAACAAGAGGAGAGTGATCCGAGCATGTTCGGTTGAGATGAGCTACCAAAGTAGAAGGGAACGAAGAAATCCAAGTAGAATTGCAAACATCCCTATCAAGACGTTGATAAATAGTTGCTTGGCCTTCACGGTTATTACTCCACGTGAATCGGCTACCAAAGAATCCCATATCCATAAGACCAGCCGCATTGAGGCATGCTTGAAATTCATGAGCACCCACTCTATCCCAACCATTGCCCCCAATTTTTTCGTGCGAATCAAGGATAATGTTAAAATCCCCAACGACCAGCCAAGGAATATTACTAAAATCATGACCCATGTCAATAATATTATTCCATAAAACTTGTCTTTCCCCTGAAGAACATTTAGCATAGACGACAGTGATATAAACCGAATGAGACCACGAGTAGTGCCTAATACTCAGAGTAAGATGCTGCAAAGATTCGTTAGTCTCCAAACAAGTGAAAGCAGATTTAGCTAACATCCATATACTATTAGCCGAATTACAAAAATAGTAACGAAATTTCAGTTTACGGGCAAGGATAGGAAGTTTAGAGATATCTTGCATGGGCTCACAGACTGAAATAAACGTAATTTTATGAAGAGAAATATTCTAGAAGTATTCAAGCTTCTATATTAGTCCTTAGACTTGCCTTAAAGTCTCCTTTCATTGCTCGTTCAATTGTGAGTCCATTCGTCGTTTCGGTTGCACGTTGTTGCACCTCTTCCCGATTTCACTCCGAGTTGTTTCGGGAGTTATTTGTGAGTGTTCTAAGGCAGTTCTAGACCTACTTTGGATGAGGTTTGAACCTTGTTAGGTTTGGTTAAGTGTTTGGGGGTCTTTTAGGTGGAATTTTGAGCCATTTCGGGTCTGCCGGGCTTGCCCTCGCAAGGTGGAATGGCCTTGCCCCCGCAAGGTCAATGGAAGAAGTCACCTAGAGAGGTTGGAGAGCTTGCGGTCGCAAGCTATAGGGGACCTTGCGACCGCAAGGTGCCCCGATCCTGTTTTGCCCTGTTTTGTGTTTTGACGAGAAATGCCTATCCTATCCTTATTAAACCCCCTCTAAACCCTCTCTAACCTCCCATACTTAGCCCTAAACATGTCCTAACATTAGTTGGAAGTTGATTAAGGTTATATTAGTGAATGATTACTCCTAATCTCTACTAATTATACAAGGGAAATGACTATTGTGCCCTCTTTATTTTTGGGGGTATAAATACCCAAACCCATTTGAGAAATCAGAAAACTCTCTTCATTTCTCCCCCTCCACCATACGTATTATAGAGAGAGAGAGAGAGTCCATGGGAGATTTCAAGCCCTAGCCTTCTTCTCTCTTCGATCCAAGAAGATCCAACCGTCCGATTGCCTTCAAACTTCAGATTCGTGAAGCCCTCGACGAGTAGAACAAGTTCACCGATCGGATTTGTGTTCTTTGGAGTTTTCATCCGAGCAAGGTAAGTTACTTTCTTTTGATTTTGGTTCATTGGCCCTAAGGAAAACAACCTATATGCTATTTGTGGGCAATGAACACTTGATATGCTATGTGTGCCCATTTTGGGGATTTTTGGAAATATGAACTTGTTAATAGCATGAATGAAATGATTTGAATGATATTATGTGTTGTAAGAAATGAGTTATGATTTATGTTGGGTGTTGTTATGAATTTTAGGGCTTGAGAATCAAGCCCGAATTATTGGAGAAATTGTTGTTAATTGAGGTGGGTGTTAATGTTGAGATTGATGAAATGAGTAAGAAATAAAACTTTGTATTTAGACTCAACGGAGTCGAAATAAGTTCAATAATGTGTTAATGAACTCGGGTTGAAATCCTACGACGTCTGGGTTTCGTTTGACTATGATTATAATGAGTTCTTGGGTTGTTAGGCTTGGGAATCAAGCCCGAATGAATTTTGGGATTTTATTGTATGTTTGAATAGAATGTTAAATTGTGGATTTATAAAACCCATAAAGAATCAAATGTAGAATTAAGACTCAACGGAGTCGTTGTAAGGTCAATAATATAATAATGAGCTTTGGGTTGAAACCTACGATGTTCGGGTCTTGCTTAGTTATGTTTGTGCGTACCCGAGTATCTCATTCGATGTCCAATTGAGACACTCATATTATAGAGACCTATTGGGAGTATGTTTAGAGCGTGCTCGTTAGAGCACGGAGCATTAGAGACCAACCTATGATCTCGTATGCCTTTAAGAAATGATTATTTGAACAAGTTCTCTTTTAGGGAATTTGGTCGCGTGCACATGAAAGCACTTACGGGGTTTTGACTATGGGTTAGTTTTGATACCCTTGAGATTGGCTTTGAGGAAGTCGAGTATATATGACGGTTGAGACTATGGTTGAGTCCGGTGTACCTTTAAGTGAAGCTAAAATGCTAAGTCTTGATTTATGATTGTTCTTAGACTAAGTAATAGTCTTTGATTTAATTTAGAGTAGAGGACTATAGTAGACCTCACGTTGTGATTTATTGAGCTTATAAGTTATTCTTGAATTGGCGATGACTTGAGGATTATGAATACCTCAATATGTGGTTCTTGAACTAAACTTACAAGTTAGTTGAACATGTTAAGTGTGTACATTTATGTGCATTGTTTATTGGGTTTTGTAGAGCATTATGACCTACTTGATTTGATGAGTCCTTTTGTGATGGACTTGGTCCTTATTGGTTTATTCAAGTAAATATCTACTTGAGCATCTTGATTTGAGTCCAGTTGGCGTCTTGGTCGTTTTGTCGGCAATGGGACGATTCATAGCCTTTGGAAATTCGCTATGAATCGCCACATTGGTACCCTTTCTCCTCACTATTTGGCCAATAGTGGGATGTGGTCTCGTATTAGCGCCACCTAGCCTGATATCGAGCTCTCATTTCTCATCCTAGGGTGGATGAATTTAACGAGGTACTCATTAAGAAAACTGATGAGTTGTGATCATTTGAGGATTGAACCCATATTATGATCATTTGAGGGTTGGACCCATGGTTTGAATATTGAGGGCTAGGCCCAGATTCTGGTTTTACGTGTTTACGTATGAGCATTTATGTGAAAGATAATATGCTATGTAGCTTATGTGAGATTATGTGCTTTGATAACTAAATACATGTTTATTGTTGGTATACTAGTATGATACCATGATTTCTATATATGCTTGTGCATTATGCCATGCCATGACATGATATGCCATACTATTGCATTTAGTAACTTACTGGGTCATTATGACTCACTCCGTGTGTTTGTTTTCCTTAGTGTGTGCAGTGATCCCGTTAGTACGCGTGGCGGCTTCGGATAGTGATTTCTAGAAGGTGGTCTTCCGGGCTTTAAGCTTGGATTTATTATTATTATTGTTATTATGTATTAGTGAGACACGAATGTAAAGTTATGTAGACTTTACTTGGGTAGATTATGTTAGTATTTTGTTATCGTAATATTTTGGGAGCCGACTTGCTTGGTCGAGCTGTTGTATCTCTTAGGAGTTATTCCCTTATTATTTCGAGCATGCTTTAGCTCACTCATTCTAGTATTGTTGGTATTGTCATTGTTGATTCTTATGTTAGATTTATATCTGTTTAGTTCATTACATCTAGTTTTATACTTCAGTGGCTAATCGGGCTGCGTATCGATTAGCGTGGCAACTGTGTATAGAACTTTGCCCAGTATAGTTTTTATAGGACTTTACAGGTTCAGCGGAAGACCTCTCCACAAGCTTTATCGGAAGACTTGCTTAAAGCCCACAAACGGTAGACCTCGTGTCCACCTAATCTTCTTTGACGTGTCCTATCTAGCAATGACTCATTGGATTAATTCAAACTTATCATAATCATTATTTGAATTAATCCAAGACATTCCCTGACATATCAAGCCGCCGAAAGCAACTTTCCGAAAAGCAGGAAGACTTTTCGTCCTGAACAGTGAAAGCAGGAAAAGCAGACTGTCTCCTACTTTTTGCAACAACTCTCAGATCTGACACCTAAATCGCCCACCTTTTTGAAGATCTCAGAAATCATTCCCTGCTCTAGATATCTGTGAAGATGAAAATCCTTGACTGACAGCCCCATGCATTTAATGCATTGTTGAAAAGTGTTGTTGAAGTATTCGTCTTCTCCAACAGATCTTTTGAAGTGCACCTGCTATAAATGCTGCCATTGAAGACTGGAAAAACAAGCAACTGTACAGAATCAATCGAACACTTAAAGGATTGCTTTGAAACTTCATAACTCTTAGTCTTACAGCTCAGTGCAATCAAGAGATCCTCAACAGATCTAGAAGTCCTCGTCAACAACAAGAAGCTGCTCTTCAACACTTATTGTTTTTAACTTCTTGTTGTTTACATTCATTTACTATACTTCCGCACGAATTAAATATCTTGTATTTACAGATATTTAATTCCATAGACCCCAAACAAAATTCAATATTTTGTACACGATCCATTAGGGATATTCTTTGTAATTGATCTAAGTGGAAAACATAGTGCCCTATTTAAATCCAAGGTTGACTGCCTTGGTGGTGGACGTAGCACTCTTTATAGTGTGAACCATCCCAAAATACTTGTGTTATTTCTTATCTGTTTGTTTGTCATTTGATCTAGTCATTACTTTGATTATCTTTATCCATTTACAGCAGAACTTTAGTATCTTGTAAAAGGTCTACCGGTAGTCCTTATCGGCAGACCTGGAACAACTATCTTGAAGGTCTTCCGCTACTTCATTCTCTTCAACAGATTGCAAGTATCCTTCAAAGAATTTATTAAAAGTTTTAAGTGTTTAATAAGCTATTCAACCCCCCCTCCCTTCTAGCTTATTATTGTGCCCATTGGGACCCACAGTCATCTCCGACGACGATAGTCGAGAGACTTGGGTTTAGTTGTTAGTATTTAAATATCTTATTCATTTAGTTGATTTGTCCCTCCGGCATGTTGTAGCCGTTGAGTGGTTGTTTATCAGGTTGGTATTTTGTTGATTTGCCGGCCTTAGATTTGCCGATGGTTTGTTGCCCGTGCCCAACGTTACGTCACGCGCGTCGTAGAATTCTCGAGAGATAGTTATCTCTCAGCCTTGTATTCCTTGGTTTTTTTAGTTATAGGCTTTGGTCCCACTTATGATTCGCTTCCGCAGGTGTTGATTTTTATTATTCTGTATTGCCGTTATGGCTTTACCTTCCTGTTCGAGCTTGATGGCTCATCTTTTGACTCGCACCATTATGCTTAGCGGGTGCTTGTCCGTCTTCTAGCTTGTCTTGACGGCACAACCTTAGGACTTCACATTGGAGTCCGGGTCGGGTCGTTACAGACTTAAAGTAAGTCCACTTGAAATTCTAGAAATTTTAACACCAAGGATTACATCAGCTAACCCCATATCTTTCATGTCAAATTTAGGGTTTAACATGTCTTTTGTAGATTTAATCACATTATCATTGCTTCCAATGATAAGCATGTCGTCTACGTAAAGACATATAATGGCATAGCCATTTTAAGTGTCCTTTACATAAACACATTTATCACACTCATTGATCTTAAATCCACAACCCAACATGGCATTATCAAATTTCTCATGCCATTGTTTTGGTGCTTTGTTTTAAGCCATACAAAGACTTAACCAACTAACACACTTTGTTTTCTTGCCCTGGAGCAGAAAACCCTTCTGGTTGTTCCATGTAAATCTCCTTTTCTAAATCACCATTTAGAAAGGCAGTCTTTACATCCATTTGATGTATTTCAAGATTTCGCAATACGGCAATTGTAAGTACTATCCTTATTGATGTTATTCTCGTAACTGGAGAATAAGTGTCAAAGTAATCAAGACCTCCACGCTGCATGTAACCTTTTATTACAAGTCTGGCCTTATACTTATCAATTGATCCATCTGCTTTCATCTTCCTTTTGAAAATCCACTTATAACCTAGTTGTTTACTTCCCGGAGGAAGATCCACTAATTCCCAAGTGTGATTTTGAAGGATGAAATCAATTTCACTCTTGATAGCCTCTTTCCAGAAAGGTCCTTCAGAAGAACTCACAGCTTCTTTATAGCTTTGAGGTTCACTTTCCAGCATGTAGGTTAGAAAATCCGGACCAAAGGATTTTTCTACCCTAGCTCTTTTGCTGCGTCTAAGTTCTACCTCTTCTACCTCATTCTCCTCATGCTCTTCTTCTATTGAATCATGTATTTGTATAGATGAGCTAGACACACTACTCAGTCTAAATGGAAATACATTCTCAAAGAACGAGACATTTCTTGATTCCATTATCGTATTTTTGTGTATGTCTACAATTCTAGAATCATGCACAAGAAATCGATAAGCACTACTATTATGTGCATAACCAATGAATATGCAATTAACAATTTTTGGTCCTACTTTCACCTTTTTAGGTAGATGAACATCAACCTTAGAAAGACACCCCCACACTCGCAAGAATTTGTAGGATGGAATTCTTCCATGCCACATCTCATAAGGGCTTTTGTCTAACTTCTTGCGGGGTACCTTATTTAAAAGGTAATTAGCTGACATCACAGCTTATCCCCACATGTTCTGTGGTAATCCAGAACTTAACAACATGGCATTCATCATCTCTTTAAGAGTTCGATTTTTGCGTTCAGCAATGCCATTATGTTGAGGTGCATAAGGTGTTGTTGTCTCGTGGATGATACCATGCTCAGCACAGTATGCAGCAAATGGTGACTCATATTCACCTCCACGATCACTTCTTAGCATCTTAACATTTCTATTGAGTTGGTTCTCAACCTCAGTTTTATAGAAAATAAACTTCTCTATGACTTCATCTTTACTTTTAAGAAGATACACATAGCAAAACCTAGTGCTATCATCAACAAAAGTAATGAAGTACTTATTTCTACCACGTGATTGTGTTGATTTAAAATCACACACATCAATGTGAATTAATCCAAGTGGTTCACTATTTCTTTCAATAGTATGAAATCATGTCATTGTTAACTTTGCCTCTACACAAGTTTCACACTTGTGTTTGGAATCGATTTGGAATTTGGGTATGTAATTCATGTTAATTAACCTATGCAAGGTTCCATAATTAACATGTCCTAGTCTACCATGCCACACATAGGAAGACTCAAGTAAATAAATAGAAGACTTATTCTTATTATTATTTCTTGCTGGTTTAACAACCATTACACTGAGCTTAAACATCCCATCAGTTACATAACCTTTTCCAACAAACATTCCACTCTTAGACAGAGGTACAACATCTGACTCAAATACAATACAAAAGTCATGCTTCACCAGTAGAGTTTCGGAGACTAAGTTCTTCCAGATATCTGGTACATAGAGTATATTGTTGAGAGTCAGTTCTTTCCCGGACGTCATCTTCAGCACCACTTTACCTTGACCTTTGACTTCAGAAATGGCAGAGTTTCCTATGAAAACCTTCTCGCCATTCTCAACAGCCTCAAAGGTACTGAACATTTCTTTGTTGGAGCACACATGCTTGCTGGCACCAGTGTCGATCCACCATTGATTGAGGTTTAAACCCACCAAGTTCACTTCAGTGACAACTACAACAAGGCTCAGGTCCGATACATCTTGAGAGATGTCATCCACCATGTTTGCTTCACCGTCTCTACTTGGCTTTCTGCAAGTCGTGGCCTTGTGACCCGTGCCACCACAATTGTAGCATTTTCCAGAAAATCTCTTCTTGGAGATTCTTCCCTTAGGTCCCAAACTGACCTTTTTCCTGCAGCAGCCTTGCCTTTGCCTTTTGAGCTTTGTCCATGCTCTACCATATTGGCTTTAGCAGCCATAAGAACGAATGTCTTCTTATCAGAACCCCTGTTACCCTCTTCAATATGAAGTCTGACAACCAACTATTCCACATTCATCTCCTTTCACTTGTGTTTCAAATAGCTATTGATATCTTTCCAAGCTGGAGGCAATTTTTCAATAATTGCTGCCACATGGAAGGTTTCACTTACAACCATCCCTTCAGCTTGAATTTCATGAAAGATCACTTGCAACTCTTGCACTTGACTGTAGACAATCTTGGAATCTACCATTTTATAATCCAGGAAGCTGCCAACAATAAATTTTTTGGCTCCAGCATCCTCGGATGTATACTTGTGGTCCAACGATGTCCACAGCTCCTTTGTCGTTGTCTTCTTACGGTAAACTTTGTACAATGAGTCTGTCAACCCATTCAGTATGTAGTTTTTACAAAGGAAATCATAATGATTCCATGCCTCCACTGTAGTAACAGCTTGGACATCATTCTGATTCTTACCCACCGTTGGAGGATCTTCTTTCAGACACCTCGTTAGGTTCAGGGTGGTCAAGTAGAACAGCATCTTCTGCTACCAACGCTTGAAATTCAAGCCACTGAACTTCTCTGGATTCTTGCTACGATGCACCGACACAGTTGGATTGGCCAAAATCTGAGTCACAGTAGCGTTAGAGGTCGTTAGGTTCAAGGTTACGTTAGGTTCCTTTCCAGTAGCTTGGGTATTTGTCATATTGCTCTGAAATATGAACAAAGTCAGAATACACAATTTTGTATTTTGTAAAAGTTTGTTTTTCCCTTTAGAAGGGTCTACTGTTATCCAAGAAAACAGTACTAGTTTCTTTTAAGATTGTTAGAAATAATACAGGGAAAAACAGTAATAAAAACAATTACAGAATTGAAAACAATTGAAAAAGTTACTACTTTGTATTCTAAGTCTGCAGGTAGACTTCAAGTCTGCTGGTGAACTTCAAGTCTACTGGTGGACTGAAGTTTGATGGTGCTTTACACAAAGTCTGCTATTGTAGAACTGTGATATACCTGACGAACACAACCTTCAAGTTCGAGGCTTGTGTCGCACGCAGTTTTCTTAAAACAGATTCGCCCCTTCCCCTTTGTGCTTGGAAGCTCTAATGGACGTCAGTCTCCCAGGATACAATGAAGACACCGGAGAAACCTTCAGCACTAAGGATTCCGGTGAACTGAATCTGTGCCTGACTCTATCACCGACAAGAAAGCAGGAGGCCCAAGAATATGCTCAACGAATTGAAGAGGAAAAAAAGAGATTGTTCTTAATCGTGTTCTGTAATTGTAGAAATAATCTCCTTTTATAGGAGTAGACAAGAGACTGATTAAATAACCACATTGATGATGAAATAAATCCATCATCAATAGGCAAATAATATCTCTCATTAAAGCTGGTAATAACAGCCCATAAAGTCTATTATAAATGTTGGAGTTACAAAAACAAAATAATAATTAACAAAACGTGGGTTGGTCTGACATTCTTGTCTACAGGACGTGCTCGCACATGAGTATGATATCCTGAAGGCTAAACTGGACTATGATTTGCACCCCCCCTACGCAGGCGTGCGCGAGAGAGAGCCTCTATTCTATACAAGCTTACCCTTACCACATAAGACACTTGTATATAAACCACGTACTCAAGTTTTTGTTAATCTCTCAATGTGGGATAAACCTTCCAACAACCGCACTTTAATCATTCATAACTTATTCATCCAAACAACAAATTGGACAAATAAATATATGATTTCGATGTTCTCACAGTAGTACCTTTGTCATTACACAAATGACACGTGAAGATATCCGTGCCACAAAATACACAATTTCATTCTTTAAATACAATTTTTCTAACACTTTCTTACTAAGTTATGAACCGGAAATCAAGTTTTTCCTAATGTCAGGCATATGCATCACATCGTTGAGAGTAACCTCCTTTCCCGCTGTGAATTTCAAGATCACCTTCCTAATGCTTTCAATTTTGGATGTTGCGGAATTTCCCATGTAGAGGAACTCTTCACATTCCATCTTCTTGTATTCCGAAAACAAGCTTTTATCGGCACATATGTGACAAGTGGCTCCTATGTCCACCCACCAATCCTTGATGTTTGTCACCAAGTTTGCTTCACATACAACAGCGGACAAACTTACTTTGGAAACACCCGTAGATATAGTATTCAATTCTGTCATGTTTGCTTGGGGAGGATTCTTCTTCTTGCTTCGACAATCCTTTCCCTGGTGACCGTTTTCCCCACAATTGTAGCAGTCCCCTTTGAAGCGTTTGTTGTTGCTGTCATTATTTGTCTTCTTATTTAATTGGCGAATCAACATGCTTTCTCTTCTTGGTCTTTGACCCTGAGTCTTCAACCATGTTAGCCTTTGTTTCCATGTTCAGCACATAAGCTTTTTTCTCGAAAGCACGATTGTCTTCTTCAATACGAAGACAAACAAACAAGTATTCCATTGTCATCTCTTTGCGCTTGTGCTTGAGATAATTTTTGAAGTCTCTCCATGAAGGGGGCAACTTCTCGATCATAGTAGCAATTTGGAAAGACTCGCTCAACACCATGCCTTCCGCTTCAATGTTGTGCAACAGGGCTTGCATCTCTTCAACCTGATTCATTACAATTTTAGAATCAACCACTTAAAAATCCAAAAAAAAAATTGGAACAAAGAATTTATTTGTTCCAGCATCTTCGGTTTTTATATTTCTTGCCGAGAGATTCCCAAAGTCTTTTTGCAGTCTTAAAGGAGTAGTATGCATTATACAATGTGTTGTCTAGTCCATTCAAGATGTAGTTCCTGCATAGTTAGTCAGCATGTTTCCATGCATCAATAGCCAAATGTGTTGTCTTGCCTTGCATCTTTCGTTACAGGACATTCTTCACGCAAGAACTTCACCAAGCCTAGCGTTGTGAGATAGAACAACATTTTCTGTTGCAATCGCTTGAAATCAGTTCCATTGAATTTTTCGATTTCTCGTACTGCGAGGCCGGTGGCATGACAAGTTGATTAGCACTTGAAGTGCTTGCACTCAAACCAGAATTGTTTGCAACAATTCCTTTGCTAGTGGATTCATTTCCATTAGCCATTTTTTGTCACGAAACAAAAAATCAAATCATAAGGGGGATGGAGAAGAAGATAAATAAAACAAATACCTGAAATTAATTTTGTCTTAAGATTGTTGTGTATTTTATCTATCTTGCAATCTTCAATACAAAGTTAAATGAATGAAGATGAGTGAACAAAACGAGGTATGCCGAAGGAAAATCTCCTTAAGATAGAAGTTCGCCTCCGTATTGGTGCAAATGGATCAGTGGCGAATGTCTCCCAAGATACAACGCTTCTTCCAAAGTTAGACTTGCACTTGTACCAACCTTGGCTGAGAACCAAAGAACTTACTTGCTCTTCAAGCTTTCAAAATGGAGAACGAATAATTAAGAATAAAGAAACTGGATTTCTTTTAGAGATGAGGACTATAATTTTGGATTATAGTTTGAGAGAGAATTCGTATGTTAATTGTGTTGAAGGATTGGAAGAGGGAGTCTTTATATAGCATAGGTTGAGTCTGTTCAAGAACAGATGCAACCCATGGCCTGCAACTTGAAATGATGCAACTGTCAGTGAACCAACGAGTCACGCATGTTCATGAGACGACCACCCACTGAGTTTGAGCCTTTTCAAACCACTAAAGTCAAATGTTGAACAGTCGAGTCGTTCAAGCACAGTCTTTTCAGCTAGAGCTAGAGCTAGCTTATGCGCAAGGCATGGCTACATGAGAAGTAACTTAAATATTACTCCACATAATATCTCACTATATAAACTAGTATACTTTCTAGTATATATATTTCAAATGTGGGTTTAGACTCTATTATAATAACTTCATAATTCACTCATATATTGACCCCAATATTTCAACAAAAAATATGATTATATGCATGGAAAAATGAACATATCCTAGTCACATAATCATTTAACAAACATTGATGAAATTGGATAAAAGAACCAAATTTGATCAAAAGTGCTAGTCAAAAGATAGGGTTTGACTAGTTTTGGGGCAAGGACTAAACTTGGAAATAGACATAAGTGTAAGGACCATTTTGGGATTTTCCTTATTTCTATCTTTGTCTTAATTTTTTATCTCTTCCTTTCATCTCTTCCATTTTCTTTTATTAAATCCATTTAGTTTCAACATTTATCTTCCAAGCGCATATAAAAAGCAAAATTTAAAAATAAAAAATAAAAAGAGAGATGGGTAAAAAGTTTGGCGTAAATCACAAACCGAGTTTCTTAATATATAGAAAAAAAAATCAAATTACACAAGTTACCTTCTGCTCTAGCCAAGAAGCTACAAATCTAACTTATTACATTCGTAACTAAAAGTAAATCAAAGAAATGGCATAAAACCGTGTATTATTTTTTCTTTACACACACATATTGTGTGTAAAGAAGAAAAAGAAAATGCGACAACGTAGGCATGATACGAGATGCTATCTGAACAGAGTTGCCCTGTTATTAAACCTTTAAGCTCCAAACAACCTGAAATTAATTTTAAGAAATAAATAGTTAATAATGAAGGATCTAAAAGAAAAAATCAGAATGGCAATAACCAGAAATTAATTGGAATAAGTTGTTAACCTCTGTAACCGGGATGGCGTGCGCCTGTAACCAAACAAACGCCATCAGTTTTATGCATAAAATTAACAGGCTAAAACAATATGATTTGAGAAAAGGTTAGGGTTAGGGAAAACATGCCTTTGTGAGGGTTGTGGCTTTAGTTTTTCCTTCGTCACTTGTGCTGGTTGAGCTTCTGTAGTTGGAAGTGAAACTGGCACAGTCTTTACCTGTAATAGTAGCATAAGAAACATTAAACAATCTGTAACGCCCGAGCCCGGTCTGCTACCCATAGTCCACTAAAAACTCGGGTTAATTAGGTCTTTTACAAGCCCACGAAAAAATTAAAATGATGGTGGTGCGAGGATGGCTGATTCTAAGGCATACAGTAGTCTCGCATCTAACTGATGTGGGTTGGGGGTATATACACACCCTTTTTCATATGAAGGATATTCTTAAGTTTGAAATCAGTAACATACCAAGTTCTTATAATGGAGATTATAGAACAATTCAATGTATCTTTGCTTTGCTAACTTCTGATCCTTATTTATTTTCTTCCAAAAGTTGTAAGTGTTGCCCATATTCAACACCTTAGTCGCGTAAATCTTCCATGTGTAGCTGCATATAGAGGAAAAAAGAGATTGTTTCAATCAAAGAACTCGCATTTCATTCTTTACGAGTTCTTTAATTCATGAAGAAAGAAGCATAACATCAAGAAAAGTACTTGTAGACAGTGTTGCCAAATATGGGAAGTGAATGAATGTTTGGTTGAGATAATAAGAACTCACATTTCATCTTTTATGGGTTTTTGGAATCATGAAGATTGAAAAGAAGCAAAAAGCTAGAAAAATGATTATGAAAAAGTGTTATTATCTAAATATGGAAAGTGAATGAATGTTTAGTTACCATTCGTAGATACGCTTTAAACCTCCTGCTGAAATTCTGTTCCAATACTCAGCATCCTCCTTACACTTCTGGAAAAAATCAGCAATCTTGTTGCTCGATTCATCACCATTATTTGGATCGATTTGAAAACCTGAAACCCCATCGATGATGATTTCGGCTGGACCACCCTGATTGGTTGCGAATGTTGGTAATCCACAGTTCATCGCCTCGATGACTGTAAGGCCAAATGCTTCATATAAAGCAGGCTGGACAAAAGCGCCCTTGGTATCAGCAATGCACCGGTAGAGCTCACCATTCCTGTGTCGATCAGTCTGGGCAGCTATCCATCTTATTTGACCCTCGAGTTGGTATTTTTCTATCAACGTGTGCATCTTCTTTATTTCAGCCATTTCTTCCCTATCTTTGGATTTTGAAGGATCAAAGAAACCCGCAACAAGAACAAGATTAACTAAGCTTCTAAGCCTCTGGTTTTTTCCATACCACTCGACTAATCCAGTAATGTTCTTCACAGTATCGAGCCTTGCCATCGAGAAAATAATAGGCTTCGTTTTATCTTCTAAGTATCCACTGTTCTCAAAGCAATTCATATCAAGAATTTAGATATCGGAAGAAAATAAATTTCTATTTACAGTTTTGAACCCACAACACTTACATATGCACATCGTTATCTGCTTTATTAAATAGTAGTTCTTCGATTGCAGGAGCAAACTGTGTGAACCGCTTCTGTTTTTCAGTGTAAGGAAAATAGACAGATTGGTCAGCTCCAGGAGAAGCAATATTGAATTTGGGATCGAAGACATTGATGCCAGAAACAACTCTGCAAAGCCCTGGCATTGTAAATGCTGCATGGCTTTCATACTGCCCAGGCCTATCTTTGCTGCAGGCCATGAAATAAAAGGAATTGTTAGGATAGTTCTACTTAGTTTTTCCTTGGATTTGATTTGGTAAACAAGTGTAGAATTTGCTTGGATGTCCTAACCTTCCAGCAATTTCTTGGTAAGTGCTAGTGATGATAAAATCTGCTGAGTTCATCGAAATTGTATCTGCTGTGAACTGGCACGAAAAGTGATACTTGGGGTCTAACTCCTTCCATTTTGTGTCCGAATCTTCGTACTTGGTCTTCTCTAAAGCATGTGCGATAGTACCCTAATTTGTAAGAAACATGCTAATTTAGTAACAACAAGATATAGAAGAAAGGGAAATTGTATTGCTAAAGAATCAATCGGTTTTTTGCCAAAGCAAGTGGTGCTATACCAGAGTTACTCCAAGTTTGTTCGCCATGAGCGATGCTACCAAATTCCCATCAGTATAGTTTCCAATGATAAGATCCGGTTTCCCTTCCATGAGTTCAATAATTTTAACCGTAGCATCCTATTGCAAAACAAAATATACATACATGAAAAAAATCGATGTAAAACACACCTCCTGGAGTTGTGAAGGAAAATTAAAGGATGTCCCACTGAACGAGGCTAGCTCCCTCCAATGCAAGGTTCGGGGAGGGTCTAATGTATGGAGTCTTATACTTACAACCAGAGAGATTGTTTTGTATCTCCTAGGTTATAGGTAAAGAAGAAAAGCACTTGCCTGAGTAAACTTCTCGAGGTAGGGATAAATATCAAAACGAGAAATCCATTGGCGAACAACTCCTTTTTCAGTCTTAAACGGGATTCGAAGAATGTTGGAGTGCTTTGTGTTGAGGATTGGTTCCAACTCAAGGTTGCATTTTGTCCCTTGAGCATCGGGGATAAGTCGAGTAACCTGTCGATGAAAAATACTCAAGACTGTTATGATTTATATAGCGCAGAAACACATAGTTCTGAACTCTTAGTCATACTCACCACAAGGATTTGAGGCTTCACATTGAGTCCTTGTTGCTTAATCCTAAGGAGCAATTCCTCTTCAAAAGCTACTACTTGATCTAATACATAAACTACCTGACCCCCAGTATCGGGCTTTCCAAGAACATCTGATTGACCAAAGTACCCGTGGACCGAAAACAATACAATATTGAATATGGCTGGAACCCTGCTAAAGAACTTCTCTGTGTTTAACGGGTCAGGCGCCTGCAGTACCTCGGAAAGACATCGTATTGTCTCCTTTACTGTCTCTACGTTATCACCCCATCCTTTCTCGAAGCCCCACTCCTTGAACCTGCAGTGAGGTGTTCGTACATTAACATCACTTTCGAGATCAAAGCTACTATTAGAGAGAGAGGGAGCTAGAGAGAGAACTGAAAAGCATTATTTCACCTTAGCTCAAAGCTTTGGTATGGCGTGCCTTTGGGCAAAGGAGAGATAGCTGCTTCAGCTACAACCAACGCTGCCTGAAGCTTTGAGGCCGTGTTGAGGGTCTCATTGATCATAAGATTCTACATAAATTTTAAGACCAAGAAAAAAAATTATGTAAGCTAATAATTTTGCTTTGCCTACTACATGTATTTTCATCAAAAAAACATACTTCTCCGTGATGATTCAATGACAGTAAGTAGTCGACCAGAGGTTGTGCACTCTCCAAGTCACCGTTTATCTTAGTTGTAATAAACTTTGAAATGAAACTATTTCCATTCCCAATTGAAGAAGACAAAGTCAGATGAGGCATATTGAAATCCATTGCTCCAAAATCAACTTCCAATGCACTTTCGTCACTCGCCCTGAAAATTCGAACGATCAATTTCTGTTTCCCCTTTGAATAAGATGCAAGAAAGAAAAAAACTTAATGCATACCATTTCTCATCAACGACCATGTCTTTGAATTTCAAGTAGTCCGTTGCAGTGATTCCCTCAACCGATAGATCATTAGAGTTAACCTTAACGAATTCCCAGAACCCTGGATTTGGCCTTATAGCAAAGGCAACATGTGGAGGTACAACAGCAGCCTCCTGTAAATATTCAGTATGTATTAATTTCTAGTTATACGTAAAAATCATCTTAGAAATGCTCGAAAAATGCAGAGATATGTAAGAAAGGGAATTTAATTTAGACCTGAGTGGTGCACAAAATGTAGCCGAGTAAGCCCTCTAGGACTTGAGTCCTCTCAGCAGTGTCCTCAATGACTATCTCCATTTCTTCCATTAGATGTACAAGTTTCATCAACCGCTTTCCTTTCTCGACGTACTTTGAAAAGCATCTCTTCATATGGTATCGACTCTGCCTTAAGGCCTCTGGCATGGTGTCGACTATTGACTCTGATCGCTTCAAGGCCGATGTAGAAGCCATTATTTTTTGTGCAAATTTTGCTGGTTTGTTATGTAAGAGGATAGAAAAGAATGTTGGTTTTTTGAGTTGGGTTGAGGAAGTTTATGGCATTTATAGGAAAAGATCATATAGTGTAAAGTTTTTATTCTGTATGAATTGCTTTGATTTTGGTTTGGTCAACTGTTTGGATTTGGGTGTGTTTATTCCTTTAGGAAGAGGAAAGGAGGGCGGATGAAGAGGAAAAGGAACATTCTTTTGAGACACAACATAACAAAAGAAAGGAATTTTTGTCATGGTGAGATGATTCCTAGTTGGAAGCTAAGGCAATCTCTCTCTCTCTCTCTCGCACACACACACATGTAGATGGCGTTGTGATATGATATTGATTCCTTTCTTTTTTTGGTTCATAATCTAAAACATGAAAGATGAAGAAGAAAGAAACACTTCCCGAGCTGAATCGGACAAGGATTTCTGCCTTCTTTATTTAACTACATATTCGAGTGTTCTAAAACTCCCCGCCTAGTTCTGTTTAGGCCCCGTCTAGGTGCTAGGCTCTCTTTACCGTCGCGACTTTCTTAGTCGTCGCCTAATCGAGCAAGTCGGCGTCTACATTATCGGTCTGCCAGATAGATGGAAGAAAGAAGATGAAAAAATATGAAAAATAAGGGGGTTGTCTCGAGACTCATAATTTAGAATGAGAAGGGATTAGGAAGGATATGTTAGATTGTGGGTTGTAGGGGCAGTAGGTAGGTGGAGTAATATCTTCTTTTTTTTTTTTAGTTCTAAACTTGGTTGGGTTATTACTTTGGGGTTGTTGAGAATTGGGATTAAAGGTAGGTTTGTATATTTTTATTCATTTTACAAATATAGACAAGTGTTTGATAAAATGACAAACATAAAAAAAATTAAATTTATAGTCAATGTGTTTGATCTTTGATGTAAATTATCAAAAAAATGGTAATTATGTCTTAATTCTAGACCCCGATTACGCCCCGACTAGTCCCCTAAACGCTGGGCACTAGTATGCCGCCTAACGATTTTTAGAACATTGACATATTCCCTTTGCAAACCGGTACAAGAAATAAACAAAGGATACTAAGGGCTTGTTTGGTAACCATTTCGTTTCTAATATTTTTGTTTCTATTTCTAATTTTTTTTGTGAAAAATAGAAATAGAAATACGTTTGACAATCATTTATATTTCTGATAAACTAGAAACGTTTCTCATTATTCCTCAAAATTTAGAAATGAAAAAAAATCGTTTCTTTTTTAAGAGAAATGATTCTTTTTCAAAACTTATAATTTTAGGCCTGACAATTACAACCTTGAACTCGTTTACCCACCCGACCAAACCGAACCCGTTAATATTTTTGGATTGCACGTGTAACCTGTTTTGATAAAAAAAAAAGTTAACGGGTCGAGTTAAAGTGGGTCGAGAAAATATGGATTAAAGACGAGCCGTCCCGTTTTAACACGTCACCCGTTTAAATCAGTTTGATATTCGGGTTCTAATAAGTTTCGACCCATCACCTGTTCCAACCCAACCCAACTGATGAGAAGTTGCTTATCCACATTTTTTTAATAGTAGATGAAATCATGTGAATTATTATTCTACCCGTTCGAATTGGATATAATATATTATTATCAAAGTTGTAAACTTGTAATGTGTTAATTTTTTTGAAAAAGAATAAAACTTTGTGAAAGGAAATAAAATTGTTTGTCAAAAATGATTAGCTTTTGTTTCTTTTTCATAATAGAAATAGAAACGGCTATCAAACTTGTTTTTGTTTTTTGTCCAAAATAAAAAAGAAATAGAAATAAAGTGAAACAGAAACATATGAAACAAAAAAGAGAAATAAAAATGTTACCAAACACTACCTAACTAGCTGGTTCCTTACGACTAGTTTAATTTGTCCAAAATAGAATCTCTCTAACGGCTTCTTTCTAATGTTAATATCCAAAGGTGAGGCCCGGCCCCGGCTATCTTATGGGCTTAGAACCCAGCTTGAGGACTTGTATTACAGACACAACTTCATGTCCTAACTGAACATTAAACACCTAGGCAGCGTCCTACACCCCTACCTTATCCGTAAGGGTCGAGTTCGGACCGGACTATCAAATGGATTTCAAGCTTCAAACAAATCTCATAAGAGAAAAATTGCGGGTTGGTACAACAGTACTCTTTGCTAGATTTTTAATCGCTTTACTCACGATAATACTATCTAATGTGCCCAGCTCAAATCCGATTACGAGCAGAGCATGCGACAACATCATGTGTCAATCACAACCTCAGATAAAGGAGCGTTGCGCGAGCAGCGAGCACACCAGACAAGAGATTTGACGAACAACCACAACAAATCCCGACTAAGACTACCCGAACTAACGCCTTACCTGTCCGACCAGGGGGCCATTCCCGGGGAACATAGATTGCACTGCAAGCAAACATAGCTTACCTGGACAAGCATGACAGCCACCGAGCAGTGAAGCCTTGAGGCCCAAGGCAAGTTAGAAAGTTTCCTTATATCAACGGACTCTTTCTTTAACCACTCCGAAAATCATGCAAAATCCTGCCAAATGCCTACAATTTAAGGGGCAGTCCTTTGACCCTAATAGGCAACAACTAATTCTAATTTTATAAGGATTTTATGACTCGGTTATATACCCCTCCTAAAACCTAAACAAGGTATAATAATTCTTAAGCCTAAAAACTTTGTCAAATTGTTTTATCCAGAATTCAACACTTACTCTCACACCTGATTGATGCACGCATTTGTCATCACAATGTATGAAAGTTCACTTTAGAGGCTTAATAGGATTGTCGTAATCTAAAGAAATAATTGCGGGGCAGTCTGATTTTCCATAATTTTAATTGCTTCAGCCTGTTGTTTATATTATTAATCGAAAATGTCACTTTTATAGAGAAATAACAATGTTGCCCTTAATGAACACTGAATGGATGATTAGCGTAGTAGCGCGTGAATCGCGGTGCACATGTCTTTTTTGTGATTTAAATATTAAGAGCCAACATTAAATATTTATATACCGCGATACAAATATATTAACTGCGATACAAACACAAACAACCATAATATAATATATTAGCCCTTGCATCATGGTATATAACTTTAATTTTTGTATTTAAATGTTTATATATCGCGGTGTAATTTTTTTTTATTTGGTAGAAGTATTCAATTTTTTGATATATTTGTTTATAAACAATTCCCTTCATAAAAATTAGTTGCACCACGATTGATAAATATATTAATCGCGATACAAAAAGAAGTGATCCGCGATACACAATATATGTTTTACTTTAATTTCTGTATCAAAAATCATGAATGTTAACACTGATGAACCGCAATACAAAATACATATATGAACCACGATACAAATTATATGTTTTACTTTCAATTTCTGTATTAAAATACATTTAATAAAAACAAATTATGAAGTCTAGGCATGCCCCAGATAAAAGGCTACATGGAGAGATCGAAGTCTGGGCATGCCCCATATAAACCTTTATTGTGATAAATCTTCATAGATCAACTTCATGTGATTGTTTATCATCAAGTTGTTTCTTAAGCTTTATCATCAAGTTCATAAAGATTAAGAAAGAAGGAGATGTTTTTTTATCTAAAATTTGTATGCATCCGAGAATCATAAAGTTTGAAAAGAAACTTGATGATAAACAACAACTGAAATTTTAAATAAATCATATGGAGTGAGACAAAATAACAGTAGATAAGCTTGAGAAGAAATGACATTATATATTTAAAGACGAAATAAGGAAGAAAAAGAGTTGTTGTCATTGATTTTTAGTTGTTGATATACGTGCTGGATAGTTTACTTCTTTTAATGCTGGTTGTTGATATTTTGTTCATTTATATATCGCGGTTCACATAATGTTGCACCGCAATTCACGTAATTTTCTGATTGTTGATAGTTTTGCATCGCGGTATATAAATATGTGAACCGCAATGCATCTCGTCCTTATTCGTAGCGCGGTTTTTGCTTATTAAGGGTATTGCAGTCTTTTTGCATTTAAAAGTGGTCTTTTCCAATTGAAAAAATAAATAATTAATTATTTGGTCTCTGAACTATACCAATACTATGTGTTTGGTCCCTGTACTTTTTTTGTTATGGGTTTGGTCCTTAAAGTAGGTTTTTAGTAAGAGATTACCCCCTGACGGGGTTACCGTCAGTTTCGCCGTTATGTTTTTTTGAAAACCCAAATTTACCTTTACGTTTAGCGAGCTGTGCATATACTAAACCATACACAGTCTCTCATTTCCTTCATTTCATCCATTCTATCATCTCACAACACTTCCCTCTACCCTCACTACACTACCCAAACCCTAAACTCAGAGAAATCTCGCGTATGATAAAGGGTTAAGTTATTTCGATTTTAATGCTTTGTTTAGTTTCGATAACCTAAACTTTCTTCCCCTTCATCTACAAAATTAGTTCAATCGATCTTTGTAATTTGAAAATATCAACAGGCCAATCGTGGGCTAGAGCTGGCATTTCTGTTCCGTGGTGTGATTGCAATATTCCAACCCTATTGAAAATTTCACGAACTGATAGTAATCCTGGGAAGCTCTTCTACGGTTGTGCAAATTACAGTGTATGTTCTCAATTTGTTACCATTTTTTGTGCAATAATGAATCAGCAAATAGTTTCTATATAGTTATGGTTATTTTGTTTTTGTTTTGTTTTACAGAAAACATGCAAAGGTTGTGGCTTTTTTGAATGGGCAAATGATGCAAGTATGATGTGTGAAAATTGCACTGAAATGAAAGAGAAGTGGGCAAAAGCTAAAATGTAATTGCTTAAGCTAAAAGAGAGGAAAATGACACTTAAAAAGGAAGTGAAGAGGCTTGAAGTAGAATTGATAAAGAAAGACATGGAAATTGGCATGTTGAAGTCTCAAGTTATAAGCAGTTGGAATGTGAGGAAGTGGGTTATTGTAATTTTCTTAGTATGATTGTATATCACATCTTTGGATCAAACCATAGTGGTATGTTTATGTTACCTATAAAGAGGTAAACTTTGATCAAACCATAGTGGTATGTGTATGGTGGTATGGTTACTGTAAATGTTCTGTTACATTTTGGTTGATGAATTTAAGCAATTGGTAGGTTGTTGAGCTTGAGTAAATGTTCTATAAATGTTACATGCTTGTTGAATTTGAGCAATTGGTTGGTTGTTGATGAATTTGAGCAATTGGTTTGTTACTGTAAATGTTCTGTTACATGTTGCCTATAAAGAGGTTGATTGGTTGGTTGTTGCAAAAAACCATGTTTTGTTGCAAATTGGTTTGTTGCAAATAAGCATATTCTATCTTTGTCCAAAATAACATATCACTCAAAAGTTTACACTTAGAAGTACACACATTTACATTCCCAAATCATAACACAATTGAGTTACTTGCCCAAAAGCACAAGTTTACATGTTCAATTTACCCAACATGTCCAAGATCATAACACAAATCATAACATAATTGAGTTACATGTCCAGAAACACAAGTTTACATGTTCAATTTACCCAACATGTCTAAAATCATAACACAAATCATAACACAATTCAGAACACAATTGAACATGTCCCAACATTTACATTCCCAAATCATAACACAATTCATAACACAATTTACCCAACATGTCCAAAAGCACAAGTTTACATGCCCAAAAGCACAAGTTTACATGTTCAAAGCATACATGTTCTATCTTTGTCCAAAATTACATATCACTTAACAACCTATCACTTTTGTCCAGTGTTAGATTTTGTCAGTACATGTCTTCCCCTCAAAACAAAAGGTGTATCACTACTCCTTGGTGACCCTACAGTATAGATATTGCTAGTAAATTGGCTAGTTGATGTAGCTGGACCTGTTTCATATCCATATGAGGTAGTGAATTGAGTTGGTGGACTACTTGGTTGTCTTGGTCCTTGAACTGGAGGGGCTTGTCTTGGTCCTTGAACTGGAGGCTCTTGTCTTGGTCCTGGTGGAACATAAGTGTCCAAATTCACAGCTTTGGATGCTCCAAGGGCCTACAAATAAACACAATAAACAAAAATAACTGGCAGGTACATTATTTAAGCATGGGGACCAATTTAGACAATCAAAGTAACCAGCATACCTTATAAAATATATCTCCAGCTGGTGTGACATAAATTCCACAAAATGCATGGGTTGGTTCAGCAACAGTATGCACCTTCCTGTGCCTTCCTCTCTTTTTCTTCTCTCCTTCAGGTACTTGAGTTTTCTTCCTACCATCATTTCTTTGCTTAGTATAAACTCTCTCAACAACTGGAGTCTTTCCTTTTTCCTTGGGTGTCCTTTTTTTTCTTGATGTAGCACCAACCTAAAAGAAAAGTAATTAGTATTTGTTTATCAGTTGTAAAATAATACACACAAATACTACCTTAGTTGTAATTGCATCTGGTACTTCTTTATCAGTTTGTATCTGTTTGCATTGAAGTAGCACCAACCTTAAACCAATTGGATAGAAAGATGTTATGCAACAGTAAAGTGCTGCCTTTAAATGTTAAAAATACTAACTTTAAAGTAAAGTAATACCTTGCTTCATTTCTTATTATGACCAAGTTGATTGCAAACACTACATGCACTATCTTGTCCTTGCCTACTGCGTTTCTGTGTACCCCTGGCTTCCTTAGGTTGGTCTTCATCTGGTCCTTTCACTCTTTTTTTCTTAGGTTTCCCTGGCATTACCTTGGACATAGGAGGCTTCAAAGGGTCATTTGTAGACTTTGCCCAATTGTTTTCACATGAGATAGGCTGAATACTTCAAGCATATGTCTTCAAAAATTCCTCCTTCTTATAACAGTTAGGAACATACTCATCTACATTCTTCCCAATACTAACCAACCCAGCAATGGCATGGCAATAGGGAATTCCACTCAAATCTCATTCCCTACAACTGCATGTTCTTTTGGCTATGTCAAATATGTATCCCCATTTCATGTAGTCAACCTGAAACTTGTTATCTCCATTATAGGTTGCAGTCCATAATCTACATTCAACAGTGTTTGCTTCTATTCTCTTTCTAATCTGAGGACATATGACATCCCAATGATTGGAAATTCATTCTCTTCTTTTGTGCAACCTAGTCATTGTGATCATTCTCAAATGTTCCAACAAGTAAATCAGTGGCTTACACCTAGCATCCAGTAAGGTCCCAGTAAACCGCTCAGACATATTATTTTCACAACTATCACAATAACTAAATGTTTCAAAGAAAGCCTTACACCACTTATTTGGATTTCTTTTCATCAGATCATTATATGATTCTTCATCTAACTCATTTAATCTCTGACAATTATTGTTATACATGTCCATGTCAGTGGACCTGGCAATTGCCCAAAAAAAAAACCCTTGTATTCTGCCCCTCTGAATTGTTTTGCCCAATTAACATGCACATGCCTAGCACATGCCCTGTGTTCACACCAAAGCAACATCTCAGACATAGATATGACAAGTCCCTATGTTCAAATCACAGATTTTTAAAATTTTAAAACAAATTTTAACACATGTTATATAATATAAAAGACATGAAATATACCTTTTATTGATCTGAAATAATGGTCCAACCCCTTCCATCCTCCATTTATAAGTCCTTGATAAGATGAGAGAGAAACTAGGCCCATGATCTTTTGTTTTCCACTTGTACAATTCCCCAGGTAACTGGAAACATTTGATTGTTAGCATCCCTTCCCACAGCAATGAGTAACTCTCTTTTCATACACTCTTTGAGAAAACACCCATCCAAACCTATACCTTCCTACCACCAGCTAATAATCCTTTTTTTAGGGCATCAAAATATACATAAAACATCTAAAAATATGGACCATATGCAGGGTTGTTCATGGTATAATACACTTCTACAGTGCTCCCTTCATTAGTCCTCCTCAACTCATCTCTGTATTCCCAAATCTTGTCATAGTGCTCTGTCATTGAACTAGCTCCAGCACCTAATGTTTTTCTCCTAGCCTTAGAGAAAGTTGTCAAAGACACATCCAGTTTATATTTTGCACTTATCTCAGCCTTTATATCTTTGATCTTCCAATAAGGATCATTTTTATTCTTTGGTAGTATTGGGTGGCAATCCATTTTGCTGTTAGTTGTCGGCTTCTCACACCTTTACTACACATATGTTTTGGGTGAAATGTACTTATCCTAAAAGTCTTCATTCCCTTGCCTTCACTTGACCAAATCCTCCAAGGGCATACATTGGAATTCACACAAATTATACAAACCCTCTTTTTTTTCATTCTTCAGAAACTTGAAATCAAAACCCTTTTCAATTGCATATGCACTAACAGCATCTTTAAACTCTTTTGTATTTCTAAATTCCAGCCTTACTGTGAATGTTATATCCTTTGAATCAATCTTTGGATTAAATGATCCATATTTTTTCTTCTTCTTTTTCTTACTCCTTTTACCATTTTCCTCTTCTTCACTCCCTGTACTTAGTTCTGAATCAGTATCATCCATAAATTGTTTCTCAATTGCATCCATTTCCTGTTGGGTCATATCTGGGTTATCATCATCTATTTTCTGAGAATCTGCATTCTTTCTTGAATTACTTTGATCATGATCACTATCCTCGTCATCATCATAATCACTATATTCACAATTTACTTCTTCTTCACTTTCAATAATATACGTCTCATCATCACAACTATCATCACTATAACCATATATCTTCTCTCCCTCGTCATCATTAGCTTCACAGGTTTCATCTCCATCAGCATCATTAGCTTCACAATTTTCCTCTCCCTCTGCACCATTAGCTTTACAATTTTCCTCTCCCTTAGCATCATTAGCCTCACATCTCTCATCTCCCTCATCATCAGCCCTACTTTCTAGTGTACCAATTACGCAATCAACTACCTCAAGCTTATCTACATCATGTTCAACATGCATATCTATATCTATGAAACCAATATCTAAATCACGAGTACTAGACTTATCAGCTACATCACACATTATGTTCACTTCTGCATCACTATACATCCTTCTAAGTCCAATATCTAAATCATTTCCTGGAATCACATACCAAATACACTTAACATTTTTATAATTACATAATTCTTCAACCGCACTCTTTAAACAAACAAAAGAGATATAATCTGTGTCAACTTCATTAATAACCTCAACACTATCCCCTGTGAGAACCCAAAACCTACTTGTATAACTTGTCTTCTATACTTGTTTAACATGATTAGAAGGTGTATTTAACATGCTAGTAGTATCCCTAACATGTTTGACTTGATTGCATTCCTTGATCGAGCCGTAATTGTCTTATCGAACTCTTATTGCCTTGCATGCTCTAGTTTGGCTTGTTCTTGCTCGGGCTTTGATCTTTTGGACTTAGCCAAGACCATGAGGGACTTTTATCATTGTTTTAGGACCCTTAGTACTCATTCCATTGCTTCTTTGAGTTGTATATGCCTCGTGTGCGTTATACGTTCAATTCTGGACCTGTTTGACCTAACGTTTGGCCTGAGGAATCGTTCCACTCTGCCAACCGAACATCTTGGGCATTGTTCGGCCCCAAGAACCAAACATTATGAAGGAAGTTCGGCCCTATGAACCGAACTGTTTGGATTTCAGCATGACGGGAATTTTCTGCATTGTTGGTTGATTACGATTGTACCCTTACTAAACCTCTATCATTTGTGACCTTAATCACTTGTATTAGAACCTAATTAGTCTAAAATAAGCCTAATTGAGATTGTTAAACCTATTTCCATCACTCATCTTGTGACAAGTGTACTCCACAAACACTTAATTGAGTTGAATTCTTCTACATTAGTTGGAGACTTCCCTTTTACGATTTATTTCTTCTCTTCTTCTTCCTTGGTCTGGAGAGAGCTTGTGCGTGAGAGTCTCGGTGAGATACGTGCGTGAGGGTTTGACTCCCAAGTGATTTCAAGACCCACTTGTGATTCCGAGACAACCGTTACGAAGCCGCCGTCGAGTAGATCGATTGTCACTAAATAGTTTTCTTGCTTCGTCTTTTGCTTGCCTTGAGGTAAGCTATCGATTTCCCTTAGGTCCATGTTAAAGATAACATGCTACCCCCTCGTTCTTCCCTTCTCTCATGTCTAAATCATGCTCTCCTTGTTTTCTACCATGATATTAGTGTGTTTAGAGAGTATGAATATCTGGGAATTATAGACCATGAATGCAAATGTTTTGATTTGGATACTAAGCCTAGAAGTAAAAGTGTTCTATGCTACGTTATAAATAATTATTGTTCTTGGGTCATAGACTTTCAACCATTATTTGGGAAACCGTGATTCTAGGGTTCCATGATTTGGGAACTTGAGATTAATTTTAGCTATGGTTATTATTTGGGTAATGACCTAGTTTAATCGATGCGATAACTTAGAAAAGAGTTTGAAATGCAAATAGTGTTTTAACTCTACTTGGTTGATTTATAGAAATGACTCAATGGAGTCGACATTAGTGAGCTATTGAACAATACCGGCTCAATGATCAATCCCTACGATGCTATTACATGCGTTCCACTAGAAAACTAATTCTAGACTCCTGAATTGGATTGACTATCATGCTTGTTCATACATGACATAATAAATGCATACTTGATATATTGAGTTCACTCTTGTCGAGCTCAATCCTACTTGTTTATTGATGAGAATTATATCCTTGTCTTGAACGAGGACGCTCTTGTCGGACTCGTTCCATACTTGTTTCATTGTTGAGTATATATTACTTGGCATTGCATGAGTCCAGCTGGCATACTTGATCCTGTCACACACCCTCCACTGCTGGCCACAGTGGGGAAGAGCTCTCTCTGGCCAACCAATACGCGCCCATTAAGTGACTACTTGTTTTCCCGAGCATATCCTCGGAAGATCGATGTATTATCACACCCATCGATTCCTGCACGTCCTGAAGGTGTTTGTTTTGCAGGTCTACGCAGCAGCCGGCTCTTCAAATATCCTTAAAACTATGTGAACTATGTGCAATAATGTGCATCTTAAATACTTGATCTCCATGCTTGTAATATTGTCTTGCCCAATGTGTTGCATATTTCCATGCCATGCATGATTGATAGCTTACGAGTCTTATGACTTACCCGTTCCCATGTACCTTTTTTTTTAGATCCTAGCAGGACAGGACCTTCTCGTTGAGGCTCGTGGTGCTCTTACTCTTTAGATCTCTTTTGGTCAGACTTTTGCGGTTGAAGAGGTGGTTTTAAAAGTCCTCTTCTATTCTTTTATATTTTGCAAGGACGATGGGTTTTAAAGCTAGTCACCTAGACTACGCTTGGGAATGTGTATAGACTTGTACTCGTGTATCCCTGTTAGCTACTTGCAGTTCTAACTCTTGTAGTATGTATACTCCTTTTGATGCCGGCAATTGTGTTAGTCGTGCCTTGTATATCTTGTTATTGTTCACTACGTATAGACTTCCGCTGAGCATCCCATTAGTTCTTATTTATTTTCTTGTCCTATGAACTTTTTTATCAGGTGAAAAGATTTTTAAAATACCGACCTTTAGTGTCGAGTCTTGTTGCGACTGAAATGTTGCGTCACGTCAGTTTTAAAATATTTTTGAGTCCTTGCATGTTCGTCTTTTCTTGTCTCTCTCGTCTTGGGCGCTCCGGTCCGCGGTTCCATCTCGGGTCCGGGGTCGGGGTCGCCACATCCCCAGTGTATTTCAACACACTATCTATCACAAATCTACCCCCCATGGTGCACAATTAAATTTAAGATACTCATTCTGCAAACAAATGGTATATACATCAGAGAAGCAGCCTAGGTGGTAGACATCATCAATAGTAAATAATGTTGGGGTACAATTTTTGTCCCCCACTATGCCCCCCACACATTACCCTTTATAAACTTACCCCATCTCCAGGCTACACTACTACACACTACACATGCACATCAGGTGGTCCAATATAATATAAATAGATAAGCATAAGCAATTGTAATACCCTATCCCACATCGGGTAGATGTGGGACTTGTGTTTGATTTATAAGGTAGTCATGTGCTACTACTGGGCACCAACATCATCCATGGACTTTTGGGTCGGCTTGTGGTGGGTCTGATGACCCAAGGTGCTGCGTGCTCAGTGGGCCAGTGTGTGGGCTACACGTAGCGGACCGGGCTCTTGGGCTCGGGTCGTTACAAATGGTATCAGAGCGGGTCCCGACTAGAAATGTGGGAACAAAGTGCTGTACAGGCCAAAGTGCTACACCGCAGAAGGTGGGAGCCACATCTTGATCCTCGTACGAACCACCTCTTGATTCCTGCATCGCCTGGGGTATGATTCGGACTTGATGAGGACGTCAAGGATTTGAGTGAGGGAGATTGTAATACCCCAATCCCACATCGGGTAGATGTGAGACTTGTGTTTGATTTATAAGGTAGTCATGTGCAACTACTGGGCACCAACATCATCCATGGACTTTTTGGTCGGCTTGTGGTGGGCCTGATGACCCAAGGTGCTGCGTGCTCAGTGGGCCAGTGTGTGGGCTACACGTAGCGGACCGGGCTCTTGGGCTCGGGTTGTTACAAATGGTATCATATCGGGTCCCGTCCGGAAATGTGGGAACAAAGTGTTGTGCGGGCCAAAGTGCTACACCGTAGAAGGTAGGAGCCACCTCTTGATTCCTGCATCGCCCGGGGGTACAATTCGACTTTGACGAGGACGTCAATGATTTAAGTAGGGGAGATTGTAATACCCCATCCCACATCGGGTAGGTATGGGAATTGTGTTTGATTTATAAGGTGGCCACACACTACCTCTGGGTATCATCATCATCCATGGATTTTTGAGTCGGCTTGTGGTGGGCTTGATGACCCAAGGTACTGCGTGCTCAGTGAGCCAGTGTGTGGACTACACGAAGCGGACCGGGCTTCGGGCTCGGGTCGTTACAACAATAATAAGGGGTCTACTTTTCATCCCTCAAGTATGACTTTACAGACATATCACATTAGCAAAGAGACCACTTTCAATAACAAGATGGACATATCACATTAACATTAACAGAGAGACCACATATTTAAACAACAACAATAATATAGTGACATCAAGAACATCCAACAAAACCAATAAAATATGACCTAAAGTTCTATAAAATAACATATAACATAAAAGCCCCCCAAAAATATACATTATAGGTGGCTCAATTCTTACCAATTGACTTAAAAAACATAATTAGACATTGAAACAAGAAAATGTAAGTTAAAAATCGACTACAAGTACCATAAAGCACAGTCAAACTGAGAAAGAACTAAGCTTGACAAAAAAAATCGGAAAAAAACCCATGTTGAAATCGAAGGAAAACATAAACTATAATTTCGTACCATAAAGCCATTAACAGGTTAAAATAATGTTATAGATAAGCATAAACACTAATTAATTTCGTACCTGTTGTCTTCAATGCCTACGATTCTTCAGAAGACGACTAGATCATGATCTCTGAATTTAGGGTTTGGCATAGTGTAGTGAGATGATGAACTGGGTGAAATGGGGTTGGTCCTTAATTAAACGACAGTGTCTCTCTTAGTATACGTCTCGCTAAACGTAAGGGTAAATTTGAGTTTTCAAAAAAAAGATAACGGTAAAACTAACGGTAACCCCGTCAAGGGGTAATCTCTTACTAAAAACCTACTTTAAGGACCAAGTACATTACAAAAAAATACAGAAACCAAACACATAATATTGATATAGTTCAGGACCAAATAATTATTTAATAAAAAAAAACTGAATAAATTAAAAACTCCAAAAAATGAACTAGTTCAAGTTTTGCCCTAATCTAAAACGTTCAAAAATCCACCGAAGTGGACCGGCCCAAAATATTCCAATATCCATAACTGCTTACAGCGCGGCTTCCCCAATTAGGGTTTTTCCAAACCCCTTTCCATCGCTATATAATCTCGCTATCTCTAACCAATCTGCTCACTGGAAATTTTCGCTCCCTATTCTCTCACATATTCATAGCAATTCCTTTTTATCAAACTCTTCTCAATTTTATTTAAAGTTGTCAATGTTTACTGCGTCGAAAATACTGATTACCAGCCCTATCTCTTAATTGGGTGTTGAGTATGAGCCGACGCCATAGTTGTTCCACTTCTGATTTTTTTCGATTTGGTAAGCCTCACAATTTCGATTGTCTGCTGCTAATTCAATTCAGACCTGGAGAAATTCTTTATATCTTAATAAATCTGTTAGAATTCTATTTTCGTTTGTTTTTAATGTGAATTGATGGAAGTGATGATTATTTCCCCAGATGATCGAAGCTGAAATAACTGAGCGCAATTTGTTAATTTTTCTCTTTTTTGAGAAAAATCCAAGCCAGAATTCTGATCCATCCTTTTCACATATTCCTCTTTTTTTGTTGATTTAAATTGGTTATTTACGAAATAATAATAGGAAGATGGAATTGATGATTATTTCCCCAGATGATCGAAGTTGATTATACTGTGCTACTATTAAAGTTTCTCTTTTTTGAGAATCCAAGCCAGAACTCTGATCCATCTCTTATCCATTATGCTCTTTCTTGTTGTATTTCATGATTTTGATTTGTTCTATTTTCTCTCCTCAGCTGGATTTGTGCGTCAAACATTTTTTTACATTATTTGTTGATTTCCTTAAATGTTTAAAAAAATTATGATTGAGAGAATGTATATAATAGGCTTTATGGAAGTGATGAGTTTTTCCCCAGATGATCGAAGTTGATTATACTGAGCGATTATTAATGTTTCTCTTTTGAGATTCCAAGCCAGAACTCTGATCCACCCTTGAAACTAGTTTTCTACTCCCTTCGTTCCCCATTACGAGCAAACACCATCTGTTTAAAAGTATTAACTTTTTAATAAAATGCCATTTGTAGTAGCTTGTTTGGTTAAGTTCCCCATTTCAATTTTTAGCTAATGGATTTGAAAATGGGGCCTTTGATGTTGGTCCTTTTTTGGATAATTTGATATGATAGAATAGAAAATCTCTCCCTTCTTGTTTATTGATCAAAAAGGTAGTTAAGATATGATGTTTGATGAGTGACTTTCTTAGTAAGTCTAATTGATGATCCAAGTATTTGGCTAAATTAAAAGTTGTGCAGTTTGTGAATTCAAAGACTGGCCTTCTTAAATATGTATTTGACTGATGTGTTATTGTCTTTGTGTTTATGGTGGCCTAATATTGCAATTCCTTGATCGTTTGTCTGGTGGATCAAGGACTCTATCGTTACGTCATATTGAACAATTTAAGCATAAACACATGTATAAACATGCGTTTATGTGTCTCCCTTTAGCTCCGAACTTTCCTTGCTCGGGAATTTTTGGTGACAAGGAAGATACAAATCTTTTTCTTTGTTAATTTGTTACTCCCTTTGTCCTGGCTACATAGCCCGGAACGGAGGGATTATATAGTATTGCAATGTTTTATTAAATTTATGAGAATGATGAGAAAATCAGACGGATTCCCAATGATTTTTCTTTCTAATTTGGAAGAGAGTATGATAGTACAACCAGCTACTTCTGACTCATATTTATTTATTATGTTTGAATTCTTGAATGTGAACTCGTTAGAAAAACATCTCAAAACAAATTAGTGGAATATGTTGGTGTTTCTATTTGAAAAGAGTGCCGGTGATGCAAGGAAAATATTTGCTACTCTTGATGGGAATTCCCATTTGATGATTCTTATTCCACCAAGATCTCTGAGGCCTCATCATTTTAACTGGTGTTCTTTGTTGTATTGCATTGATTTTGATTTGTTCTATTTTCTTTCCTCAATTGGATTTGTACACCAAATAGTTTTGAACTTTATTTGCTAAATTTCCTCAAAAATTACAAAACATTATGCTCTGATTGAGTGAATATATAAAATAGGAGAGATGGAAGTGATGATTATTTCCCCAGATGAACGAAGTTGATTATTTTGAGCGATTGTTAATGTTTCTCTTTTGAGATTCCAAGCCAGAATTCTGATCCACCCTTCCAACTTGTCCACTCCTTCAATTTTAGTTAGTAATTGTTGAGCAGAGATTTTAGAATTCTTGTTTTGTTCAATGTTTTTTTCGTACTATTATCATGAAAGTTCTTTATTTTTGCTTGTAACTCTAAATTCCAGCTTGGAATTGGAATTGGAATTGTGGGCTTTAATGTATTTTCCATTGTTTGGATCATTAAAAGATTGGGTAAATTTCAAGTGTGTACAATTTTAGAAACATATTTTTATCTAGGATCATTAATTTTTTCGTCATTTCATTAAATTACAAATTGATTGTCAAATGACAAACTTGTCATTAATGAAGACAAGTCATCTTGTCCAAATAACCAAAAATGTTGATGTCAATGCTTGACATTACGGTTGTTTTGATAAATTATTCAAACAAAAAATTCAAACAAAAAAATCAAAAATTATGATGCCAAGGCTTGGTATTAGTGTTCTTTTGACCGTTTATTCAAGTAAAAAAAATTTTAAAAAATTTGATTTCAATACTTGGTAACAAGATTGTTTTGACAATTTATTCTAGTTAAAGAACTCAAAAATTCTTATGAGTCTTGGAATCAGTGTCGTTTTCACAATTTAATCAAGCTAAAAAAATTCAAAAAATCCTGATTTCAAGGATACACTTTATTCAAGGCAAAAAAATTCAAAAAAATCTGATGCTAATGTTTGGTATTAGGGTTGTTTTAACAGTTTATTCATGTTAAAAAAATATAAAAAATGTTGATGTCATGGCTTGCCGTCAGGGCTGTTTTGACAAATTATTCAATCAAAAAAATTCAAAGAATTCTGATCAGGGTTGTTTTGAAAATTTATCTAAGTCAAAAACATTCAAAAAAATTCTGATGCTAAGGTTTGGTATTAGTGCTATTTTAAAATTTTATTCAAGCCAAAAAATTTAAAAAATGCTGATGTTAAGCTTTTGTATCAGAGTTGTTTTGACAAATTATTCAAGCAAAAAGTAATCAAAAAATTTTGATGCCAAGGGTTATTTTGAAAATTTTTTGAAGCCAAAAAAATTCGAAAAATTCTAATGTCAAGGTTTGATATTTTTGACAATTTATTCAAGCAAAAAAAATTAAAAAATGCTATTGCCAAGACTTGGCGTTATGGTTGCTTTTACAATTTATTCAAGCTAAAAAAATCAAAAAATTATGATGTCAATGCTTAACATCAAGGCAGTTTTCACATTTTATTCAAGCAAAAAAAATCAAAAAATTCTGATGTTGGCTTGACATTAAGGTTGTTTTGACAAATTATTTAAGTTAAAAAAAATTCAAAATATGATGATGCCAAAGCTTGGCATGAGGGCTGTTTTGAAAATTTATTTAAGTCAAAATCTAGTTCTGATAATATTTTCCTATAGAAGGAAAAAAACAATAAATGTTGCATTTCATATTGGAGACACGAAAACACAATTTTATTATTATGGAAAACCCAATACAAAGCAACTCATAAACAACCAAATATAAACCTGTTCTCTTGTGACGCGTAGACTACGAGTATGGCTACACCCAAATACTGTGTATGAGTCTAGAGTTCATCCTTAATGGGTACACTTCTTGGGTTGTCTGAGGTCAACTTAAGTGGATAAGAGGCCTCCATAGCTATACCACACAATCCTTCAACGGCGTTGATACCTCGCTGCATCCTTATGTAACCATGTTCTCCCCATTCAGGTCCCCATGAGTTCTTGACAATCCAGTACTTGGTTCCATCTTGAGCTGTTCCATACCCTACCACCGCCACTCCATGGTCAAGTTCGGTGCCACAGTCTCCGCTGAACACTCCCTGCATTTCCCACAACTCTTTGTAAAGTTTTCTATATATAGTAATCCAGTCAGAAAACAGGGCTTGGGCCCCCAAGCCCATATTTTGTACACACCATTAACCCAATCTGGCTTAAATGGCCCCTTCCAAAAACATAATCAGTGTTATCGTGATTCATTCAGAAATTAGAATACAGGAAGTGCACAGAAAAATGACAGTACCTCGGAATAGAACTGCAAATCAGAGCCACCGGCATCTATTGCAACTGATATAGGCTGGTTGGCAACTGCTTGCATAAGGGCATTCTCGTCATTTACAGGTACCATTTCGTGGCCATCAATTTTCACTACTGGAGCATTCATCTGCATATATACACAAGTCAAAGAGGTTCAAAAATTATCACCAATGCTCCCAAAGAGTCCACGTTTGTATATATTAGTCGTGCAACAACGAGTGCATAAGATGCTTTACTGTTTGTATAGACGACAATGACTATATATGGCATTAACAAAAATGTGCATTAGATAATTAGTCAAACCTTGGATGAATCACAATTCCCATCCTTTGCACCGTAAGGGTAAATTTGCTCTGTTGTAACTCCACCATTTTGCTTAATGAACTCATACGCATTCTCCATCAATCCTCCATTGCAACCTTGGTTATCGGATTCACAATCAACAAGTTCTTGCTCGGATAAAGAGACTAGCTGATTTGTCTTTATTTTGTTAATACCCTCAATCCCAACTATGGTTGAAAATGCCCAACAACTCCCTGCAACATTAACCTCATTAAGAAATAAAGTAGAATTTTTAGAAGCATATGAAAAGATATTTGAGAGGAATCTTACCGCATTTGCCTTGGTCCTTTACAGGAGTGACAGCTCCATTCTTCCTCCAATCAACAGACGCTGGTAAATTATCTACCTTCTCATACATGAACCCGGTGACGCCACGTTCCCCACGGAGCATTCGATAATGCTTAACCTTGGAGCTGTAACCGCTTCTGAACTCATGGTTGGTCATATCAGCAAACTTGTTAAGCTTCAACTTGTAGGGCTTGTCCATTTGGTTCACTTTGTGAACGTGATTCACATTCGCCTTGAACACATTGAAACGCTTCCTCTTCTCGGTGAGATCTCTAGAAACCGTGTGGTGGCTCCTCCACCTCTCGTACAAGTCCCACATGCTCTCCTCTGAGGCCAAGTCCTTTTCAGTAAATTCAATGCAATTTGCCACTGCAAATACTAAGACTAAAGAAAGAGCAACCAAGAAAACCTTACCCATCTCCATAACTATGAATTATGATATTCCAAATTTGAATTGAGTACCAACAGGCATGGAGCGATTCAATTTATATTTTGGTTGAGCATCTTTTTCACAGGAAATAAGGAAAAGTGAAGTCTGCTATTTTTAGAGGTTATATTATGCTATTTTTAGAAGAAAGGGGTGGGGGTTGTATAGATATCTCATTTTAACATGCCAACCCACGTTATCTTTGCTACTCTTTGTATAGAAGATTCTTTATATAGAAGATGACGACTTTGGTTAGAGTTGTTATAGAGGGTCAGGGTCTGCGACACGATTTCTAGCAGGTGTGATGATAAAAGATTTTTGTTAGTTTCGGCCCTCAATTTTGTTGATAATTTAGGAAAACTGTGTATCATCGGCGAAATTTGTTGGGAAAATTGTGTGGAGTGTGTAAACATAATAACAAATTGGCAACAAAACAGGTCATACATAAATACCAACAAAACAAAAGACTAATTAATATTTTCTTAATAGCAGCTGATAAGAGCATCCACAATGGGCAATTCTTAGACAATTCCCAAATTGTTTAAGAATTGTTCACCATTGTGGACAATTCTCATTTGGGAATTCCTCCCAAAAATTCCTGATTAATAATCGAAGAGAGGGAGAGGGAGATGCATGAAGGAGAGTGACGACCACCGCTGGCTTCCAAGGGGCGCGTGCGCTACACGCACGATTGGGAGAGTTGAGGAGTTCACCATGGGTCATGGCTGTCTCCACCCACCAGCTTTTTAATTTTTTTTTTTTGAAGTTAAAGAATTGGACCGCTTTTTATTTATTCATTTCCTTTTTATTTTTTGAATTTTTCAAATTGTAACTGTTTTTTATGCCTTTTTATTTTTAATTTTTTTAAAAAAAATTAAGATCGTTAAAATTTAATGAAAATTATAAATTAATAATACATTTGTTTTTTAAATTTATTTGTAATATTTAATAGTATAATTAACATTATAAACAGATTGAATTTATTTATATTGCTTATTTGAATATGTAATATATTAATAAAAATTATAAACTGATTACTTTATTTATATTGCATATTTGAATATGCAATATATTAATAAAAATTATAAACTAATTAATTTATTTATATTACATATGATGCGTCCAAGAAATCTGGATGCACTGAATAAGCCAAATCCGTACACCTGGCTTTCAACGTGTATATAGATCCTCAAAGCCCAACTCTGCAATGCAAATGAACAAGCGTGAACTGAGCAGGGGCACTCCCTGCAAAGGCCCTCCGGCGTGTGAATCAGTATATGAATTAATAAAAAGAGTAAGCAATTTGGCAGAGTTTTGGCTAGAGAATTAGATTGCGAATACCTCTCTCCATATTTTGCCAAGCTTTTATATACGCTGGAAGGCATAACCGCCAACAACCATAAGTAACCACCCATCATCGACATTAACTGCCCATGATCTCCGTTAACCGCCCATAAATGCCATTAACTACCCCATAAACGGTCATGGCCTTTAATGAAAACACATTAACTAGTCCACAAATGATAACGGTCTAGCTAAAGAATTTCCCGGTCATTATTGCTGGCTAGAATTCTTGCTCGGATGTGACCACCCTCAGCTAACACCTTGATCTTTCCCGAACATGAATGTCCTCAACTGATGGCAGCTCTTACTGACGAGTACGAGTAACCATGCTCGTATATCAATTTTGCTTGTTAGCTGAGCCCCCATCTCGCGAGTAACTTACCTGATAGAAACTAAAGTTATGCCCGCTTGCTCGCATAAAAACTGTTGCTCGCTTGCTCGGAAGAAACACGAGTGGCTCACGTGGCTCACGGGCCTATTGGGCCATTCAACCCCAACTCCTTGTCTTACCGAGTATTCATGCTCGTGACGAGGAGGAACCCAAAAAATTCAAAACACGCTTCTCTCAAATAATTTTGGAGCCAGAAATCTGAAGAGGCGGCAAATCATGAGTCGTTTTAAAGAGGCGTTTATCGACAGTGTGAAACGTCAACCGCCAACCGCCAGTCTGAAAAAGCAGGCCCAATTCCTTACGCCGTATTAAATGCCGCCTCGTTCACCGCGCCTCGTGCTTCGAGCCCAATGATTTGAACCCTCAACCGGCGGTTTTGCTGGGTATAAAAGGCGAAATTCTCCCCTTTTCGCAACTTTACACTCCATACAATTCGTAGACGCTTGAAGGAAAGAAGAACAAAGCTAAGGATTCTACAGATCCTCAGCAAGAGCCAATTCCCGGATTCAATCCCTCTCAAAACTTTCGGAAGCAAAATCAAGATTCTCCAAAACTTCCAGGTATTTCACGTTTCCTTCCTCATTCTCCCACTGCATTTTCTTCTTTTGAATTCTGAATTAGGGTTTATACTATTTAAACCCCTTTTCTGTTTTTCTGCAAATTGTTCATCCAATTGATGCAATAGACCAAAATCCAACCCCCTTTGCTCTTCTCAAACTATCAGCCCTTTTCAATCCAGACCAAGGAATCGAGAAATCTATGATCAGTGCCCCGCTCACTGTTCTTCCAACCCATTCGCCAATCTCAATTTCACTTTTGTCATTGTATCCCAATTGGTCAATGTTTAACCCGCATTTCTCGATTCCCTTTCCTGTAGGATGTCTATCGAAGATACAATGTTAGAAATTGAAGGCCGGAGCTACGACCATAAAGCTCCAGAAGAAATGCCTCTGTCCTCGACCTCATCTTCCGAAGAAAGCGAGCAAGATGTGATTCCACTAATTACTCGCCGACGAAAACCCGTACAATTAAGCGAGCAACAAATAAACAATGGCCCCCAAATCCCTTGTGAAAACGTGCGAGCAGATGATCTTCCTCGTTTAAACGACCAACTACCCGGGCCAAGCCAAACTTTATTCATTCCCGCCTATTCGTATTCCTCCCCCTCAATCAGGTGGGAAGATTTGAACTCCGAGGAAGAGGTTAGTACCTGGTTCTACTATTTAGGAATGTACCCAAAGCTTTACCGAGTTCGCGCTTTTAACTTAGACATAGACAGCGAAGGCCACAACTTTCAAGGGGACAAAATGGTATTTTATTTCGACTTCTTTCAAGTCGGGCTTCGTCTCCTTCTCGACCCATTTATTGTCGAGTTAATGAATGCATCCAACACTCTCCCCTGCGATTTGACTTTAACCACTGTTAGGTTCCTAGTGTCATTCACTGTAGCTTGCCGATCACTCGGGTTTGAACCCGATATGACTTTATTTCGTAAATTCTTCCTTCTCTCCCTTGACAAGAAAACTGGTCGCATCAATAGCCGCTCAAACCACGGGTTCTTTAAGCTTCTTACTGATGGTCCCAACAAAGTCGATGGTTGGGACTCGAAGGCTTTGCTCGTTGAATCGAGCATAGGCGCCCTTCGCACCTACATCGGCGACTCACGGACTTCCGGCGACAAAGATGCCTACCGAGCTGGGGAACCTCGAATAGTTAAAGCTTTCAGGAATCTACTAGGAGCAAGAGAAGGGCAAGCAGGACAGGATTTTGTGCTTGACTGGCGAGTTCTCACTTCCGACCTTGGTCTTCTACGATCCGCGGGAATCTCCTACTTACCCATTGAAGGAGTTGAACCCCGAGTTGTTCTCGATCCAGAAACTCCTCATCCATACTGGGGCTCTTGCCATGGGAAGAAATTCCCTAGTGAGTGCGAGGAATGTGCTTTCATGGGAGTTCTCCGACCTTCTTTCTCGTTATTTGGTTACATCTCAACTGCATCTTACTTCATCATCCTTTTTTGATTACTTCACAAATCTATGCTTTTTCCTGGCTAACATTCGCTTTATCTTACACAGATATGAGGCAATTAACAGATGTCACCAAGTTTATGCAAGCTGCAAAGAAGAGCTCCAACAAGCGAGCTAAAAA
This sequence comes from Codonopsis lanceolata, assembly GCA_013146195.2. Classification (NCBI taxonomy): domain Eukaryota; kingdom Viridiplantae; phylum Streptophyta; class Magnoliopsida; order Asterales; family Campanulaceae; genus Codonopsis; species Codonopsis lanceolata. The sequence continues at coordinate 26,000,303 of CM028377.1, read as the reverse complement.
CTTGTCAACCCAGCCAGCTATCAATCTTCCGACGGTCCCGGCCAACACTTCTAGCCGAGGGAACAAAAGCGCCAACAACGAGCCCGATCAACTGCGGCGGCTTCTATCCCAATACCTGGCATGCGAGCGATAGCGTCTCTCGCCTATCATCAATGTCGAGCCAAGCGAAAGCCGAGGAGGAACAGAGGCGGAACAAGGCTATGTCGAAGAAAGCGCCCCCCCAACTCCCCTCCTGGCAGAAGGAAAACTTCGTCATGCCCGACGACCAGCCCAAAGCTGCTGCCCTCATTAGGGAACTCGCTAATGTACCAGATCTCCACAACATCGCTATACACAAAAGAAGTGGTTTCAGACTCTTCTTGGACTCGGTTTGATAAAGCTTGGCGCACCACAGTGGAGTCCAGAAAAAGTATGCCGACCAAGCGAGCTCAGTTTTGATCGGGGAGATGGGAATGTGCATGACCAAGGTAACACCTTCTTCTTACCACTTATTCTCCTTTCCTTTTTTTCTCTTTTAAGCTGTAACTTTTTTGACAGATTGCCAACAAGTCAATTTTGATGTACGAACACCTGATCACCAATCTCAACAAAAACAACGCTACCGCTGAGACGAAACTCGACCAACGAGAAGAATGCCTGGAAGAAAAAATTAAGCGCATCAGGTGACCTCAAGAATACCGAGGAATCCCTCACGAGCAAGGTGACCGAACTCTCCCAAATCGAAGCGGAGAAGAAAACCTTGGAATCTCAGCTAAGCCTTTCTAAAAAATCCGAGGAAGCAGCTTTAAACAACATAGGAAAGCTGGCAGCTTGCCAAAATGACTTGGAAGGCTGCTAATGCCACGATCACCGACCTCGGCGAAGGCGGATGGAAGGCCGGTTCTTTGACAAGTGAGGAACAAAGACGACAAATCATCGAAGATTACAAGAGCTCAAGCGACTTCGCTACTAGTGTTGAAGGTGAGGCGTACCCCTTCTTTTTACAAGGCATGAACCATATTTTAAGGCGGATTACTGCGGCGGGCTAGAAATCCGCCAGAAACAGCTCGTGAGTGGGGAGCCAACCCATTGTTTAGCTCGTCTGCTCGCCCCGGCCATTCCCTCGTGCCCTTCAATGAAGACGAACTGGAGTCACTGGCCGAGACCGATGTTGAGAAAGGTTTATCCCCATGGAATCCGCCTCCTATCACTAATCCCACTGTCATCGAGCTCATGACACAAATCTGGGCGTCTCAAGCTCCCCCATCAACCACTGACCATGCTCAAGACCAAGCCGATGATGAAGTCACAATCCTAGAAACAACCGAAGGAACAGAGGAACACCTCTACAAGCGACAACAACAACGCCTGTGTGCTTGAAATTACAACAATGGCTGCGTGCCTTTCGGCCTCCGTGCCTTGTCTCACAAACAATTTAATTTTTATGTCGTAATATTTCTACTCGCTTGTCTTTATTTTTGGATGACGCCTTGTATAAGTTTTTCTCGAACAAAATAATCCTTTACTCGCTCTAAAGCGATCACTATTTAGCCAAGTTATCCCGCTCGAACACCAACTACTTTTACGAGCATAAAGCCCTCTATGCTCGTAAAAAGAGACTAATCGAGAACCGGGAAACCTCTCCTCAAACCTTTTCGAACATAAAGCCCTTTATGCTCGAAAAAAGATAATTAAGGAGATATTCAACTCGAACACCAACTCTTTAACCGAGCAAGAAAAACTCATGCTCGATAAAGAGAATAATCGAGAAAACAACAAGAACCAACTCGAAGACCAACTTTCCAAACATAAGGTTGGAAGGACAATCGAGTTTCACCATTATTAATTGCCATAAGAAAAAGGATCAACGAATTACATATTGCTAATCAATTACCAATAGTATTTCTTCAAATGATCCGCATGCCATGGATGTTTTAACTCGTCACCATCCTCTGTTCGCAACATGTAAGTGCCTTCCTTAATGATCCTTGAAATCTGGAAAGGACCTTCCCAATTTGGTGACAACTTTCCCCACTCATTTCGATGACCGTTGCCTCAATTTTACGAAGGACCCAATCCCCCGACAAGCGATCGACCACGTACCCTTTTATCGTGGTGAGCTTTTGCTCGCTGCTTATAGTTTGCCATTCTCATCTTGGCTTCCAACCGTTTTTCCTCCAACAGATCCAAATCAGCTGCTCGAGTTGTGTTATTAAACTCAACATTGTAGTTTAAAACCCTATGAGTGGGCAAGTACATCTCTACTGGGGCCATAGCATCAGACCCATAAGCTAAAGAGAAGGCTGTTTCACCTGTTGGACCCCTTACTGTCGTTCTAACCGCCCACAAGGCTAAAGGCAGTTCGTCTACCCATCTTCCTGCTTTTTCTTCCAGATTCCTCTTCAAGACATGCAAAATTTGTTTATTTGCTGCTCCGGCCTGCCCATTGCCTTGTGGATACGCCACAGATGATTGCCAATGCTTCACCCTCATTTGCTCGCATGCCTTAGTAAACTTTTTGGCGAGTCCCATGATCGGAAACAATTGCTCGCGGGACTCCAAACCGACACCATATGTGCTCGTGAACAAAGTCGATAACATTTACCTCACTTATGGTTGCCAAAGGTTTCGCCTCCACCCATTTAGTAAAATAATCGGCGACTACCACTTGCATATTTGAATTTCGAGCGAGCTACGGAAAAGGACCAATCAAGTCTATTCCCCACATATCAAGCGGCCATGAGGCTATAACGAGGGCGCTTTCGGTAGATGGTAGCGCGGAATATCGGCATAACGCTGACACTTGTCACATCGACGAACATACATCTCGGCGTCCCGTCGTAGTGTTATCCAATAAAATCCAGCTGCTAACACCTTCTCGGCTAATGACCGTTGACCAGGGTGACCTCCACACTTGCCTTCATGCACTTCTCCCAAAATTCCTTCTGTCATTTCTGGTCGCACACACCTCAACAGAGGTCGGGTGTAAGATCTCCGGTACAAAATGTTATCCAAGACAATGTAACGACATGACCGTTTTTGGATGGTTCTAGCTTCCTTTTTATCCTCAGGTAACACCCCTTGCTCGATGTAAGCCCGAAGATCATCTATCCAACATTTTGTAGCCGGCTCAATATCCATAACCATCTCCTTCTCAATGACGGGAATCTCCAAATGCTCGATCATAACTCCAGGGTGTAAAGATTGAATTTCATCCTCAGCCATCTTCGAAAGATAATCTGCCCGTATGTTATCCTCCCGAGCAATTCTCACTAATTCTCAGTAATCAAAGTCCTTTAAAATTTCCTTTATCATCGCACAATAACGAACCAAGATCGGATGATGTACTGCATAATCGCCCTTGACTTGATTCACCACCAACTGAGAGTCACAATATACAACCACTGCACGCACTCCAATGTCTTGTGCGAGCTCGAGTCCAGCAATTAAAGCTTCATACTCGGCCTGATTGTTGGAAGCTGGAAATTTGAAGCGCAGTGCCTTCTCAAATTCTACATCTTGTTCTGGTGGGACTAACACCAAACCGGCACCACTCCCAAATCGGCTAGCTGAACCATCAACATGGAGTTCCCAACAATATTCTGGTCTCGGCTTTGGACTTGCGCTGCTCGTCGTTACTGCTTTACCTGCTACTTCCTCCTCGCCAGAATCCTTGAAGCTTGTCTCAGCCACAAAATCCGCCAAAGCTTGCGCCTTGATAGCTCGCCGAGGCTGATAATCAATATCGAACTCGGTTAATTCGATCGACCAAGTAAGTAACCGACCAGAGGTATCTGGCTTATGCAAAATCTTTCTCAAAGGCAAGTCAGTGTACACCACAATTGAGTGTGCAGAAAAATAAGCTCGAAGTTTCCGAGCAGCAACAACAAGCGAATAAGCCAACTTTTCTGCATTAAAATATCTCCCCTCTACATCAGTGAGGGCTTTCGAAACATAATAGACAGGCTTTTGTACATTACACTCCTCCCTAACCAAAACAGCAGCTACCGCCTGCTCGGTAGCTGCTAAATAAACAAACAACTTTTCCCCAAAGACCGGACTACTCAGCAAAGGTGGACTTCCCAAATACTTCACCAAGTCTTCAAAAGCTTTCTGGCACTCGGGAGTCCATTCAAACCCTTTGTTTCCTCGAAGAACTTTGAAGAAAGGTAGACATCGCTCTGCCGATCTTGAGATAAACCGCCCAAGAGCAATCACCCTACCATTAAGCCTCTGCACATCCTTAACGCAGCGAGGAAGCTTCATAGTGACCAATGCCTTTATTTTCTCAGGATTGGCCTCGATTCCCCTCTCAGTCACCATGAACCCGAGGAACTTGCCAGCCTTTACTCCAAACACACATTTGCTTGGGTTCAACTTCATACTGTTCTTCCTGAGATTAGCAAAGGTCTCACCCAAGTCTTCTACATGCTCGTGTCCTTTAGTTTTAACCACCATGTCATCGATGTATGCTTCCACGTTTCTCCCGAGCTGCGAGCTAAACACCTTATTCACCATCCTTTGGTAAGTAGCTCCAGCATTCTTCAAACCAAAAGGCATCATCTTGTAACAATACCCCCTGCTCGGAAAATTGTCGAGCCTTATCTGCTTCGACCATCTTCACCTGGTGGTACCCAGAATAAGCATCTATGAAGCTGATGAGCTCGAACCCTGCAATGGCATCCACCAACTTATCAATTCTCGGCAGAGGATAACAGTCCTTCGGGCAAGCTTTATTCAGGTCTGTAAAATCAACACACATCCGCCATTTTCCATTTTCCTTCTTCACCATTACCACATTTGCCAGCCAGGTTGGGTAATGTATCTCCTCAAGGATGTCCGCCTTGAGCAGTTTTTCGACCTCTTCCCTGATCGCTTGATCCTTTTCCACCGAGTAGACTCTAGGGCGCTGCTGAATTGGCCGAAAAGCTGGATCAACATTTAGCTGATGCAAGGCCACTGCCTCGCTTACTCCCTGCATATCCTCTAGTCGCCATGCAAAAACATCAAGGCTGTCTTGTAATTGCTTGATCAAGTTTGCTCTCGCCTCTGCTGTCAAAGCCCTACCAATCTTTATCTTCTGCTCAGGATAAGCAGAATTAATGACAACTGTTGATTCTTATGTAAAATTTATATCTGATCAGTAAATTACAATTAGTTTTATACTTCAGTGGCTAATCGGACTGCGTATCGATTAGCGTGGCAACTGTGTATAGAACTTTGCCTTGTATAGTTTTTGTAGGACTTTTCAGAACAGGCGGAAGACCCTTCTCGGCTTCACTTGGAAGACACTGCTCAAAGCCTAAGATCGGTAGACCTCGTGTCGGTGATGCAGCTTCTACGTGTCCTCTCCAAATAGGCTGGATTAATTCAAACTTATTTCCATATATTATTTGAATTAATCCAAGTCATTCCCTCGACATGTCAAGCGGCCAAAGCAACTTTCAAAAGCGAGGAATACTTTTCGTCTGAGCATGAAAGCGTAAAAGCGGTGTCCCCTACTTTCGCTACATCTCTCGATCGACATCAAATCGCCCACCTTTTGAAGATCTCGTAAATGATTATCTGCTCTAGATATACGTGAAGGCGAAAATCCTTATTGACTTGACCCCATGCATTTAATGCATTTATGAATAGAGTTGTTGAAGTCTTCGTCCTCTCCAACGGATTCTTTTGAGATGCACACTATAAATACTGCCATTGAAGGCTGGAACAAAAGAGACAATTTAAAGAATTGCTGAGAATCAATCCAAGTCTTTCAGCGTCAAATAGATCAACAAGAAGAAGCGCTCTTCAACACTTATTGCTTTATTCTTCTTGTTGTTAACTTCCATTAACTATATACGCACGAATTAAATATCTTGTTTTACGGATATTTAATTCCCTAGACAAACACAAGTCAATATTTTGTACACGATCCATTAGGGATATTCTTTGTAATTGATCTAAGTGGAAAACATAGTGCACAATTTAAATCAAGGTTATTGCCTTGGTGGTGGGCGTAGCACTCATTATAGTGTGAACCATCCCAAAATACTTGTGTTATTTCCTCTTGTCGTCTATTTATTTGAGCTGCTTAGTTTCATTGTTTATATTATCCATTTATTGAGAACTTAAGTAATCTGTAAAAGGTCTAGGTAGTCCTTATCGGCGGACACTGGAACAATTTTCTTGAAGGTCTTCCGCTACTTGATTCTTTTCATAGATTGCAAGTAACTTTCAAGGAACTTACTTAAAAGTTTTAAAGTGTTAATAAGCTATTCAACCCCCCTTCTAGCTTATTATTGTGTTCATTGGGACCCACAATTGGTATCGAGCCTTACTCTTCAAAACAAGTTTTCCAAGATTAAACTCTTGAGAGATACGACATAATGGCACAAACACACTATATCTGCCTACATCTAATGCTAACCACGTCCCAATATTGGACGAAGGTCATTTTGATGTATGGAAGGATAAAGTAATGAGATTCATGAACTCTATTGACAACGGGTTATGGAAATGTGTCACCGCAGTCAACATGTACCAATGAAGGCAAATCTTCTAGCCTCCATCGCGGGGAACCTGCAAGTTCCAAAAGAAGAATCGAGAATGGACAGAGGACGATAGAAAATTTGGTAGAACTTGACAAAGCAATCAATATAATCACCGACTCTCTAGACACAAGCACCTACCAAGTGATTCGATGTACAAGCTGCTAAAGAGATGTGGGAAGCTCTTGTAGAATACTTGGAAGGAGACCAAGACACAAGAGACAAAGAAAATATACATACATCCAAAGGCGGTTTGATTCTTTCAAAAAGGATCCTAAGGAAACCTTGAGACAAGCATACGATCGATTCAAATGAGGTAATAAATAGTTGCTTTTCTCTTGGTAAAACGTATGACAAAAAGGAAATGAACATGAGGTTTCTAGGCTCTCTAGGTAGCTTATGGCATGTGAAGACCACGGCTATGAAAGAATCTAAGAACTTAAGCGAGATGACTCTTCGTAGTCTCTACGCAAGTTTAAAGGTTTATGAACTTGAAGTTAATCAAGCTCTAGAGCAAGACAAACAGCAGTTGAAGCGTGTCTTTGCCGACCATGGTCCAAGAAGAAATCATTGTTGAAAACAAACCTTCTACTTCTTCCGGTGAAAATGATTTTTTATCGATGAACAATTTGCTATGTTTGTTAAGCGTTTTCAAAAATTTGCAAAATATGGAAGGAAGAACACTCACCAACAACCTTTCGGGAAGATTGGTGAAAGCTCATCTAAGGAAGAGCTTGTGTGTTATAACGTAGAAAACACAGTCATTTTGCCTCAAAATGTCCTAAGCCAAAATTTGAAGCATACTTGAAAACCCACTTTTAGAAAATTTCAAAAACAAAAGGGTATGTTGGTGAAGACATAGAAGACAAACAGGTTGCTTCATGGTTTGAGGCGATTCGAGAAGAGGAGGAAGAGGATTGTGAGCAAGCTAACATATGCTTAATAGCTCATGATTCATGTCCTACCTATGACTACGAAAATGAAGTTGTAGTTTCACCAAGTCCTTTGGACAAAAATGAAACCAACAATGATAGTTTCGATGAGGAAGAACTTCTCAAGGATAATCGGGATATGCTTGAAGAATTTAATTCCTTTAGAGTAGCCTATGTTAAAGCGGCCAAGAACGTGAGAAACTCACAGAGAAATCTTTGATGGCGGTGAGATTCAAACTCTCAATAGGCGTCAACAAGAGAGTATCAAGCGAAGGAAGAAAACAAATTCTCCATGACAAAATTGATCGGAGAGCACATCAAAGGACTTGACCTAGAGAAAATTGCCTTGCAAAGACAATTGACTCTGGAATAGCTCAAGGATGCATTTGAAGAAATCCTTTCAAGCCAAAAATCTAGCAATGATAAAAGCAGGCATAGGATATTCAGATGTGTCTCTTCCGACAATCTCTTCACCAAAGAGAAAGGTGAATCCTCAGCTGCTAATGATATATCTTTCTCTAAGCAGACATTTGGAAATATAGGAAACAAGGCCTTGGTTACTCAAGTGTTCCTTACGTTTACCCTAAAGCTCGAAAGGAAAAGCCAAAATGAATGATTCAAATGAGAACACGAGAAGGTAACGGTAGAAAGTGAAGTCACCGCAACGACTATGCCAAGGCAAAGTCTGGCGACGGTAGACCTACTAAACCTCTACCCAGGTAACTATCAAGTTTGTCTATGAAGCGACAGGCTGCTACTTTGAAGGTAAACTTAAAGGTATTCTACCGAATCCTCTGAAAAGGTTTTCAATAGAAAAGCTAAAGCTAAGTCCGTTGGTAACCTACCTAGGAAGATTCGAAAGAAACCAATTAAGTCTACCGTCAACAAGCAAGTCGAACCAAAATGAATGTCAAGAAAAGGAATGATCATAAGCACTCTTCGGTTGAAGACTCTAACAGTTCTCTATGGACTTTCCATTTATGTCATTCTTGCCATTGCTTAGGCCATCGGCACGGAGATATGTGCTAAGGTTCACCCAAGATCGAGAGACCTAGTTCTCTCAAGGTCAAGCGGTATGGGTTGCTGAAGGTTGCTAATCCTTAGGACCCAAATAAAGGGTACCTTGTTTTGCTTTAACTCTTTTACTGAGAATGCTTCATGGCTATAGAATCGAGAAAACAAAGACATCGGTACCTAGGCGTTCAAGGCACATGTTCAAGGCACATATTTGGGAGCAAGTCTTCTTCGAGATATAGGCTGAAGCAAAAGGACCCACGGTTATTTTCGGAGACAATGCAAGAGGAAAGACAATTGGATATGGCTCAATTACTAGAGGAAGTCTCTCCATCAACAAAGTTTCTCTAGTAAGTGGTTTAAAGCACAATCTTCGAGCATATCACAGTGCGACAAAGGACTTCTATGCCAATTCAATTCAAACCGATGCCTCATCAAAGGCCAGTGAATCATGCTCCACAATCTTGGCCAGGCAATAGACAAGGAAGCGTCCTATGTCGTGGACTTAAATCTTCTAGGGAGATTCTCAAACACGTGTCTAGTAGCCAACAATGTTCGCGACAACGGTATGGCACAAGCGTCTCGATCACCTCAACTTCAAGCACCTCTCCAAGCTCTCCAAAAATGGGCTTGTCAAAGGTCTACCTACGGTGTGCCGATCATGACGAAGTTGTAAAGCTTGTCAACTAGGAAAACTTTCCAAGTCTTCCTTCAAAAGAAAGTCTGTTTTATCAACAAGCAGAGACCTCTTCAACTGCGTATGGATCTTTTTGGACCTATTACAACAACCGATATTTCGGAGACAAGTACACACTTGTAGTAGTTGATGACTACTCTAGATTCACTTGGATTGAAACTATGACATCTAAAGATGAAAGCGTATGATCTAGTCACTGCACTTTTTAGAAGACTTCAAACTCAAAAGCTTGAAGACATTTGTGACATAAGATCGGACAACGACCTGAATTCAAAAACAATGGTGTAGAAAAGTCTTGTGATGACCATGGGATCGGCCAACTTCTCTGCTTGGTACTCCTCAACAAAATGGTGTAGGCTGAGCGGAAGAACAGAACAACGATTGAAGCGGCTAGAACAATCTTTGGCGAAGCTAAACTTCGAAGTATTTACAGGGCGGAAGCCATCAATCTTGCTTGTTTTACCCGAATAGATCCACAGTAAACAAGTTTCATAATAAAACTCCATTATGAAATATGGAGAGGAAGATCCCCAAACATTGGATTTCTTAAAATCTTCGGTGTAAATGTTTTATTCTTTATAATGGAAAAGAGAATAGAGGAAAATTTGATGCAAAATCAGACGAAGAATTTTCTTGGGTATTCCAAACATTCAAAAGCATTTCGCATTTTCAAGAAATCTAACTTAAAAATCTTAGAATATGTGCATGTTTCTTTTGATGAATATGACTTGTTAGAGCCTAGAATGGCTCGAGCGTTGCTAATGATTACGATAATGATGAGGCAGTACAAATCTGACATCTACTTCAATCCTTATCGAAACGGCAAGCTGAGATCCCTTGTCTACAATAATGGTAACCCTTCACTTGGTAGGCGAGACCTCTACCGATACAGATAACAACTCATCTGTTGACCTGAACCCATCTCTTACATTTTACCCCAAGCACCTTTACTGCATCTCTCATCCTTCTTGTTCACGAGAAAATGAAAGTTTGAAGACTCATTTCTTCGAACCCGGTTTTGGTGAATCTCCTTCTCAACCAACTCCAGGAATTCTTAAGGGAAGAATCCACAGTGATCTTCCTCAACTATTATTGAAGCAAGAGATCATCCCATTTCTCAAATAATTGGTGATCTCAACTCGAGAGTTCAAATGCGAGAAATAAGGTTCGAAGAAACTTTGTTTGCTTACGCATTTGTATCGGAACTTCGAACCAAAGAAGATTGATGAAGCCATCGAAGATCATAAGCTTGGATTGAAGCTATGCGAAAGAGCTAAATCGGTTTGAAAGATGTAAGGTGTGGAGCTTAGTTCAAACCCGGTGATCATCTAGTCATCGGCACCAAGTGGGTATTCGAGAAAAAAGAGATGAAGATGGAAATGTCACGAAAGCAAAGCTAGATTGGTTGCTCGGGGCTGCAAGGGGAAGAATGAATTGACTTTGATGAAACGTTTGCTCTGTTGCTAGACTAGAAGCAATCGAGAATCTTTCTAACATGCCTCGTTCATGGACTTCCAAAGTGTATCGGATGGATGTTAAGAGTGCCTTTACGAATGGTGATCTTCAAGAAACTATATCGTGGAACAGCGACTCCGTGGATTTGTCATCTCGAGACAACCGACCACGCCTACCGACTCAAGAAAGCTCTCTACTTGCTCAAGCAAGCTCCTAGAGCTTGGTATGAAACTCTATCCAAGTTCTTAATTGAACAAGGATTCGTGAGAGAGAAGAATCGACACTACTTTATTCATCCTCAAGCACAAGGCCATTCTCTCTTCTCGTACAAATCTATGTGACGACATCATCTTTGGATCAACTAACCAAAGCCTCGGAAAAGATTCGGAAAGTTCGATGCAAGTTCGAGATGAGCATGATGGGTGAACTTACCTAT
>CM028377.1:25911020-25989157 GCA_013146195.2 Codonopsis lanceolata | reverse complement strand
CTGATGCCAATCGTTCTTTAATAAATTAAATGCATTCAAGAATTCTTGATCAAAAGCAAATTTGGTATCTTTTGCCAACAGTTACATAAAGTTTATAGATTTTGAAAATCTTTAATAAATCTTCTATAAAACAGCATGTCCTAGAAAACTTCTAACACCTTTGAGAGAGTTGGGGGAGGTAATTGTGATATAACTTCAATTTTAGTCTTATCAACTTCAATTCCTTTGTTAGACACAACATGACCTAAAAACAATTCCATGTTTAACCATGAAATGGCTTTTCTCCCAACTTAGAGTCAAATTAGTTTAAGAACATCTTTTCAAAACCGATATAAGATTTTCTAGGCAATGATCAAAAGAATTCCCAAATCTTGAAAAATCATCCATAAATACTTCAACATCTTTCCACTAAATTTGAAAATATAGAAATCATGCATCTTTCAAAAGTAGTCGGGCATTACAAAGTCTAAAGGGCATTCTCCTAAATGCAAAGGTACCAAAGGGACATGTAAAAGTGGTTTTCTCTTGATCTTCGGGAGCTCTTAGGATTTGATTGTAACCGAGAAACCGTCAAGAAAACAATAATATTCATGACCGACTAGTCTTTCAAGAATACGATCAATAAATGGCAAGGGAAAGTGGTCTTTCTAGTTGCCACATTTAATTTCCTCAAATCTATGCACATTCTATAATCGGTGATAGTTCGTGTGGGAACTAACTCATCTTTATCATTCTTAACAACCGTAATTCCCGATTTCTTAGGAACTACTTGAATTTGGACTAACCCATTTACTATCGATATCGGGTATGGGTAATTATACCCTCATCAAGAAGCTTAAGCACTTCTTTCTCCCTTTGCTTCTTCCATGTGAGGATTATGTCTTCTTTGTCTTTCTCTAGAAGGTTTACTACCTTCTTCTAAATGAATTTTATGTATACACATAGACGAACTAATTCCTTTTAAATCTACTAAGGACCATCCTATAGCTTCTCTATGTGTCCATAAAACTTTTAACAAGCACATCTTCTTGCTCGTTAAATCATTAAATCTGCGAATTATAACGGGTAAAGTTTTACCTTCCCCTAAAAATGCATATTTTAAATGGGATGGTAATGGCTTTAATTCTACTTCAGGAGGGGATTTGACAGATGGAATAAACTCGGGAATTTCAGGTTTAATTGTCTCCTCTTTATCTTCCTCCTTAGAGTTTTCTACTTTTTCTTCATCTATTTTTATTTCATCACAAATAGACTTTTGAATTTCCACATCTTCACTACTATTTTCATCTTCCTCTATTTTATCAGAACTATTTTCTAATTCAGACTCTTCCACTTTGTTCTTATTTTTACTCTTAAGAGCTTCAAGTCTTTCTTTCTCTTTTCTAGCATCAGTCTCTCGAAGTTCTCTTTCTAACTCTTCAATGTCGAATTTTATATGGGAGAAGGTTCTATCATCGTGACTTTCATAAGTATCTTTCTCATAATCATCATCCTCATAATTTTCTTCAAGGTTTGGTACATCGCCGGTTTTCAATTTCATCAATTGAGAAACATGCATTCATGTCACTCAGTCTATTCATTGCATCGAAAACTGAAATTTCTACAGTTTCACCCATTACTGACATTGTGAGTTTACTATTCTTAACATTGATCATTATGTTGGCAGTGGCCATAAAAGGTCTACCGAACAAAATAGGAACTTCATTGTTTGTACATATTTTTCTTTCCATCTCTAGAACCACAAAATCAACCGGAATGATTAATTTGTCTACCTGAACTAGAATGTCCTCTACTATACCCAAAGGATGTTTAACTGAACGATCAACTAACTGTAAAGACATAGCAGTGGGTTTCAGTTCTCCCAACCCTAATTGTTTATAAACAGCGAAAGGCATCAAATTAATACTTGCTCCTAAATCTAACATAGCCTTCATCTTTTTAGAACTACCCAAGGAGACTTGAATATTAAAACTACGAGGATCTTTCAATTTAGGAGAAAGTTCGGGTTGTAAAACTGCACTCACGTTTTCAGAAACAATAATTTTTTTATTCTTTTCAAATTTGTGTTTCATAGAGTAAATATCTTTGAAAAACTTAGCATAAGATGGAATATTTTTAATAACATTAAGCAAAGGAAGGTTAATATTAACTTTAGATAACATGTTATAAATTTCCAAAAATTGCTTATCCATTCTGTTTTTCATAAGTTTTCTAATGCCCATAAGGTTCCTCAAGAGATTCTGCCTCTTGTTCTTTTTCTTGACTATCTTTTGACACTTCTTTATCTTTTACTTGATTATTTTCACTTTTATCTTTTTCAACTTCTTTTTCAAAATTATCTACTTTATCAGGCACATCAGAAGATTGAATAGAGTTACTTACCTCCTCTCCAATTACTCTACCACTTCGTAGAGTAGTGATAGATTTCACTTGTTCTGTCTGACTAGGGAACTTCCCTTCTTCTCTTTTCTCTTTTTCAACTTTTGCAAGTTAATTCCTTAAATTTTCCACCTCTTCTAGCAAATATTTGTTAAGAGAAGCTTGACCTTTGCTCGCTCCATCCAACTTTGGAACTTCTTCAATTCGCAATTGTCCTTAATTTGGAAATTGTTGAGGTTGAAGTGGTTTATTTCCTCCCCATGAAAAATTAGGATCATTCCTCCAACCAGGATTATATGTATTTGAGTAAGGATCATTCATTTGTCTTTGAGGGTACATGTTCATGGCATTAACCTGTTCAGGATATACAGCACTAGAGGGGCAAAAATTAGTAGCATGAGAATTTAATCCACAAAAATAGCACATGTTTCTTGGATTTGCCAATTTTCAAATTGAGCTTGCATATCTGGTTTTTCTTGAACTTGAAATAAACTTCTACTTTTACCTCTTATGCTTTTCTGTTGAGAATTTGCACTTAACATCTCAAGTAATTCTTCTAGTGCAGCTGGTGTTATTCTATTAATAGAACCACTGGCCGCACTATCAACCATAGTTTGTAAAGCAGACGAAAGAGCATGATAAAATTGAGTTACTAACACATCTTGAGATAGATTATGATGAGGACACATGATAAGTAAATTTTTAAATCTATCCCATGTTTCATGGAATATTTCTTATGGTTCATTTTGAAAAGACATGATTTGTTTTCTGTACTCTGAAAGAGATGCATGTTTATAACATTTTCCCATGAACAAATCATATAATTGAGCCCAAGTATAAACACTTCTAGGTGTTAGATTCATAAACCATCTTTTCGCCAAATCTTTTAATGCACTTGGAAAATATTTCATTTTTACTTGATCTTCAATCAAACCACCTAACGGATAAGTTTCCATCATATATTCATATTCTTTAACAAAACTTACTGGGTCTTCAGGTGACATTCCATGAAATAAAGGTATCATATTAAAATAATAACCTTTAAGTTCGAAATTCCTTACTGCTTCCGATAAGACTAGACATGATGATGTTGCATTCAACATAGGCCGACTATAATCACTTATAGTTCTTTGATTGATTATTACTTCCATATTTCTCTCAGCAGGTTCTTCCATTCTTTGATTCACATTTACCATATGAACCGGATTTTCAGGATTTTGATTATTGTTATCCATTGGAGGATCAACCAGAGGATCCTCTTGATTCAATTGTTCTTGATTATCAGACTGGGTTCCTAGATTATCAGGGTCTTCCTAATTCTTTCCAAGATTATTTTGATTTAATTCTACTAACTTAGGATTTAGAGATCTACGTCCGTGCATAAAATAAAGCAAATAAAACAAATAGAAACCAACAACTAATAAATAAAATCTTTTTGTGTTTTTATTTTATAAAAACCGAATTTAAAACTACGATACCAACAAACTAACTATGCAAACTAGCTTGTCCCCGGCAACGGCGCCAAAAACTTGATCGTCTCTTATTTTAATTATTCCTTGCAAGTGGACAAGACTATTGTAGAATAGCTTGGGAAGCAAGGGTCGAACCACAGAGACAAGAAGATCACAAATAGTAAGACTATCGGTAGCAATATTATTAAACTAAGGGGGTTTTGTTTTGATTTTATTTAAACTAATTATTCTACTAAAACAGTAAATCTAATTATCTAAGCAGTAATCACAGTAGGGAAGATCTGATGGTGAAGGGAAATCTAGGATTAGAGTTTCACTTGTATCTATTCTATAACTTATTTGGATAAAGTATCATTCAATAACTTGGGTTTGTTCAAGAAAGATAGATATAGCCTGTCGAATTACCGTTCAGTCTCCATCTCCAAATAATTCGTCCATTCTATATCCTAGGCACGTACAAGAACATATGGATCCTAACTGTCACTTAGGTCATATATGGAACCTGACCCTAACTTATCACTCTCGTGCATCGATAGGTTCAATTTATCATGATGGTGAGCCAGTGTACGACATATGCATATTGGTCATGCAGTTATCCGCATCTCTAGGCCTTTATCACTTGCGATTACATTCATTTTTTCAAAGCGAGATAATAAAGGGGTTGATAATCACCATGATCAACAAGAATTGAATGAATAAGAATTAATATAAAGCAATAGATTCGATACAAGTTACCTCCCAGCTCCTAGATTAATGAATGTTTAGTTCATCCTTGAAGATGAACTGCACACGGAGATGAATGAATACATGGATCGATCTTCAAAACTGTAATTACAATAACTAAACTACGTAATACAATCTAAATCCTACCTAAAACTGTTTAAAACTATTTCTTGGACGACCTTTGGCTTTGGCTACCGTCCTTTATTTATACCAAGGAGTTGTAGGGGAATAAGAGGTTCAATCCAGCTTCAAAAACCCTGAAAGGTCGGTTCTGGGCACCTTGCGGTCGCAAGGGGTAATGACCTTGCGTCCGCAAGGTCTGATTTCAAGAGGCCGACTTTCTATCTACCTTACGAAGGCAAGGTGTTTCTACCTTGCGGCCGCAAGGTAGCCAGATTCTCTTTTTGCCGTTTTCCTTCAATTTCACACTTTGGCCCCATCTTTGAAATCTTCACTCAAAGCTTCATAATTCATATAAATTCACCTAAAATCCTGAAACTCATAAAACAACTCAAAAACACATATCAGTAGCCAAAAGCTTCGTGGAATTGCTCAATTTAAGTCATAAAAGCACCCGATAAAGACGTATAAAATACGTCTATCACTGCTCCACCAGCAGACTTCGAGCTTCATTAGCAGCCTTCTAATAGCCTTTAGCCCTCGAACAACAGCCTTTTTGCTCTTTGTGACGACCCGACCCGGATTCCAATACGGGACCCAAAGGTCGTGCCGCCAAAACACACAAAGCAACAAGCAATGCCAAATAATGGGTAAGGCCATAACGGCGATACGCCAACAACTTAAAACATAAGCGGAAGTGAAATGAAATAACACAGTGGCGCCCGAGCTAACAAGCTCAAACTAAATACAACCAAAGAGATAATTAATCTCTCGGTCCAAAAATTCGGCCTTGCGTGCCGCAACATTGGGCACGTAGAACATAACTCCCTGTCATGCAATACAAATATATAACACAAATAAACCAAGTCATCGGCGACGTTACAGCCGGAACCCAACATTACACTAAGTCTAAGACTCTAATCTACACACTCGACGGCTAAACAAGCTGGAGTACAACATAACCAACAATATAAATAACTTGAGATAGAATAAATATGTATTTAAACAACTTGGCTCGACTAACATTTGTCGGCTCACAAAAACCAATTATTAATAATTTACAATTACAAGAACCAGATCAATAACACAATCTTACTATCCAAAGTGAAGTCTATATAACTTCACTTCCCAAACGTCCTTTCCAAATAACTAAGGCTACAAAAATAAATTAAAGTAGCAACCTTTATAAAAATTACACTTCTATCGTAGGCTCGGCGGTTCCTTCGAGTACTAGCTCGGCTCGAATCTAAGGAAAACAAAGCAAACGAGTAAGTCATAATGACTTAGTAAGCTACTAAAGATGCAATGTCATGGCATGGCATAATGCTCAAATAAAACATGTACATCTTATGTCATACTCATGATGTAACATTTCATGGTATAATTTCCCACACAAACCAAATCCAACCATAGTCACATGGAATATAATTCTTCATAAATTATCGTGAAATAAATCATATCAATAGATTATGATTCTAAATTCCGTAATATGTAGTATTTTATTTCTACATTTAAACTCCCATCAAACCATATAAACCAATTGCACCATGAGTTTCATAATTCTTCGTTTATCACAACTCATATAAAATTTCATGAATGAGAGACTATTGTTCTCATTTTAATCATAAATAGCATGTTATATTTTTAGTATAACATAAATCATAAAAATCATCATTTCATTAGTATGTTATATTTTTACTATAACATCTTAACAAGAAATCATCATCTCATGAAAATAATCTCATTAACCATGTATCACAACAATTCATACATGCTCATAAAATAAACCACATAACCGAGAGAAGATGATTTTCTTTTTCCTGTTTCCAACGTGCAACTCCTGCGGAAACAAACGTGCCATCGATATCCCTTTCGTGGTATCGACGTCCCCGAAACAGTCTCCGCTCGGGTTCCATAGCTATCAAAGTCATGTGTATTACTCTAACTAAGATGAGCTACTTCCCCACCGTGACCATCGGTGGAGGGGTGTGTGCAAACCCGGCACGACGATCCATTGCGATCACGAATCTCACAATTGTGAAGACGTGAAGACATCGCATCGTCCGCCAAAAACTCAAACCAAAACCGCCAGCTGGACTCAAACTCAAGCACAGGTAATATATACTCACATGCTCAAATAAAGAAAAAGTACAACACACCGTACTAATCCAATCAAGTAGATATTTACTTATAAATCATATAGTTATGCATTTCTATGCTAACTAACACAAACATCTTAGAGCGATAGTATCAAGTCTCTAATACCCAAGTGTTCTTCATACACTTGAAAACGCTCGGAGGCTTGACCTCCATCAAAACTACCCCAGATTCCGTAGGATCTTAATATGTGATTAACTATATTCATATTAGTCCAATAATCGACTCCGTTGAGTCATTTCTACTCTTTTCAAATTTGAAGGCATAGAAGCTATTTGCATCATAGCCCTCCTATTATTCATTAGCTATTATTCATGGCTAAGTTCTTAAGGTTAGCAACATTGTGCAACCCAACAATCCATTCTTTCCGAACAAAACCCCAAAACATAGTTCATAGGTCAACACTTAACATTTAAAGTCAACCATTACATTTCTAGCATGCATTACAATATAGCATTTATTCAAGCATGCTTTCATCCAAAATAACCATTAATCTAAACAAGATGCAATTTCATCTAGTATGTTCATAACCAACATGTAAATTTATCTAACATGTTCATAACCTTCAATTCATGAATTATAGTTGACCAACATACTCTTTTTGTATAAAAGTCAACTCAATCCAATGAAGTCAAACATTACATTTTAATCATGTAATCCAAAATGATAAATCATTACTCATGCTCACAACCCAAAATTCATGAATTAGATAACATTATACTCTCATAAACATGAAGGTCAACTTTATTCCCAAAAGTCAAACGAAGCATTTCAACATATATTCATGAATTAGATAACATTATATTCTCATAAACATGAAGGTCAACTTTATTCCCAAAAGTCAAACGAAGCATTATAACATGTAACTCATTGTCAAGATTCACCTTTCATACTTACAATCAAAATTCAAGATTTATCAAGTTTAATTCCAAACTCCCAAACATATAACTATGTATGATTCTAACAACCCATAACATTTCATAAAATTCTCTAAAATCATTCATTACATCAAGAACACATTTGCTACATAACCATCATATTAAACCCTAGGTTTTTAGGGAATCAAACACTCATCATACCTAAGTCCAAATTATCAATTGAACTTAAAAACATACTCCATTGAACATAGAAATCAACCTAATCATGCTTCTAGCAAGTTCACCCATCAAAAATCCGAAAAATAAAAATAAAATCGCACCCATCATGCTTGTGTACTCATTGACCTCAAATAGCAATCATCTTTGTTTTCCTTAAGGTCAATGAGCACAAAATCAAGAGAATAAAGAATCTAGTAGCTTACTTGACTCGAATAAAAACACGAAGGAATGGAAATCCGATCGGTGAAGTTGTTTCTCTCGTCGAATACGTCAAGAATCCGAAGTTTGAAGGCGATCTAACGGTCGGATCTTCGAGGATTGGAGGAGGAAAGAGGCTAGGGCTTGAAACTCCATGGTCTCCCAACTCTCTCTCACTATACGGTTTAGATGAAGGAGGAGAAATGAGAGAAGTGGCTGAATTTGTGAAGAGATAGGCTATTTATACCTCCCATTTAGTAAGGGCACAAATGAGATTTCCTTGGTACAATTAGGGAGTGTTAGATGTAATTAGCCACTAATCAAACTCTAATTAACTACCCAAACATGTTAGGACATGATTAGGACTTAGTATGGGTGTTAGGGGGGGTTTAGAGGAGGTTTAATGAGGGTAGGATAGGAATTACACATCAAAAACTCAAAACAGGGACCTTGCTGCTCGAAGTTACAGTGCTGTAGCTACAGTACTCGCGCTGCGCGCGTCCAACTTGTGATGGCTCCAGTTTGAACACCGTTCGACGAAACGACGCGATTTCTTCTCCTGCCACTCTGTAAATGTCCTAAGTAGAAGCCTCAAAAACCCCAAACCAAACAAAAATTTTCTCGAAGGTTTCTCGATCAAAGAAATCAGCCGCGTACCAAAAATCAGTTCGTAACTATTGTATAACAGATGAAATTACACAGAACAAACTAACGATCGAAACAACGAATGAACAAGCATAATTACTTGTTTTAAAGCATGTTAAAAGACTAATGAAAGGTCCCAACACATACCCAATGTTACACCAAAACTAAGTGTAAGGAAAATACGAAAAGCGATACGTTAACAAAACGCGAATCGCGAAATCAAACATTTGACGACGACTATACTTTGAACGTCGTGACCACATGTAAACTTTATAAAAATTATTATAAACACTTCAAAGGGCTATAGAATAGGATTGAATGTCACTCAGATGATGAACAACAGATAGGAGAAAAGAACTCCCGAAAGACGAGACGATCACCCGGCTCAATCTCAAACTACGCGATAAGGAGAGTTGCTATCCTCGAAGCGTCGAAACTTCACGAGACTTAAGGAATACATCCAAATAGGATTCTAACACATCTAAACATGTTATTTAATCATCATGTAGAGATCTAGGACATAATCGAGGTCAGGAACACGAAACCCGAGTAAACTCTCAATCGCGTCGCATTTCGACTATCGTCGAGTTACGACTTGTGACTTTAGCAAGTCAATAACTAAATGGAATTTCTTAATAGTATTTTGGTCTTAATGTGATCTCTCATACACATCTAGACTCTCTCAGAAATCAAATAAGCGATCAACAAGGGAAGAAGTGCGAGCATTGCACGCAATTCAAGCTAACCGGGAATCGGGGTCTTACACTCTTGACCAGCAGCCATTTAATGAGTAGTCTTTTATGACTTGTCTTGGCGAAAATTTCCTATATACACTTAATATAAATCCCTCCTTTGTCCCTTGTAAGGGTGTGCTGGACCTTTGACCTCCCATTTAGAGTATATAAGCCTCAAGGCACCTCTTCATTCATTTGTAATATGATTTTATTCACATCCTTATCTCTTGTTATTTGTGTGTTTGGCGGCACTCTTTGGGTCTCGTATTGGGATCCGGGTCGGGTCGTCACAATTTCATACTTTACCAATTTCATAAATCCCGAAATTATCACCCAACTTGAAACCGGGCTTGATTTCCAAGCCCTAAACACAATAGAACTCATCATAATTATAAACCCACTTCATACAACACATAAACTACATATATATCTCCTAATATACATGTATAGACTTCATATCACAAAATACCCATGCATATCATGTCAATCTAGTTATTTAACTTAGATTAGAAGGATGAACATACTCATGATCCTATAGGACATGTAAAGAAGGGAAGAGGGTTTTAGTAGCTTACCTCTTAAAGCCACAAACCTTAACCAAAAACGAAGATTAATCAGTGGAAGACATTCTACTCGTCGAGGGCTCCACGAATCCGAAGTCGAATCAAAGATCAGATGGTTGGATCTTTATGGATCGGAGGAATAAACTCTAGGGCTCCAAAGTCTCCCTTGTCTCTCTCTCTAGAATAAGTATTGTTAGAGGAAGAAATGAGAGAATGGCTGAACTCTCTCTTGGGTTTATGGATATAACATCCACAAAGGGGAGGGGTATAATGGACAATGTCCTTGTCCAATTATTGAGATATTAAGGTTGATTGCAACTTAATTAGACTTAATGATGATCAATAAGGTTAATCCAATATGTTAGGGCTCAATTAGGACTAAGTAGGGTGGATTAGGGAGGGTTTAGAGTAATCTCATTAAGGGTAGAATGGCCAAAACACTCAAAATCATAAAATAGCTCGAAGCTGTAATTGGGACAAGGCGGTCAGCTTGTCCACCCACTAGGCGAGTGCATTCCTCTGCCTTCAACCAAACCAAACTGGGTGCTGGAAAATGGGCGGTCACTTGGTCCTTCTACAAGGCGAGCACCTTGTCGGGGAGGGAGAAAATGGCTTGAAATTAAGTCCAAAGGGTCCCCAAATCAATCCCAAACAACCTAGGGTGATTCCTCACTCAAAACAAATCTGAAACACACACGAACAATGGCCGAAACAACCTAGAACAAATCACAATAACTAACAATCAAAGTAACGAATGAAACAACGACTTGACGGGCAAGAACATGAGACTCTAAGAAAGTCAAGGAACTTAAGAATAGGTTTGAACACTTCTACAAAGTCGAACAATGATTAAGAGTATCTAAAGTCCAAAAGACAAGTTGTTAACACAACTCGAACTCAAACGAACAAACGAAGACGAAAGCTATGCAACAATCGTCCTAAACACAATATAATCTCAAGAACACTTCTAACATGAACTAGATCATGTCCAGACAAGTGAATAACAATCAAGTGAAGACCTAGGGTTCAACCGAGGTTACGAACACAAACTAAGCCAGTCAACTCTCAACCGAGTCAAGTTACGGTCAATGTCGAGTCACTTCTTGTAACTCCAACTAGTCAATGACTACGAAACATATATCAACAAGGTTTTGGTCTCAATGTGGTTACTCACGCACATCTAAAGACTTTCATAAACCAATCATGCAAAGTAAAAGGAAGAAATGCGAGCATTGCACGCAAGTCAAATACACAAGGGATCGGGGTCTTACAATTTCTCTTCTTATGTTTTCCATGGTTTGAACTAAAGGATGGTTACTTTTGACTACTCCCGAGTAACAACCTTTTACCTGTTTGTGTTACTTTTGATTGAGCTATAAGAACTTAGTTGGGGAGCCAATTAGTAGAGAAGAAATTGAGATCTTTCTTTCAACCTCAATAATTTGTGTATTTGTTGAAATATAATAGATTATTACCTCTAGAAGCCGTGGGCTCAAAGGGGGTGGATGTTGGATTGAAATTCGAATTACTTTACATCATTGTGTCAAATTTCTATGTCCCTTAACTCTTTATTTTTCATTGCACATATCTTAGTTGTTTAAATGTGAGTATTTTGATTATCATTATAAGTAATAGCTAATTCTTAAATATCAATCTCCAATCAAACATACATACAAAACAATATCATAACTTGTTTTGAACACATTTGATAACTATCATGTCCTGATTCGGATTCCAACACGAAATCTCGGGGCTGTGTCGCTGGAACTAACATGAGAAGAGGACAAGCACTTGATAAATAATGGTGTAAGTCCAACAGTCGAGCTGACAAGCTCTAAATATGAACGTGACATAAAGTGAATCCCCAAGCTATTAAGATTTAAACCAAAACCAAATGAAGTCAAGAGAGACGATGACACAGAACAAACCATCGGCAAGTCCAGGCTGGCATTTCAACAAAGAACCAACTTGATATACAACAATGACCCAACGACTAAAATATACTGGGGTTAACAACAACAATAACAACAACAGGAATACTAAATGCCTCGAAGCTACTACTTGTCCGTGAGACAACTGAATAAATACTATGAAGTGAAATACAAAAGCTCGACCACATAAGTCGGCTACAGAAAGTAATCCAACATAACCAAGTATAATCTACCAGACCGTAAAGTTTATATAACTTTACACAATGTCGTCCTTAACTAAAAAGAAGGAGAAATATGACAATAATAATCCAATATGAAATGGGACTCCACGAGCTACAACTCAGGAGAGTCGGCTGCCACAGGCACGAACCACACGACCTCAACTCGAACTATCGATCCACTGTGCACTGCTACAGTCAGGATCTACTCGACCTTAACGCGGCTAAAGAATAACTGCACACTAAGAAAGAAGCACGAAATGAGTCATAATGACCTAATACGCTACTAAAAATAACAATAACATAATATGATGCATTGTTATAAATAATCATGTCACCGCGTTACTACAACGAAAACCCATGAAGACGTGTCGTATACTTTAGATACTCCACAGATAACCCTTTCCTTCTCATACACCAAACCGTCTAGATGAACCAGGGTGAAATTCCATGTTCATAAACAAACCAAATGAATTAGAAAGCAATTCTCATAGAATCATAATTTATAAGTATGCATATCTATATATATACACATCAAAGTCATTCAATAATGCACAATCTAGACAAACATGGTCACTTAGATCTCATGTTTTAATTAACACTTTATTATCAGATAAGTGCTCATAGTAAGCCACATGAGGGATAGAGAAGATACCAAATCAATGTCGTTGTGTTGCTCCTACAATCACAATCGTTAAATTGTATTCGTGACTATGATGTTCGTAATTGATACATCGATGTACTGAGGACACCCCTCAGCCAATTTAGCATAATCCATGCACTCTATTGATTATGACAATGGGCTAACTTCCCCATTGTGGCCAACAGTGGAGAGTGTGTCTACCGAATTCGATACGGCGATACATAGAAGTCACAAATCCCAGAATTCGTGAAGACGATGCATCGTCCCACCATCAACGTAAAAACTCAAATAATGCTAGCTGGACTTATATGATATGCACAAGTTGATGTTTACTTGCCATGAAACTAGATAAGGAACAAACAATATGTCAAATGTCAAGTAGGTGTATTACTCTACTACATATTCACGATTACACATATAATTGCTATAATCATATGAATCATGTTTGGAGCTCAATAGAGTCTCGAAATCACAAGTGTCAAGTTGTGTACACTTAGTTTGACCAAAGTTCCAAACGCTAGTAAACCTAGTCACATGGATTCTAAATGTCGTAGGATCTCACCACAATCCTTACAAGGTCCAATTGTTCCTTAAACTCGACTCTGTTGAGTCTTTACTATATCTCATCCCAAATAGGGTATAAATGTTATATGCATTTCTAACCTTCTTCTATGTTCATGGTTCAAGCATAGCTAGGTTCTTGTCTTATTAAGAAATCCTTGTTCAACAGTTCACAATCTCATCTATTAGTGAAATACAAGTTCAACACAAGTAGACAAAACAAATCTCAATGAAACCTTAAAGTATTCACGAGTACACCATGCTTCAAGTCAAGATACACAATATGCTTCATGAGTCATATTATCAAACAACATAGAGGATTCCATCCTTAACAAATATAACAATTATGCTTTCATATTCATAATATCAAATATGCATATAAGATCCCTTTCTAGCATAAACCAAGCTAAGTTAGTAACTTAACAATCAACCCATCATATATTGTCCAAGACTACTTTGTTAGTCTAGGATCATTAAACAAATTAGATTATAAATAATAAACTCTTCCTAGAATGATAATTCATCCTGTATCCCAAAATCCATAATAGTCCAAGAATTATACAAACACCATCCTTAACAAGTTCAATCTTTGGAATTGTGTGTAGCTACAATTCTCATCACCTTGAGACCTTTTAGAGGTTCTCTATACATTGAATGTCGAGTAGTGTACCAAAGGGGGAAACCACGTAAAGTATGGTCAAGGTTCACAAAGTGTTCGAGTGATAATATTTCGCAAAGTCAAATCAATACAAGCGAATCTTAGATAACCACTTGGTTACCTTCGCCACTACACAATTGGACTCTATATTAATATAGTGCTAAGGTATATACTTTCCAAATTCATTGTATAGGAGGACTCTCTAACTCACCATCTTGGTTTCCTCATGATGTTCACAAGTTTTCTAATGAGTCAAAGTGTGTTCATGCACACAAGGCGACTCTAGTGAGTCTAGATTCCCAACATCAATAACCCCAATTTCATAGGGTCCAAAACAGGGGTAGGTTGCATTCTTACAAACCTTGGGACTTCATTTGATGTCCAAAACATGTCAATAGTCCTATTTCATAATTGAACCATTTCAAACGTCTTCCACTCGAATCACACAATTGTGACCTGAACATACCAAATCCGGCGACTAGCGATAAAAATGAGGAGAGGGGAGGAAGTTTTAGATCTATAATAGGGGTTTAAGGACTAATATGCCCTTAATTAGGTGAAGGAAGAGGGGTATTTTGAGGGTAGGATAGGAATTTCCCGTCCAAATTCGACTTTGGAAGAAATCTGCTCATAATAGAGTCTGAGGTTCTTCTGGATCTTGCTCGGGGGGCGGGGGCATCATTCGCAACAGCCATGGTGATCTGATTTTTGCTTTCTCCTCATTCTACGGGAACTCCAACTGCTTTCTTACGAAATGTCAAGCCTTGCTTCAGGGGTTAGCTTGGCTGGCTGCCAATAATATTTCAGGAGCTATTATTGAGGTTGACTCCAAGAATCATGTGAACTGTGTTTTGGGCTCTATTATCCCTCCTTGGAAAAGTCTTTATCTGATTCGGGCTGGAAAAAAATTACTTGAGGAGGGTAATCATTCATTATTCCATATCTTCCGTGAGCCTAATTCAGTGGCGGATTCTCTTGCTAATTTTGGTTGTGATCAGTGCATGGATACCTCTTTCGAGTCTTAAGCTAATCTCCCTCCCCGCATCAAAGGTCTAATCTCTTTGGATAAAAACGATACCCATTATGTTAGAATTTCCTAGCTTTCTTTTGTTGCTTGATTTCTTTTCCGAGGTAAGGCTCCTTTGTCCTCCCATATATAAGGGCAAGGCTGGTTGTCCCCCTCAAGTTTGTATGATTTTCCCTTATATCAATAAAATCTAGCAAGGTGCCGCCCCTGTTTCATAAAATAAAATAAAAAAAGGGATGCGGCCACAAGCCCCCAGGCCCATGTGGCCACAAGGTCCCTTTTTCAAACTTGTTGAACTCTCAGTATCTCTTACGGTCGCAAGCCCCAAACCCAATGCGGCCGCAAGGTCTCCTAGACCAAAAACTCTTTAAAAGAAGTCCCCAATGATCCTTAAAGGTTCTCACAACAATCGGGGATGATCTCATGATCAAAACGAGGCTAGAAGGGACCCAAATAGTCTCCGATACAATACATACGAAAGAGAACAACGATGACTAGCGCCGAACACAAACCGAGCTACCGAACATCAAATTAGGACATGTTTAGGGACACGTTAAGAGTCTAAGATGTAAACTAGAGTACTTCTAAGAAGTCTGTTGATTCTTATATTAGATTTATATCTGTTCATACATTACCCTAGTTTTATACTTTAGTGGCTAATCGGGCTGCATATCGATTAGCGTGGCAACTGTGTATAGAACTTTGCCAAAGTATAGTTTTTATAGGACTTCACAGGTTCAGCGGAAGACCTCTTCAAGGCTTCATCGGAAGACCTGCTTCAACTTACAAACGGCAGACCTTGTGTGCACCTGGTCAATCATGACGTGTCATGTCCAGCAAAGATTAATGGATCAATTTGAATCATCTATGTTTGAATTTAAATTGAGACATTCCCTGACATCTCAGACCCGCCGAAAGCAGCTTTCCGAAAAGCAAGAAGACTTTTTCAGACTGAACAGTGAAAGCAGGAAAGCAGACTGTCACCTACTGTCTGCAACAACTCTCACAGATTTGACATCAAGATTGGCCAACTTCCAGAAGATCTCAGAAATCATTCCCTGCTCTATATCTGTGAAGACGAAATTCCTGACTGACAGCCCCATGCATTTAATGCATTCAACCTAATAGAGCTGTTAAGTCTTCGTCTTCTCTAACAGATCTTTAGAGTGCACCTGCTATAAATACTGCCATTAAAGACTAAAGAATGTAACGACCCGACCCGGATCCCAAGACGAAATCCCAAGGTCGTGCCGCCGGGGTACAAATAACAACAAATAAATAGCAAATAATGGGTAGGGCCATAACGGCGATACGCCAACAACTCAAAACATGTGCGGAAGCGAAATAAATGAAACAGTGGCGCCCGAGCTAACAAGCTCAAACTAAAAACAACCAAAGAGATAATTAATCTCTCGGTCCAAAAATTCGACTCGCGTGCCGCAACATTGGGCACGTAGGACTAATCTCCCTGTCATGCAATTCAAATATATAGCATAATATAAACCAAGTCATCGGCGAAGCTACGGCCGGAACCCAACATTACACTAAGTCTAAGACTCTAGTCTAACAACTCAACGGCTACAAACATGCCGGAGAACAAGCATAATACTTTAACTAGCAATGTAACATGCTAAACATATTCACCAATTTTACCAAGCGCGACTAACAAAAGTCGGCTACCAATAATACATGTACCAACAACAAGATAGCATATGGAATCATAACCATAAATATACACCAAGCACGACTACTACTTGTCGGCTACCAAAAGAATAGACTAAACAACAATTTTAAATATCACAAATCACATTTAGGCTTACTACCCAACATGAAGTTTACATAACTTCATCTTTCCCAACGACCTCACCAAAAGCAAATAAACTATCTAAGTTGCAAGCTTGCCAAAAATAATACTTCGTCAACGCAATCTTCTTGATTTACTTGGATCCGCACGCTCGGCTCGGATCTAGGGAAAACAACCAACAAATAAAAGTAAGTCACAAAGACTTAGTAAGTTACTAACCGTAACTTCCTATCATGGCATAATGCTCAATCATAAATTACATCATGCTATCGTCATGAAATAACCTTATATAAAATCATGTTATGGCATCCATGCTCAACATTAATAAAACATGTTATCATTGTAGTATAACATCTCACTAAAATCCATGTCAAGGCATTTTATGCTTAACGATCATAATTCTTGTTATTGGTATAACATAGCCTTCCAATAATTTTACATGTCAAGGCATATAAGCTTAATAACAATAATTCATGCTTCTGGCATAATACCACATTCGAATAATATTCATGTTAAAGCATATTAGCTTAACAACAGTAATTCATGTTATTGTTATAACATAGCCTTCCCATAATATTCATGTCAAGGCATATAAACTTAACAACAATGATCCATGCTTTTGGCATAATACATCATTCAAATAATTTTCATGTTTAAGCATTCATGCTTAACAACCTTAAACAACATGTTATCTATAAAGTATAACATTTATAAAACCACATCAACCATCATATCATATCCAAACCACCAAGCACATTATTCACATAAGTACTTGTGAGACAATTCATATAAAAGGGTTATGATACCATTACCAATTCTTCCGCGCGTGTCGCTCCTGCAAAAACACGTGCAAAACCTTTATGTGCCCTCGATATCCCTCTCGTAGATATCGACGTCCCCGAGACAGTCTCCGCTCGAGTTCCATAGTTATCAAAGTCATGTGTATTACTACAACTGAGATAAACTACTTCCCCACCGTGGCCATCGATGGAAGGGTGTGTGCAAACCCGGCACGGCGATCCATCGCGATCACGAATCTCACAATTCGTGAAGACGATGTATCGTCCCACCGAAAACTCAACAAACCGACTCCAGCTGGACTCAAAACCCAAGCACAAGTAATATATACTCATATGCTCAAAACAAGTAGGTAAACACTCTACCATTAAACTAGTCATGCTTTTCATCCAGAACTAGCATAAATATCACAACAGAGAATCATATAAGCTCTCATAATCAAGTGTTCTTCATACACTTCAAAACTTCTTGGAGGCTCGACCTCCATGATTTCTACCCAAAATTCCGTAGGACTTAAGATTATAGTTCCTAGGATTCATAATAACCCAAAGGTTGACTCTGTTGAGTCCAATCTAAACTTTCCGAAAGTTTAGGGAATAGAAGCATGGGCTTCAACATCCCCCTATGTTCATAACTATCACCAAAACCATGTCCCCAATGTTCAATGAACTCATATAAACCCAACGAAACATTTAACAATGTAACATAGAACAATTTGCCATTATGTGCAAAAAATCATTCTTGACACCTTACCAATCATAATCTCCAATTCATAATTAAATCACACAACATGGTTTAATAAGCTCTACTAAACATGTATAATACCATAATTAGGCTTACAATCATGTTTAACAAGCCAAAACACAATTTGGGAAAAATCCCCTTCCAAGCATCTCAACTAAATCAAGTTCAATATCCATGGGAAATTCACATAACCAAGTTTAATAGACTATTTAGAACATGAATTTCACATAAATCAAGGTCTCACATAGGTTCAATCAAATTCTATCATCAATTGAAAACCTAGGGTTCATGCATCTCTACAAACCCTAACAATGGCATCCATTGACCTCACATAGCATAAATGGTTGTTTCCCTAGGGTCAATGGAGCCCAAAAGAAAAGGAAGAGAGGTAGAAACTTACCCAAATTTCAGCCCTCAAAATCTGTATTTTCGGAATCCAAGAGATGAAGTCTTCTCCTCAACTCTCTCTTCAAGTTCACGGGTAGGAAAGGGGAAAGAACGACCCAAGGCTGTGGCTTCCAAGCTCAAGCCCTTCAAGAATCCAAGAATCGCCTTCTCAAGCTCTCCCTCAAGCTCTCTGTTGAGCGCTCACAGAAGAAACAAAGGGCTGAAGACGTATTCTGTTGGCCGACAAGTGAAAGAATGCGTTGGCTTTTGATTTTAAGTGGGGGATTAGTTCTCTTAATCAACTCACTAATCAACCCATAAAATCTCTAATAAGTGTTTAGGACAAGTTTAGGCTAATAAGGTAGGTTTAGGTTAGGTTTAAATTGGGTTTAGGGGGGTAAAATATTGGACAGTGCGCAAACAGATTGGAAATCCCGTAATCAGGATTTAGGGACCAATGCGGTCGCTTCCTCCTCCCTTGATGCGAGCGCATCAAGCCAGCACACACTAATCCCACCTTTGTTCATTCCTTGCTCGGTCCCGGACTCTCCCGCATGCATTCTCGAGTCCTTCCAAGCCAAAAATGGTCTACAATCCAACCTTAATAACCTCCAATCAATAACCAAAACAATCAAGCTTCAAACCTCAACAAAACAAGGCCCAGAACTCAGGCAAAACTCTCCCGAACGACAACCGAAAAAGTCAAACGGAGAAGGGTTAACGCTAGAATCAAACTAGCAACCAAACCGACGATGCAACAAGCATCGATCCAACATCTAAGGCATGTAAATGATATTATGAATGCCTTCTAACAATTATCCATGTGATAACAACATAAATCACAAACCCGAGATTCAAAGCATCTCGCGAAAGAAAAATGCATACGTGCATCTCAAACAACGTCAACGAACATGCTATTGACTCCAAACATATGAGTGAGCTAAATGAACATATTTATGATAATTATAAGTGTATGAATCCATGCATAACACAAGCAAACCATAATTAAGGGTTTTACAAAGAAAAATATCGAACACTTGAAAAATTGCTCTGAAACTCTACAACTCTAAAGTCTTATTACTCAGTGCATTCAAGAGATCCTCAACAGATCCAGAAGTCCTCGTCAACAACAAGAAGCTGTGCATCAACATTTACTTCTCTACTTCTTGTTGTTATTCATTCAATAGCTATACTTCTGCACGAATTAAATATCTTGTTTTCACAGATATTTAATTCCTTAACCCCCAAACACAAGTCAATATTTTGTACACGATCCATTGGGAATATTCTTTGTAATAGATCTAGTGGAAAACATAGTGCACTATTTAAATCCAAGGTTGACTGCCTTGGTGGTGGACGTAGCACTCTTTATAGTGTGAACCATCCCAAAATACTTGTGTTAACTTCTTTACTGTTTGTCTGATCATTGTTCTGCTTATTATTTTATTTATCTTTACCCTTTACAGCACATTTAAGTAATCTGTTAAGGTCTACCGGTAGTCCTTATCGGCAGACCTGGACCAGCTTCTTTGATAGACTTCCGCTACTTCAATCTTTTCAATAGATTTAAAGTACCTCTCAAAGAACTTACTTAGAAGTTTTTAAGTGTATAATAAGCTATTCAACCCCCCCCCCTTCTAGCTTATTATTGTGCCCGTTGGGACCCACAATTGGTATCAGAGCCTTACTCTTTGAAAACAAGTTTTTCCGAGATTAAACTCTTGAGAGATTCGATCCAATGGCACAAACACACTACATGCTGCCTACATCTAATGCGAACCACGTCCCAATATTGGACGAAGGCCATTTCGATGTATGGAAGGATAAGGTAATGCGTTTTATGAACTCTATTGACAACAAAGTTATGGAAGTGCGTTACTACAGACAACATGTACCAATGAAGGCCAACCTTCTAGCCTCCATCGGGAATCTCGAAGTTCCCAAAGAAGAATCGAATGGACAGAGGATCTACGTAAAACCGGTAGAGCTTGACAGTAAGGCAATTAATATAATTACTAGCTCTCTAGACACAAGCACATACCAGCAAGTGATTCGATGTACAACTGCAAAAGAGATGTGGGAAGCCCTTGTGGAATACTTGGAAGGAGACCAAGACACAAGAGATAAATGTAGTACACATACATCCAGCTTTGATTCCTTCAAAAGGATCCAAAGGAAACCTTGAGACAAGCATACGATCGCTTCAGTGAGGTAATAAATAGCTGCTTTTCTCTTGGTAAAACTTATGACAAAAAGGAAATGAACATGAGGTTTCTAGGCTCTCTAGGTAGCTTATGGCATGTTAAGACCACGACTATAAAAGAATCCAAAAACTTAAACGAGATGACTCTCCGTAGTCTCTACGCAAGTTTGAAGGTTTATGAGCTCGAAGTAAATCAAGCTCTAGAGCAAGACAAACAGTTCAGAACTGTGTCCTTGCCAGCCATGGTCCAAGAAGAAACCACTGTTGAAAACAAACCTTCCACTTCCTCCTGTGAAAATGATTTCCTCTCAAATGAACAATTTGATATGTTTGTTAAACGTTTTCAAAAATTTGCAAAATATGGAAGGAAGAACACACACCAACAACCTTTTAGAAAGACTGATGATAGCTCATCTAAGGAAGAGCTTGTGTGTTACAATTGTAGAAAACCTGGTCATTTTGCCTCCAAATGTCCAAAGCCAAAATTTGAAGCATACCGAAAACCTTCTTATAGAAAATTTCAAAAACAAAAGGGTATGTTGGCTGAAGACATAGAAGACAAACAAGTTGCTACATGGTTTGAGACTAATTCAGAAGAGGAAGAGGATGATTGTGAGCAAGCTAACATAGGCTTAATAGCTCATGACTCATATCCTACCTATGACTCTGAAAATGAAGTCGAAATCTCACCCAGTCCCTTAGATAAAAGTGAGATCAACAGTGAGAACTTCAGTAAGGAAGAACTTCTCAAGGATAACCAAGATATGCTTGAAGAATTTAGTTCCTTTAGAGTAGCCTATGTTAAACTTGCCAAGAACTGTGAGAAACTTACTGCTGAGAAATCTCTGATGGCAGCTGAGATTCAAACTCTCAATAGATGTCAACAAGAAAGTATCAAGCTCAAAGGAGAAAACAAATTCCTTTGTGACAAAATTGAATGTCTAACTGAGCACATAAAAGGACTTGACCTAGAGAAAATTGCCTTGCAAAAGATAATTGACTCCTGGAACAGCTCCAAAGATGCCTTCGAAGAAATCCTTTCAAGCCAAAAATCTAGTAATGATAAATCTGGCATAGGATATTCAGATGAGCCCTTTATGACATTCCCATCAGTCACAGAGAAAGGTGAATCCTCCGAGACTGCTAATGATATGTCTTTCTCTAAACAGACATTCGGAAATAAAGGGAAACAAGGCCTTGGTTATTCAAGTGTTCCTTATGTTTATCCCAAAGTTCAGAAAGGAAAAGCCAAAATGATTGATTCAAATGAGAAACCTGAAAAGGTAACGGTAGAGAAAGTAAAGTCTACCGGCAACAACTCTGCTAAGGCAAAGGCTGCTAGCGGTAGACCTACTAAATCTCTACCGGTGACTATCAAGTTTGTTTATGAAACATGCAAGGGTCCTGTACCTGTTGAAAGTAAACTTAAAGGTATCCTACCGAATCCTCCTAAAAGGGTAATCAACAGACAAGCTAAAGCTAAGTCTAGTGATAACCTATCTAGGAAGATTCAAAAGAAACCAATTAAGTCTACCGTCAACAAGCAAGCTGAACCAAGAATGAATGTCAAGAAAAAGGATAATTATAATCACTCTTCAGCTAAAGCCACTGACAGTTCTCTATGGAATTTCCACTTATGTCATTCTTGCAATTGTCTAGGCCATCTGGCCCCAGAATGCCTGCTAAGGTTCACTCCAAGATCTGAGAGACCTAGTTCTCTCAAGGTTAGGCAGGTATGGGTTCCAAAAGGTTGCTAATCCGTAGGACCCAAAAGAAAATAAAGGGGACCTTGTTGCTTTAAATCTTTTTCAGGAATGCTTCATGGCTACAAAATCAGAAAACAAAGACATCTGGTACCTGGACAGTGGCTGTTCAAGACACATGACAGGAAACAGAAGTCTTCTTACAGATATAGCTGAAGCCAAAGGACCCACTGTTATTTTTGGAGACAATGCAAGAGGAAAGACAATTGGATATGGCTCAATCACTAGAGAAAGTCTCTCCATCAACAAAGTCTCTCTAGTGAGTGGCCTAAAGCACAATCTTTTGAGCATATCTCAATTCTACGACAAAGGATTACTATGCCAATTCAACTCCAACCAGTGCCTCATCAAAGACAGTGAATCCTGCTCTACAATACTGACCGGCAATAGACAAGGAAATGTCTATGTCGTGGACTTAAATCTTCTAGGGAGATTCTCAAGCCTTTGCCTAGTAGCTAACAACGTTCGTGACAACAATTGGCTATGGCACAAGCGTCTCAGTCACCTCAACTTCAAGCACCTCTCCAAGCTCTCCAAAGAAGGGCTTGTCAAAGGTCTACCTACGGTGTCTGCCGACCATGACAGAAGTTGTAAAGCTTGCCAACTAGGAAAACTTTCCAAGTCTTCCTTCAAAAGAAAGTCTGTCTTGTCAACAAACCTCTTCAACTTCTGCATATGGATCTCTTTGGACCAATCACTACAGTCAGTATTTCTGGAGACAAGTATACACTTGTAGTAGTTGACGACTACTCTAGATTCACCTGGATTGAAACAATGACATCAAAAGATGAGACGTATGATCTAGTCACTGCTCTTTTCAGAAGACTTCAAACTCAAAAGCTTGAAGACATTAGTGACATAAGATCAGACAATGGCACTGAATTCAAGAACAATGGTGTAGAAAGATACTGTGATGACCATGGGATCGGCCACAACTTCTCACTCCTCAACAAAATGGTGTAGCCGAACGGAAGAACGTAACACTAATTGAAGCAAAGAAGAACAATCTTTGCCGCGTAGCTAAACTTCCAAAGTACTTCTGGGCAGAAGCCGTCAACTCTACATGTTTTACCCAGAATAGATCCCTGGTAAACAAGTTTCATAACAAAACTCCATATGAAATATGGAGAGGAAGAGCTCCCAACATAGGATTTCTTAAAATCTTCGGCTGTAAATGTTTTATTCTTCATAATGGAAGAGAATATAGAGGAAAATTTGATGCAAAATCAGACGAAGGAATTTTTCTGGGGTATTCCAAACATTCAAAAGCATTTCGCATTTTCATTAAAACTCATTTGAAAATCTTAGAATCTGTGCATGTTTCTTTTGATGAATATGACTTGTTAGAGCCTAGAAAGGCTCGAATGTTGCTAATGATTCTCGATAATGATGAGGCACAGTACAAATAAAGCATCTACTTCCACTCCTTATCGAAAACGGCGCAAGCAGACCCTTCGATACCGCTAACCTTCACAGACTTGAACTCGCCGATACCGGTTCCAACTCTTCTATTGACCCGAACCCATCTCTTCTGCTTTTACCCCAAACACCTCTGCAGATCACTCATCCTTCTTGTTCACCGTGAAGGTGAAGGTTTTGAAGATCCTATCTCTTCTCGAACTGATTTTGGTGAATCTCCATCTCAACCTACTCCGGATTTCTTAAGGAAAGAAC
Organism: Codonopsis lanceolata; assembly: GCA_013146195.2. Taxonomy (NCBI): domain Eukaryota; kingdom Viridiplantae; phylum Streptophyta; class Magnoliopsida; order Asterales; family Campanulaceae; genus Codonopsis; species Codonopsis lanceolata. The sequence continues at coordinate 25,964,658 of CM028377.1, read as the reverse complement.
CCACCAGAAGTGATCTTCCTCCAACCATTATTGAAACAAGAGATCATCCTATTTCTCAAATCATTGGTGATCTCAACACAGGAGTTCGTACGAGAAATAAAGTTCGAGAAGAGACTATGTTTGCATATGCATTCGTATCTGAACTCGAGCCAAAGCAGATTGATGAAGCTATCGAAGATCATAACTGGATTAAAGCCATGCAAGAAGAGCTGAACCAGTTTGAAAGATGCAAGGTGTGGAGTTTAGTTCAAAGGCCGACTAATCATCCAGTTATCGGCACCAAATGGGTTTTCAGAAACAAAAGAGATGAAGATGGAAATGTCACCAGAAACAAAGCTAGACTGGTTGCTCAAGGCTACCGACAGGAAGAAGGAATTGACTTCGATGAAACATTTGCTCATGTTGCTAGATTAGAGGCAATAAGACTCTTTCTAGCCTATGCCTCGTTCATGGATTTCAAAGTGTATCAGATGGATGTAAAGAGTGCCTTTCTGAATGGTGATCTTCAAGAAACGGTATACGTGGAACAGCCTCCAGGATTTGTTATTCAAAACAAACTGGATCATGTCTACCGACTCAAGAAAGCTCTCTATGGCCTAAAGCAAGCTCCCAGAGCTTGGTATGAAACTCTATCTAAGTTCTTAATAGAACAAGGATTCGTGAGAGGAAGGATAGACACTACCTTATTCATCCTCAAGCACAAAGGTCATTCTCTTTTGGTACAAATCTATGTGGACGATATCATCTTTGAATCAACTAACCTAAGCCCGTGCAAGAGATTCGAGAAGCTGATGAAAAGCAAGTTCGAGATGAGCATGATGGGTGAACTTACCTACTTCCTAGGACTGTAGATTCAATAGACCTCCGACGGAATCTTCATCAGCCAAACCAAATATGCAAAGGATCTAATCAAGAAATTTGGTCTTGATTCAGCTAAAGGATTTGAGACTCCAATGTCTACCGACTGCCATCTTGACAAAGATGAAAAGGGAAAGCAAGAGAACATGACCAAGTACCGAGGAATCATAGGTTCACTTCTTTACCTTACCGCCGAGACGACATTATGTTTGCTTGTGTTTGTGCAAGATTTCAGCGGATCCAAAGGAATCACATTTGCTTGCCGCCAAACGTATCATCGATATGTCTCAACAACAACAAATCTAGGCATCCGTATCCCAAACACAACAATTTCGATTTAGTTGGATACTCAGATGCAGATTATGCAGCCTGGTATGCCAAACACAACACATTTGCTTGCTGCCAAACGTATCATCAGATATGTCTCTACAACAACAAATCTAGGCATCTGGTATCCCAAACACAACAATTTCGATTTAGTTGGACACTCAGATGCAGATTATGCAGCCTGTAAAGTGAGCAGAAGAAGCACCAATGGGACTTGTCAATTCCTTGGAAATATACTTGTCTCATGATCTTGCAAGAAACAAGGTTCAGATGCAAACTCAACTAGAGGCGTAATACATTGCCAGCAAATGTTGCTCTCAACTCCTATGGATGAAGCAACAACTAGTGGACTACAACATCAAGATCGCGCAAATTGTCCAATTATGTGTGACAACACATCGCAATTTCAGCCTCCAAAAATCCAAGGATGCACTCGAAGACAAATCACATTGATATCCGTTATCACTTCCTCAAAGATCATGTGGAGAAAGGTAACATCGATGGCCTCGAATATGTTCCAACTGAGCATCAATTGGCTGACATTCTCACAAAGCCACTGGATGCCGCCAGGTTTGCTTATTTAAGGAGAAATCTTGGTATGATTGATCCCACTGCTTAAATTTCAAAGTTTTATTACTTTTCTTTCATACCGGTAGACTTAGTTTTGGCCTGACCGGAAGACGTAAGTTTCCCTTGAGCGGAAGACTTAAAGGTTAGTATCTTTACTTAGTCTATTTTTTAAAGAGGTTTCTAAAGCAATAAAGGGGGTCAATGATAAAATTGGGTACTTAGAAAATATCTTAAGTTCCCGCTTTTGCGCTAAAATTCTTCTCTTTAAATAGACCTTGAACCACCTTTTAGAAAACTTTACGAAACCCCTTCGTCCAAAAATATTTCTCTCTCTATTCAAACTCTCTCTATCTGTGCAACTGCTCTCTTCATTCCCAAAATCTTCTTGTTTCTTCTTCTCATCAACATCAATGGCATGTTCTTCTCTACTCTACTACTTGAAACTTATCGTTTACTATTTCGCATTTCATTTCATATCCTAAATTGTTCTGGAATACAAACGGTCACTTTCGAGTTTCTAACAGTATTCGCCATTGTTGTTCTTAAAAGCCCTAATTTTTGATTGCATTTCTTTCAGGCAAAATCTTCTAAATCAAAGCGTGACAGCAGGAAGAAGCTAGACCCAGAAACTGACATTCCACCAAGTTTGGATGTCAACCTTCCGGGATATCCTACCTTTCCTGCTGCTCATGACATCATCATTGCCCTAGACCAAAAACTGTATATTCCCGGGATGTGCATTGACCTCCAGTCAGTCTGCACTATAGCCGCCGGAGTCAAGGCCTGCGACGACATGAATGCATCTGGGATTCTTCCACTCTTCTGCCTCAACGACAAAGACTACAGCATTTTCTTGGCAGAAGAGTTATACCAAAGGATGGAGCTTATGAACAAGAACGCTCTGCGTGGATGGATTAGAGGCCGTCCTATCTCTATCACCGCCAAGACCATCTCCACCATCATTGGTGTGCACTTTGGTGGTGCCCTTGAATCAACCATTGCTGAGGCTAACCATGCCTGGGAAGCAATGAGGGGAGTTGATACCCCTAGAGAACCACAAGGGAAGATGCTGAGGAATCTCTTCCCGTTAGACGTCTACTGCACAAGCCATCTTATTGACAAGGGGCTACTTTTCAAGAGTGGTGCACATGATATGTTCACAGCTCACCAGCTGAACCTTACATGTGTTGTCTTTCTTCAAACTTGTCTCAACTACAGTGCCATCATCTTCAACGAACTGAAGTAGTGGGTGGAAAAAGTGAAGAACAACCCCACCTGCAAACGCCCTTTCGTCAGGCTGATCAATGCTCTTCTCCGAGACAATGAGAAAGTCAACTCTTCCTTAAAAGAGGATGAGCTTATAGTGGTGGCCAAGGAGAAGCAGCTGACAGCCTCATTCTTCAACAAATACTCTGAGTATGAGAACAAACGAGGCTGCAGAAAGGTCTTCCGCCCGTCTCCCTTGACAAGGTTGCTAAGCCACTACTGATCATAGTGACTCGCTTCAACATGGAAGCTTATGAAGCGGCTAGCAAGACCTTCAAGAAGGCCTCTTCAAAATTTGATGAACAAGTTGCTTCTACCATCCATCAACAGGCCAAAGATCTGGCCGATGAGGCAAAACAACTCTTAAGGGCCAGACAGAAAGCCAAGGGCAAGAAAACCAGGCCGGAAGATATAGTACCAACTGAAGAGGAGCAGGCAAAGTGGATTCGGAAGGAGATGAAGGAAGGCCAAAAGGACAAGACTCCAGGTAGACCTACACCATCACCTTCCCCAGTCCAACCTTCACCAGCCCAGCCATCCTCTCAAGCACATCCAACCTCTTTTTCCCAGCCTTTTTCTAAAACCAAACGACCACCCTCACCTTCTCCTACACCTACTCCTAAACCAAAACGTAGGAGACTACGTAAAACCTTTGAAGACCAGCCACCTGCAGACATTCCTGCCTCTACCGATGAAGCAGCTGAGTCTCCTATTCAGCTGTTAAGGAAGAAAAAGAGGTCTGCCGGTACCAAACCCTCTACCGCCCCACAACCTTCTACCGACAGCCAACCCTCTACCGATAACCAACCATCTACCGCCACTCCAAGCCAACCTATTCCACCTGAGTCATCTACTCAGAGGAATTCACCACCTCTAGAGGAGTCTATCCCTTAGGAGGAGCCTCAAAGACAGGAGGAGCCAACCCGAACCCCCTCTCCTCCTCCTCCTTCACCCTTCAACTACTCTCCTAACCCATCTACCCCTACCTCACCTCACCAAACCCAACCAACTTCATCAACAACACCACAACCAACTCAAAACCCTCCTACCAAGCCAATAGACTCTGCCGCTGCCAAATTTCTTTTTGAGCTTTCCTCAGTGGCAGATCTTTTCTCTTCTGATCAACCACAACCTCCACCTCTCTTTCGTAAACCCAAATCCCTGTTCTACCCTGCCCTTTCTTTCTGGTTCTCCACCGACCCCTTACCCCGAATGTGGCGACCCAGCCCGGGCCCGAGATGGGACCGAGGGTCGGACCGCCCAAATAAGGAGGGAAACAAGTAGGCAATTAAACATGCAAGGACTTAATTTACAAAAACGACGTGACGCAACATTGGAGTCGTAGCACGCCTCGGCACCAAACGGCCGGATAATTTTAGAACTTTTAAACCTGATAAACAGTTAAACAATATAACCAAGTCTTCGGCGACACTACAAGCCGGAACCCAAGCTAACAGTTCAAAGACAAGAATTAAAAAGGAGCTAATAGCATGCTCAGCGGAAGACTAATACGTAGAGGAATAATAACAAGATAACCAAAGCTCGGCTAACACAATGCCGGCACAAAAAAGGTTACAAGTACTACAAGTATTAAACTACTAGTAGCTAAGAAGATTTACAAACAAGTTCTACACAAATACCCAAGCATAGTCTATTTGACTTGCTTAACCCGTCGTCCTTACAAAAATATAACGACAAGAGTAAGAGGCCATCAAAAACCACCTCTTCAAGAATCAACGGTCACCAAAAAGGGCACAAGGCACGAACACAGCTAGTCAACGAGCAGGACCTGTCTTGCTAGGATCTAAAGCAGTAAAGGGGAAAGGGTAAGTCATAAAGACTTGTAAGCTATTAATCATGCATGTCATGGCAAGATGCAACATTCAAGGCAAGATATAGTCACATAAGCATAGAGTCATATATCCAGGATGCACATTGTTTTCACATAAGTGCGCGTAAATAAATCACATAGAATAAGGATATATGAAGAAGAGCCGGCTACTACGTAGTTCCCGCATACAAGCGTTATAGAAAGTGCGGGTATCGAATGTGTGTAAGTACATCGATCTTCCGAGGAGATGCCCGTGATAGTCACCAGTGATGCTCTTAAATGATTACAACATGGGAGCTACTTCCCACTGTGGCCACAGTGGAGGCGTGTGTGAACAAAGACGGGATGCCAGCTGGACTCATGCAATGCCAAGTAATGTATACTTAACAAAATTCTCAAGTAGAGAACGAGATCGACAAGAGCGATCTCGTTCAAGACAAGTAAATTAATCTCATCAATAACCAAGTAGGGTTGAGTTCGACAAGAGCGAACTCACATGTCAATTAGTCATTCCATAATATGACGTTCAAGATCAAGCAAGACAATCAATTCAAGTTCAAAGTCTAGAATTATTATTCTTAGGGAAACGCGTTTAGAACGTCGTAGGGATTGATCGGTGAGCCGGTATTGTTCAATAGCTCGCTAAACTTGACTCCGTTGAGTCGTCTCTAACAATTCATCCAATAGAGTTAGGACGCTAAATGCATCACAAACCCTTTTCTAAGTTCTCGCATATGATCGGCTAGGTCATTAATCCATTTAACAACCGTAGTTAAGAATTATCGATAATTCGAATTCAAGGGACCTTAGAATCATTCTTTCAAGGTTATTAAAATGCAAGGGTCCAAGAACGTTATTTACTCGTAAGGGAACGTAGAACACAATTTATTCTAGGCCTAGGACCCAATTCAATAGGATAATCAATACAAGGCATATGAAACCCTAAAATCAATATTCCCAAGAGTTATCAAAATCCAATAATCCAAGAACATTAGTTGTTCCTAAAGAAGCATAGAACATAATTAATTCTAGGCATAGGTCTAATTGAACAAGATGAACATATCAATCAAAATCTCAAAGGACCAATTCATTCACAATCATGGCTTGGACATGGTAGAGCATGGAAATCAATAGAAAAGGGGGAAACATGGCATGTCTAACATACAACCTAAGGGGGAATCAATAGCTTACCTTCACCAAGGAAAAAGAAGGTTGGAGCACAAAGTAATCGGATGGAAACGATCTCCTCGTCGGTAGCTTCACTCCGGTGGTCTCGGTTTGGCAAACGGAGGTCGGGAGCTCAATCTAGGGAGGAGACACACACTAATCTCACCTATTCTCTACACACACTAAACATGGCAAGAGAGAGGAGAGAAAATCTGATAATGGGGATTAATGGCTAAGTCAACAAGAGAGGCTTTTTATACCTTGCATGATTTTGGTGGAATTCCACATGTCAAGAGGAGAGGCTCCCATTTTCCACTTGTCAAGAGGAGGTTACTTGAGGTTAAGCCTAATCTAACTTGATTAGGGTCTAATAGGTTGGATTAGGGCCAATTAGGAAGGAGGTTTAAGTGGCTAATTGGATCACAAAAGCTGGAAGGAAGAAAATCCCGTAGAGTTGATCAGCAGGTGAGGCGGGCGCCTCACCATGGGCCATGCGGCCGCCTCAGATACTGGGACTTGTTCCCTTTTTCATTTGCTCTCAGTACTTGGGGCGGGCGCCTCACTCGAGCCATGCGGCCGCCTGAACTTCTGGAGCATCAAAACTTGACCTAAACAAGTCCTAAATGGTCCCAAGCTCATGGGCAACCATTCTAGGGTCTAACACAACTCAAAACATGTCCGAAACACACCCGAACATCACCCGGAACAAGGTAGGACAAGGCTCGAATCATGCGACGATTGGTTGACGAATCAAACCCGGATCAAACGCTAATAGAACTAGGATAACTTGGGCATGGAATAGGCTTGTTTAAACATGGTTATGACTTGAATACAAGTCCGGGAACTCAAGGAACAATTCGCACGTCGAAATACGAGCAATACGGGAGACGAGGGAAAACGCTAAGGCCAAAACAAAGCAAGAAGGTTTCTAAACTTCCAATCAAGCTTACTATGATCAAGGCGAATGTTCTAAGTCATCTATGGAAGACAATAGAACCCTAACAAGTCTCGGTTGAGTGCAAATCATGCTAAGGCAACACTCAAGGCATAACGGCAAGGAATGCTAAGCATAGAAGGTATTCAAGCGACAAGGAACGCAATAATGATAATACTAGCCAGGCATGGACAAATAGAAGTATCTAATCATGTTAAGGCATAATATACACAAGTTATTAAGGTATAAAACAAGTAATGCAAGTAATGGGTTTGGGTTCTCACATCCTCCCCCACTTAAAGGAATTTAGTCCCTAAATTCTTACCGGAGTCATCGAATAGGAAAGGGTATTTCTCTCTCATATCAAGCTCGGTCTCCCACGTGGCTTCCTCAATATCATGATTCTTCCACAAGACCTTCACCAAGGGAATTTTCTTTGTCCTCAACACTTGCTCTTTCGTGTCCAGAATCCTCACCGGCTTCTCATCATAAGAAAGGTCAGGCTCAAAAGTAATCTCATCATAGGTAAGGACATGCGACTCATCCTTCAAGTATTTGCGTAGCATCGAGACATGAAAGACGTCATGAACATCCGATATAGAAGGCGGCAATGCTAACCGATACGCCAAAGCTCCAATCCTTTCTAGGATCTCGAATGGTCCAATGAATCGAGGCGAAAGTTTACCCTTCTTTCCAAATCGCTTAGTACCGCGTCGGGGCGATACTTTCAAGAACACATAGTCACCAACCTGAAATTCTAGGTCGCGTCTCCGGTTATCCGCGTAGCTCTTACGTCTACTACGGGTGTAAGCAATCTATCTCTAATAAGCTTCACGCTCTCGGTAGGCTGTTGTACCATCTCAGAACCCCAAAGTTTAGCTTCACCAACCTCATCCCGACAAATCGGTGAGCGACACTTGCGCCCATATAAAGCCTCATATGGCGCCATCTCAATACTGGACTGGTAACTATTATTGTATGCGAATTCGGCTAACGGTAAATGGGAATCCCAACTACCCTTGAAATCCATGGCACAAGCACGCAACAGATCCTCCAATACTTGAATCAATCTCTCCGATTGACCATCAGACTGCGGGTGAAAAGCCGTACTAAAGTTTAACTTCGTACCCAAAGCTTCCTGCAAAGAATGCCAAAATCTAGAAGTGAACCTGGGGTCTCTATCAGAAACAATGCTAACTGGAATGCCGTGCAATCTCACGATGTCTGGACATACAATCGCCAAGCCGACTCAAACTATAAGTCATCGCCTTGAGGGATAAAATGTGAAGATTTGGTCAACCTATCCACAACCCAAACCGCATCGAAACCTCGGCGATGCGTGGCAATCTGTCACAAAATCCATGGTGATATGCTCCCACTTCCACTCCGGTATCTCAAGTGGCTGAAGCAAACCGGCAGGTCTCTGGTGTTCGGCCTTAACCTGTTGACACGTCAAGCATCTAGACACATAGTCTGCTATTTCTCTCTTCATCCCATTCCACCAGAACTGTCTCTTCAAGTCCCTATACATTTTAGTACTCCCTGGATGTATAGTATACTTGGCCTTGTGAGCCTCATCAAGAACCATGCGCTTAACCCCATCGGTAGAAGGCACACAAACCCTACCACGAAAAGTCAAAATCCCATCGGTGTTCAAAGCAAACTCCGGTGTCTTACCATCACCCAAGCCATCAATAATCTTCCCTAACTCAGAATCAGAAACTTGAGCCTTCTTAATCAACTCAAACAATGCAGGCGTAGCACGCACGCTAGCAAAGATAACCCTATGCTCATTCGCAACTGGACTCCATTCTCGGACGTCCTCGAGCATCTTCCACTCCTTCATCATCAAACAAGACATAAACGCCTTCCTACTCAAGGCATCCGCAACAACATTAGCTTTCCCCGGATGATATGAAATAATGCAGTCATGATCCTTCAGTTTCTCCATCCATCGCCTCTGTCGCATATTCAACTCTTTTTGTGAAAAGAGATACTTCAAACTCTTATGATCGGTGAATATCTCAAACCTAGCCCCGTAAAGATAATGCTTCCACTTGTGAAGCGCAAAGATAATAGCTGCCAGTTCAAGGTCATGCGTCGGGTAATTCTGCTCATAAGGTGATAGCTTCCTCGAAGCATAGGCAATAACTCTCCCGTTCTGCATAAGCACGCAACCCAAGCCTTCTAACGAGGCGTCGCTATAAATCACAAAGTTCTCACAACCACTGGGCAATGCCAAAATAGGAGCCGTAGTCAACCTCCTTTTCAACTCCTGAAAACTAGCCTCGCACTTATCACTCCATATAAAAGTAGACTTCTTCTGAGTCAAATTAGTCATCGGAGTAGCGATCTTCGAAAACCCCTCAATGAACCTACGGTAATAACCTGCCAAGCCCAAGAAACTACGGACCTCGGTCACCGTACTAGGCGTCTTCCACTTAGTAATCGCCTCAACCTTGGATGGATCCACCGCGATACCATCTCTAGACACCACGTGCCCTAGGAAAGAAACTTGCTCAAGCCAGAAAGCACACTTACTAAATTTCGCGTAAAGCTGCTTCTTCCGCAAGATAGAAAGAACTTCTCTCAAGTGATTCGCGTGTTCCTCTCGTGACTTGGAGTACACAAGAATGTCATCAATAAATACCACTACAAAGCAATCGAGATACTCGTGGAAAACCCTATTCATCAAGTCCATAAAAACTGCAGGTGCGTTGGTCAATCCAAATGGCATCACAACAAACTCATAGTGACCATAACGCGTACGGAAGGCCGTCTTCGGGACATCCTCCGCTCTAACCCTCAACTGGTGATAGCCGCTCCTCAAGTCAAACTTGGAATAGACAACTGAACCCGAAGTTGATCAAAAGATCGTCAATGTGTGGCAAGGGATACCTATTTTTGATAGTAACTTTGGTTCAATGTCGATAGTCTATACAAAGCCGTAAACTACCATCCTTCTTTCTCACAAACAACAGGTGCACCCCAAGGAGATACACTCGGTTTAATGAACTCCCTATCTAGAAGTTCTGCGGTGATCCTTCAACTCTCGCAACTCCGGAGCCATACGGTAAGGTGCCCTAGAAATAGGCGAAGTCCCTGGCAATAGTTCAATACAGAACTCTAGTTCTCGGTCGGGAGGCAAAGCATACTCGGAAGAAAAGACATCGGGGAACTCATTAACTACCGGGATATCCTCTAGCTTAGCAGAAGACATGCTAGTATCAAGAACACAAGCTAAATACCCCGTACACCAGCGATAAGAGTTGTCTAGCCCATGGCAGAAATAATATGAACCCCACTCATAGCATGATCACCCGAAAACACAAACTCCGGAATACCGGGCATGGCAAAAGTTACTTTCTTACGGCGGCAATCAACTAAAGCATGATGTACACATAGCCAATCCATACCAAGAATCACATCAAAGTCTCTAATAGGCAATACTACCAAATCAGCATGCAAGACTCGATCATGAACAAGCACATCACAGCCTCTATAGACCTCGAGGCGCCAACAAGCAATCACCCAGCGGTGTAGACACCTCAAGCACATAAGGTAACTGGGCAGGCAAGACATATAAATGTTCTAGGAAATGCGATGCAACATAAGAATGGGTAGAACCGGATCTATAAGAACTTCGAGCATGATGACCGAAGGCGAAAGAGTACCTCCAGATCACAGTAGACTCGGGAACACCTCGTGATCAAGCGAAGACTGCGCCTTAGGGCGCCATCGCTATCCCTCTTGGACCCGGCTAGCCCGACCAGGGGCGGCTGCTCTAGACTTAGGGCAGTCTTTGAGCCGATGATTAGGATCTCCAACTAAGACACGTGCCAAGTGCAGTCAGGCACTTCTCGCTAGAGTGCCCAATCTTATTACAATAAGAACAAACCAATGGTCCTCCGCAGTGCATTGCCCACGAGGAGTAGGAGCACTACTACCGCGACTCTCGAGGCGGGCGCCTATCGACCACGGGCGATGCCTACTCTGACCACCACTGCGACGGTTGCCACGTAGCGGGCCGATTTCGAGAAAGCCCGACCTCTGGGCGCTGCGAAGGCTAGCTGGCGCGAGGATGCTTACACTGTGCTCCTCAATGTCTCGCTCGATCTCATACGCACGATCTACCGCACTCCGTGTCACGCTAGCTTGTAGGGATAACAAGCTGTTTCACGTATTCGGTCTTCAACCCTTCTTCACGAACCTCGGGTCTGTGTCTCTCATCTTGCACCGGATGTGCACAATAACGGGACAACTCGGTGAATTTAGAAGAATCTTGAGCTATAGACATGGAACCTGCTCCAATTCACGGAATTCTTTCTCCCTTATTTGTCTAATCCTTTGTAGGCACATAAGTAGCCCTAAACTACGCCTCAAATGTAGGCCACACTGCGCCACCCGATTCAACTCCCAACTAGCAAGTAGAACCTCCCACCAATGATTGGCGGCTCCTCTAAGCTTATAAGCGGCCTAAGATCACTTTCTCCTCATCCGTGCAATCCAGTGTTGCAAAGATTTTCTTCACATCCTCAAGCCATAGCTCGGCCATACTAGCATCCGCCTCTCCCTCAAAAGATGGAGGCTTCATTTTCAAGAATCTCTCTAACACAGCATTATTCCGTGCCCTAGCACCCGGTGGTATAGCTGCACGCGGTGGCGACACTCTCGCCTCCTGTTCTGGGGGTGGTGGTGGAGGAGGTACATTCGACCACGGCCAAGGGGCCATCTCGGTCATAATCTACGTCATACGACGGTACAAATCGCCATCGAGCATTCATGCCCAGGATTCGGTGGTGGAGGTGGCAACTCCACTTCGGGTTCCTCGGGGAACTCTCCTGGGTCGGCCTCTACCTCGGCCTACACGGTCGGCTCTAGGATTCACCATCAAGCACCTATAAGAATTCACTCGACGTTAGAACATCACACCAAGAAACAACCCACCTAGGCCATGGAACCTATCCTGGCCGATAGCTAACCTAAAACAAGCTCGATACCAAACTGTGGCGACCCGGCCCGGGCCCGAGATGGGACCGAGGGTCGGACCGCCCAAATAAGGAGGAAACAAGTAGGCAATTAAACATGCAAGGACTTAATTTACAAAAACGACGTGACGCAACATTGGAGTCGTAGCACGCCTCGGCACCAAGGCAGTAGGATATTTTAAAACTTTTAAACGATAAGCAGGTTAAACAATATAACCAAGTCTTCGGCGACACTACATGCCGGAACCCAAGCTAACAGTTCAAAGACAAGAATTAAAAAGGAGCTAATAGCATGCTCAGCGGAAGACTAATACGTGGAGGAATAATAACAAGTTAACCAAAGCTCGGCTAACACAATGCCGGCACAAAAGGTTACAAGTACTACAAGTATTAAACTACTAGTAGCTAAGAAGATTTACAATCAAGTTCTACACAAATACCCAAGCATAGTCTATTTGACTTGCTTAACCCGTCGTCCTTACAAAAATATAACGACAAGAGTAAGAGGCCATCAAAAACCACCTCTTCAAGAATCAACGGTCACCAAAAAGGGCACAAGGCACGAACACAGCTAGTCAACGAGCAGGACCTGTCTTGCTAGGATCTAAAGCAGTAAAGGGGAAAGGGTAAGTCATAAAGACTTGTAAGCTATTAATCATGCATGTCATGGCAAGATGCAACATTCAAGGCAAGATATAGTCACATAAGCATAGAGTCATATATCCAGGATGCACATTGTTTCACATAAGTGCGCATAAATAAATCACATAGAATAAGGATATATGAAGAGCCGGGCCGCTACGTAGTTCCTGCATACAAGCGTTAACAGGAAAGTGCGGGTATCGAATGTGTGTAAGTACATCGATCTTCCGAGGAGATGCCCGGGATAGTCACCAGTGATGCTCTTAAATGATTACAGCATGGGAGCTACTTCCCCACTGTGGCCACAGTGGAGGCGTGTGTGAACAAAGACGGGATGCCAGCTGGACTCATGCAATGCCAAGTAATGTATACTTAACAAAATTCTCAAGTAGAGAACGAGATCGACAAGAGCGATCTCGTTCAAGACAAGTAAATTAATCTCATCAATAACCAAGTAGGGTTGAGTTCGACAAGAGCGAACTCACATGTCAATTAGTCATTCCATAATATGACGTTCAAGATCAAGCAAGACAATCAATTCAAGTTCAAAGTCTAGAATTATTATTCTTAGGGAAACGCGTTTAGAACGTCGTAGGGATTGATCGGTGAGCCGGTATTGTTCAATAGCTCGCTAAACTTGACTCCGTTGAGTCGTCTCTAACAATTCATCCAATAGAGTTAGGACGCTAAATGCATCACAAACCCTTTTCTAAGTTCTCGTATATGATCGGCTAGGTCATTAATCCATTTAACAACCGTAGTTAAGAATTATCGATAATTCGAATTCAAGGGACCTTAGAATCATTCTTTCAAGGTTATTAAAATGCAAGGGTCCAAGAACGTTATTTACTCGTAAGGGAACGTAGAACACAATTTATTCTAGGCCTAGGACCCAATTCAATAGGATAATCAATACAAGGCATATGAAACCCTAAAATCAATATTCCCAAGAGTTATCAAAATCCAATAATCCAAGAACATTAGTTGTTCCTAAAGAAGCATAGAACATAATTAATTCTAGGCATAGGTCTAATTGAACAAGATGAACATATCAATCAAAATCTCAAAGGACCAATTCATTCACAATCATGGCTTGGACATGGTAGAGCATGGAAATCAATAGAAAAGGGAAACATGGCATGTCTAACATACAACCTAAGGGGAATCAATAGCTTACCTTCACCAAGGAAAAAGAAGGTTGGAGCACAAAGTAATCGGATGGAAGCGATCTCCTCGTCGGTAGCTTCACTCCGGTGGTCTCGGTTTGGCAAGCAGGTCGGGAGCTCAATCTAGGGAGGAGACACACACTAATCTCACCTATTCTCTACACACACTAAACATGGCAAGAGAGAGGAGAGAAAATCTGATAATGGGGATTAATGGCTAAGTCAACAAGAGAGGCTTTTTATACCTTGCATGATTTTGGTGGAATTCCACATGTCAAGAGGAGAGGCTCCCATTTTCCACTTGTCAAGAGGAGGTTACTTGAGGTTAAGCCTAATCTAACTTGATTAGGGTCTAATAGGTTGGATTAGGGCCAATTAGGAAGGAGGTTTAAGTGGCTAATTGGATCACAAAAGCTGGAAGGAAGAAAATCCCGTAGAGTTGATCAGCAGGTGAGGCGGGCGCCTCACCATGCGCGCCTCGGATCTTGGGACTTGTTCCACTTTTTCATTTGCTCTCAGTACTTGGGGCGGGCGCCTCACTCGAGCCATGCGGCCGCCTGAACTTCTGGAGCATCAAAACTTGACCTAAACAAGTCCTAAATGGTCCCAAGCTCATGGGCAACCATTCTAGGGTCTAACACAACTCAAAACATGTCCGAAACACGCCTGAACATCACCCGGAACAAGGTAGGACAAGGCTCGAATCATGCGACGATTGGTTGACGAATCAAACCCGGATCAAACGCTAATAGAACTAGGATAACTTGGGCATGGAATAGGCTTGTTTAAACATGGTTATGACTTGAATACAAGTCCGGGAACTCAAGGAACAATTCGCACGTCGAAATGCGAGCAATACGGGAGACGAGGGAAAACGCTAAGGCCAAAACAAAGCAAGAAGGTTTCTAAACTTCCAATCAAGCTTACTATGATCAAGGCGAATGTTCTAAGTCATCTATGGACGACAATAGAACCCTAACAAGTCTCGGTTGAGTGCAAATCATGCTAAGGCAACACTCAAGGCATAACGGCAAGGAATGCTAAGCATAGAAGGTATTCAAGCGACAAGGAACGAAATAAAGATAATACTAGCCAGGCATGGACAAATAGAAGTATCTAATCATGTTAAGACATAATATACACAAGTTATTAAGGTATAAAACAAGTAATGCGAGTAATGGGTTTGGGTTCTCACACCGAATCCTCCCTTGTCAGTGAAAATTCTGACACTGATATGGAGCTCGATTCACCACCAACCCCTCCTCCCCCTCCACCTCAAACCATCTCCTCCTCTACCGACACCATACCAACCCAAGACTCTTCCTCTTCCGACTCTATCACTCTTCCTCTCCAACAGCCCTTCCCGCCAGTGTCTCCTGAAGCCACTACCTCTGCCGGTACCGCTCCTTTTCACATTGGCCAGGCAACATCATCTTCTCAACCGACCAATGCTGAAATTTTATCAAGGCTGGATGCCATCTATGAACGGCTAGGCGCTCTCACTAGCATAACTCCCGCTACCGCTGAGATAGCCACTGCCGCGTCCAAGGCAAATGATTGCACTGTTGCTCTTTTGTGCCAATTTCAAGAAGATGTATGGACTCGTTTTGGACAGATGAGACACGATTTCACAGACGTCAAAATCAATATCGAAGCTCAACGCGACGAATGTGTCCGTATCTGTTCCTCCCTCTTCTACGAGCTATTCCATGCCATCACTCTTCATCTCGGCAATGGCCGCCCTCCTGTCCTAGAGCTCAGCAACTTAGCTCGAGACTCTGCTCACAACATCATGAACGCTCATCGTGATCGTGATCTGGCCATCACAGAGGAGAAGCAAATGAGATCTATCAACCGAATGCTAATGGAAGAGAACAGTCGTCTTCGTGAAGAACTCGACTACCGCTCTCGTTCCACCAGACCTCCCACTGATGCCGATGACGAGTACGTACGAAGAATGGAAGAGCTAGAGAGACAGCGTAGGGAAAAAGAAGCTGCAGACAAAGGAAAAGGGAAACGTCCTTGGTAAAACTATGTATCTGATTTTTTTCCCTTAACCTTTGTATTCATTTTATCTTTTGAAAACTCTGTACACATTAAACATCTTGTTTATAATACAGAAGATAATCTGTTTTTCAAAATTGTCTTATGTTTAAATTCTTGTTCCTTCATTTTCTATATCTGCTTAGAATTTAAACACTCAGTTTAAATTTATTTGAACTGTTTTGCTACTAATCTGTGTGCTACTCTATGATTTCCTTATCTCTGTATGCACATAGAATAGTCCTTACACTTGAGGTGCTCTTTTGTTTGATAGAGGCATGTCTTCTGTTATTAAATGAATAAATCTCTTAGACATGCTATTATCTATCACATGGTCGGTTATAGCCCTCATTTGTAGTAATGATGACCAGATATAAATAGGAGGAGATTGTTGATTCTTATGTTAGATTTATATCTGTTCATACATTACCCTAGTTTTATACTTCAGTGACTAATCGGGCTGCGTATCGATTAGCGTGGCAACTGTGTATAGAACTTTGCCAAAGTATAGTTTTTATAGGACTTCACAGGTTCAGCGGAAGACCTCTTCAAGGCTTCACCGGAAGACCTGCTTCAACTTACAAACGGCAGACCTTGTGTACACCTGGTCAATCATGACGTGTCCTGTCCAGCAAAGATTAATGGATCAATTTGAATTATCTATGTTTGAATTTAAATTGAGAGATTCTCTGACATCTCAGACCCGCCGAAAGCAGCTTTCCGAAAAGCAGGAAGACTTTTCGATCGAGGAAAAAGCGCATCACTGCGGCAACAACTCTCACAGATTTGACATCAAGATTGCCCAACTTCCAGAAGATCTCAGAAATCATTCCCTGCTCTATATCTGTGAAGACGAAATTCCTGACTGACAGCCCCATGCATTTAATGCATTCAACCTAATAGAGCTGTTAAGTCTTCGTCTTCTCTAACGGATCTTTAGAGTGCACCTGCTATAAATACTGCCATTAAAGACTAAAGAAAAATATCGAACACTTGAAAAATTGCTCTGAAACTCTACAACTCTAAAGTCTTATTACTCAGTGCATTCAAGAGATCCTCAACAGATCCAGAAGTCATCGTCAACAACAAGAAGCTGTGCATCAACATTTACTTCTCTACTTCTTGTTGTTATTCATTCAATAGCTATATTACGCAATTAAATATCTTGTTTTCACAGATATTTAATTCCTTAACCCCCAAACACAAGTCAATATTTTGTACACGATCCATTGGGAATATTCTTTGTAATAGATCTAGTGGAAAACATAGTGCACTATTTAAATCAAAGGTTGACTGCCTTGGTGGTGGACGTAACACTCTTTATAGTGTGAACCATCCCAAAATACTTGTGTTAACTTCTTTACTGTTTGTCTGATCATTGTTCTGCTTATTATTTTATTTATCTTTACCCTTTACAGCACATTTAAGTAATCTGTTAAGGTCTACCGGTAGTCCTTATCGGCAGACCTGGACCAGCTTCTTTGATAGACTTCCGCTACTTCAATCTTTTAAATAGATTTGAAGTACCTCTCAAAGAACTTACTTAAAAGTTTTTAAGTGTATAATAAGCTATTCAACCCCCCCTTCTAGCTTATTATTGTGCCCGTCGGGACCCACAAAGTCACACAACAAACCCAATAATCGAAACTCCAAACAACGCGACATACGCAAGACTCGGTTTCACGCATCACGATAGAGACGAATGCGATGCATTTAGAATCAACTCATAAATAAACTTAGCGAATCCATCCCTCATGAAGTCTAACACTCTTAATCCACTCAAGACAATCAAGTAATGACCTATGGTATAACTGATGTCACGAGAAAGAACTATGCAAGTAAACTCTTGACCGAGTCGGGTTCCAACTGACGTCGAGTTACAACTTGTAACTATAATAAGTTAATAGCTATTGAACATATAGAACTAAGGTAATGGCCTCTACACATCCTACCTACAAATACCAAGGCTCTCACAATGAGCCAAACAAGAAATGCTACGGAGATTCAACATGCAAAACGAGGAAGTCACACTCATGAAGGTTCGAGGTCTTACAATTACCATGCAAACTCATATTCCGCCGAACATTATAAAACATAACTGTATTCCGTAAATTACTAAGAGTGATTGAAACATTAATGTTTGCTTATAGGAATATACCATCCATAAAGATCTCACAAAAATGGGATAACTATATTTTTGACTACCGCACAAATTGGGAATAATCGATTTGGCCAACAAACTTTCAGTATACAAAATATGACCAATGTACTCATGATTTGAGTGCGATGTGGTCTCTACCATTAACTCATTATCCAATTTTGTAACGACATCGTTGATGTGAACTAACTAAAAGGACTTTTTGAGGGGGTATTTTTATCCATTTAAGTGAAGTGTATCTAATTTTCTACGGCCATCGCTGTTGCGGAATGGGCAAGAAATACCCCTCATAAAAGGTTCTCCATTGGTCCACATTAACAGTGATGTTGCAAAATTAGACGAAGAGTCAATGATAAGGACCATATCGTACTCAAATCATAAATATCTTGGTCACATTTTAAATATTGGGAATTTGTTAAAGTATCCCCATCGTTTAAAAATGAGCTCTTCTTACTAAGAAGAGAAAAGTGAACAATGAGGCACCACTTCTTAATAATGCTATGTAGGAGAGAGAATATGATCACTTCTTATTAGGAAGAAAAAAAGAAATCTTACTTAGTGCTTTGTGTGGTGATCGGTTTTGAGGAGGAAATGAAATATTTTTTTATTGAGAAGTGTTAAATTTATTTTTTTTTGTGTAAGAATATGTCTAAAAAGATTATACAATGAAAATATATATTTTTAAGTGAATAAGAGAGAAAAAAAAAATATGTAAGTAACTGCGGACCGAGCCAAGAAGATGATATAAAGAAGATGATAACATTTTAATGGTCTTATCAGTTACTTTTAGGATTAATACAATGTTTGGTCCCTGGACATGTCGAAAATCAATGTTTTGGTCCCCGGACAAAAAAACAATAGAATTTGGTCCCTGGACATGTATTTTTGGACCGATTTGGCCCCTCTCACCGTTAGAATTTGGTCCCTGGGAGGGGGCAAATTGGTCCGAAAATACATGTCCAGGGACCAAATTCTATTGTTTTTTTATCCGGGGACCAAAACATTGATTTTCGACATGTTCAGGGACCAAATTATTATTTAATTCTTACTTTTACTAAGTTCAAAACAATAATTACCGCAAAAAAAAGGGGTGGTCTCCTGTAAGACGGTCTTACGGATCTTTAGTCATAAGACGGAGCCCCATTTAAAAATTCGCGGGTTAATACATAAACATATTAATTAAAATCACAATGTTAAGTTTGTCAAGCTGGTCGGAGGATTTGCTTAAAGACTCAGCCAACCGAAGGTTAGCGGTTCGATTCCTCTCCGCTACATAATTTATTTTTAATTCTCATTAATGAGAAGTTCCTCTATTTGCTCCGGTACTCCTCCACTTTCATTGTTTGCCACCGAAATTCTTATGTTTCTCACGTCTTACAGTTTAATCATTTATCAGCTCCGTTAACCATCCGTTAGCATCAATTGCATTGGGATACTTGACGAACCTTAATGGACTTTAACGAAATGCTAAATGACACGTTTAAAGCTAAACGTGATACATTGAAAAGATAAAAGTGACACATTTTAAGGTTGAAAATGACACTATAAAGGGAAATTTATTATAATTCTCATTAAAATTCAAATTAATACTCTTAATGCTAAAAAGTGGCACTCTTAATACTAAAAAGTGACACTCTTAATACTAAAAAATCTCAATGCAACCCCTTAGTTTTTTAAAATTACAGCGCCACCCCTCATCTTTAAATATGCAGAGTGTCACTTTTTACTATTAACAATGTCAGTTTATAGTATAAAATGTGTCACTTTTGGTCTTAGAAGTGTCACTTTGCATTTTTAATGAAAATTATAATTTTTCCTTGAAAAAGTGTTACTTTTTGGGCTTAAATATGTTACTTTTAGTCTTAAATATGTTAATTTCACTTTGAAAAGTGTCTCATTTTTTTATAAATAAAAATCATTACGTTTGACGTTAAAGTGTTACTTTATAAATAAAAATTGTTACTTTTTGGCAAGGTTCTAAAAATCGTTAGGCGGCACACTAGTGCCTAGCGCCTAGGGGTCTAGTCGGGGCGTAACCGGGACCTAGAATTAAGGCATAATTACTATTTTTTTGATAATTTACATCAAAGATCAAACACATTGACTACAAATTAATTTTTTTTATATTTGTCATTTTATGAAACACTTGTCTATATTTGTAAAATGAACATAAATATATAAATCTACCATTAATCTCAATTCCCAACAACCCCAAAGTAATAAACCAGCCAAGTTTTGGCAGTCAACGTTAGTTTTAAAGTGATACTTTTTAGTATTAAATGTGACACTTTTTAGTATTAAATGTGTCACTTTTTAGTATTAACATTGTCACTTTTTAGTATTAAGAGTGTCACTTTTTAGTATTAAGTGTGTCACTTTTTAGTATTAAAAGTGTCACTTTTTAGTATTAAATGTATTATTTTTTAGTATTAAGAGTGTTATTTTGTATTTTAATAAGAATTATAATAAATTTTCATTTATAGTGGCACATTTAGTATTAAATGTGTCACTTTTTAATATTAAGAGTGTCACTTTTTAGTATTATAAGAGTGTCACTTTTTGGTATTAAGAGTGTCACTTTTTAGTATAAAGTGTTACTTTGTATTTTAATAAGAATTATAATAAATTTTCATTTATAGTGTCACTTTTAACATTAAAATGTGTCACTTTTGTGTTTTTAATGTGTCACGTTTGGTTTTAAATGTATCATTTAATGTCACTTTTAATATTAAATGTGTCACTTTTTAGTATTATAAGAGTGTCACTTTTTAGTATTAAGAGTGTCACTTTTTAGTATTAAATGTGTCACTTTTTAGTATTAAGAGTGTTACTTTGTATTTTAATAAGAATTATAATAAATTTTCATTTATAATGTCACTTTTAACATTAAAATGTGTCTTTTTTTAGTATTAACAGTGTTACTTTGTATTTTAACGAGAATTATAATAAATTTCCTTTTATAGTGTCACTTTTTAACATTAAAATGTGTCATTTTTGTGTTTTCAATGTGTCACGTTTGACTTTAAATGTGCCATTTAACATTTCGTCAAAGTTCGTTAGGATCCGTCAAGTATCCCAAGGCAATTGATACTAACGGATAGTTAACGAAGCTGACAAAAGATTAAACTTTAAGGCGTGGAAAACATAAGAATTTCGGTGAAAATTAAAACAAAACAACAAAAGAGAGGGTCTTCGAATAACTAACAGATTATATTATGTTTTTAGTTAACATATGTAGATATTAACGCGAGAGAGCATTAAAAAAAATATTGGAAGCTTCAGGGTTTCGAACCGCTGACTTCCCCTCCCGCAAAACTTGTAAGGAATGAAGCCGACCAACTCAGCTAATATTAAACATATGATACTTTTTAATATATGTTCCGTCCTGCGCAGGATTTTGCCCAAAAAAAATAGTCTCCCCCTGATTTTAGGTGATGTTGAAGTGAATTAGGGCATAGTGTACAAAGATGAAGTACGGACGCCCAATCTCCAAACATATTTAATCAAAAAATTTCTGTCATCACTGTCGTTGGTTGGCTCGGTAGACTGTGTAATCTTCGAGCCTGGTAGTAAGAATGGGGGAAGAGGAGGAAGGGAGAGAGATAGAGGGACAACTGGAGCTTCAATTACAAGAACAAAAAGATTCCCTCGCTGCTGTTCGAGAAGCCCTAGCTTCTGATCCTTCCAATTCCGATCTTGTCTCGGTTTGTTCAACCATTATTCAACTTTTGCCTTTTGTTTTTTTAATTTTTTATTTTAAATTCATTTGATTTCTCTGTTATAGTGTTATGCTTCCCATTAAGCTATTCCCCCAGTTGATATCTATCAAACTTTTTAATGTCCTAATTTTACTTTTCTATATTTCCTTTGAATTACGCTGTGATTTTTAACATAAAGGGAAAAATATGAAAATAATATATCTTTTTTTTTATAAGTAAGTAATATATAAAAAACATCAAAAGAGGTGATGTGTCCTTTGTACACTAGAGAGGTATATGAAAATAATATATCTTGTTAGCTTTAATTTTAGAAATGTGATTTTTTTGGACAAACAGTAATGGGGTGCATGACCTTTTATTTTGATGGAAGGAGTAATTACTACTGCCTTTTGTTATATATTCAGTTCTGCTTAAAAAGTTCATGTTTTAAAGTCAATAATTTAAGGGACTAGTATCCTTGTTGGTGGTAATGATTACAGAAGAGTCCTGAGTGTACCCAAGAAACTCACGTGGAGTGTAAAATTGAAAGATTATGAAAATCGTAGGTTTAAATTTTGAGAATGCAGCTCAAGGGAACAAAATAGAACTCTTTGCTATCCTTCTCTCTTTTTCTATCTTAGTTCCACATGAGAGAAAGACTCAAAAGGGAAAAAAGGTAGTCTATTGAATAAAGGCAGCTCGGACCCTTTCCTATTCTTTAGCAGACCTATTTTATCCGGATAGCTTTCCAAACCCCAGCTTCAAAAGAGGTGTCTTGACAAAGATGAGACAGTTAACCAGTGGATTTTATGCTCAGGTTTCTCGGCTGGGACAACCCTATACACTTTGCCCAACTTCCTTTTTGCGAACTAATTAATTTTGTTGGAGAAATTGATACTCGATCCTTTTGGTGGAGTTGGAGATAGCTTAACCTGGAACTTCTTGTTGTCCTTAGTGATAGGATATGTATTCTCTCTTCCATCATGGATAATTGCCATGGTCGCCCCAATAATACATGGCACACGTCCATAGGAACCACATCACAAAGGACCTCATCAACATAATTTCCCATAGAGAAGGAAATCAAAGCTTGCTTATCCACCCTTACTTCGGAACTATTATTTAGCTAGTGCAATTTATAAGGGCGAGGATGAACAATTGTAGGTACCTTTAGTTTTTCGATAAGAACAGTCGAGATGGTGTTGGTGCAACTCCCCCCATCCACCACCAAAGTACATACCTTGTCTTGGACTAAACACTTGGCATGGAATATTTGCTCTTGGGCTTCTTCTCCCAATGGAATATTCTTGGTGTACAAAGATCTACTCAACACTGGAGCATTCCCATGTGCATCGTCGCACAATTCTACTCCTCCTTCCTCCGTTTTTTCTTCCATTACTGTTGTCTTGGAGAGACTATCTTCGATTTCTTGGATCTCTTGCATTGTCAAGACCCTTCTTGTGGAGCATTCGGATTGATAGTGGCCGTACCCTTGGCACTTGAAGCATTTAACGGAGTCCTTGCTTCTCACGGGTTTCTTACTTTCCACCTTGCTGCCCTTGTCTATTTTGGTCGTTGTGTCTTCCACCTTTGTATCAGTGGTGTTTGCCGTGGTTTTAAAGGAGGCTACCCTTTTCGCATCCACCCAAGCCTGCATGTCTGACCTCGAGGGGATGTGATCCCTTGACTCTGTAAAACTCCCCACTAAGCACCTGTCAAGAAAAGCTACGGCATTCTCACACGAACCATCCTTGATGACGAAATCCACTCCTCGCCCCCTCTATAGCTTCTTCGTTTTCGCAGACATATCTGGCCAAGTTGGGATCCTAGTGACCTTTTCGTAGGTCCTCTTAATTCTTTGATTGCCTCCTAAATCCTCCTGCACAAATCTCCAAAGTTTCTCCGCTGCACTGATCAATCCTAATCCTTCCTCTAACTCTAGAATGCAGATTGTTTCCGTTCTGCCTATCTTTCTTATCTCAAGGAGAATGAACAAACCCGAACGATTCTCATCCTTAGTCACCTTCACGACTCTTCCTTTTGCTGACAATTTCTTCCAGAAATTACCCGGGACCGCAGTAGCCTCCTTCAACCAGTGACAAACCCACACTAATTCCCCCAGACGGAGAACTACTTTGTTCACTCTACCTCTACTCCTCTCAACCCACTGGAAAACATCCGGACTCCTACTCCGCACCACTTCGAATGACTTTCAACCTGCTTGAAAAAAGGTCCGATCCAACTCGGGAACCCACATTATCAAATATGTTACATATCTCTCTTTAGTGGCAAAGATGGAAGTTACACAGTTTGAAGGGGATTAATGAACAGTCTAGTTATCCAATCCATCACTTACAAAAGAGAACTCCACCCATTTTTTTGAAAGTGGGTTGTTTAGGAATCAAAAATCTAAAGAGTTTCAATACTGCTCTTATGGGGAAATGGTTGTGGAAATTTGTAATTGAGGATAATGCTTTATGGAAGAAGGTGATAGTGGGTAAATATGGGCAAGGTGTTAATAAGTGGAATCCGAACGTGGTGCAAATGACTTACGGGGTAAATGTGTGGAAAGGAATTAGAAAAAGATGGGAAATGTTGAAGCGGTGAATTTCTTTTAAAATTGGTGATGGTGAGTCGATTCGATTTTGGAAGGACACGTGGTGCGGTGATATGGATTTGTGTAGAGCCTTTCCATTGCTCTTCAACATTTCAGGAAATGAAAATGTTTCTGTCAAAGAGGTTATGCAGGTGGAAGGCGATGGTATCACTTGGAATCCTTCTTTTAGAAGGAATCCTCAAGAATGGGAGGTGGACTCCTTAGTGCAGTTCTTTGAGTTCCTGTACAGTTAGAACATCAGTCGAAGAGGGGAGGATAAAGCAGTGTGGGAGGGGGAGAAGAACAAGACTTTTATGGTCAGATCCTTTTATGAGAAGATGATGTATAAAGTTGGCTCTTTTCCGTGGAGAAATGTATGGAATACCAAGGCGCTAGCCAGAGTGAGCTTTTTTATGTGGGAAGCTATTAATGAAGCCCTCCTTACTGGTGACAACTTGCGAAAAAGAAATGAAATTTTTGAGCATAGATGCTTTCTATGTAAGGGGGATGAGGAGAATGTTAATCATCTCCTGCTGCACTGTTCTGTAGGTAGCTAGGAAGTTATGGGATTATGTGTTTAATCTGCTCAAGGTCTCTTGGGTTATGCCAAGATTATTGAAGCTGATGGAAAGAAGCATTTGACGGAAAGCTGGTCTTTGTATAAGAGGAAAAAGATAAACTCTTTTTGGAGTGTGGTCCCTTATGGAAGGAAAGAAATGGAAGATGATTTGAAAATGAAGAGAGGATGATGGAAGAAATTAAGAAGGTGAGTTTGAAGAAAATGTTCTTTTGGTGTCATGAGCTAATTGCGCAAGGGGGTAATCCTTTTGTAGATTTTGCGGAGAATATCTCTATTGCGGAGTAATCTTTTTGTATATTTCTAGTGTACATAGGCAGTGCCTCCTTTTGGCGCATATTTATACAAAATTTTACTCATAAAAAAAAAATAAAAATAATTATTACTCAAACCCCCTTATCCCCCTTCTCCACTTGGTCGAAGTTCATGCTGCAACTAAGGTTCTTTAATTCACTGTTGCTGTGAACATGACTTTTAGATTTGCTGGTGCTAACCCCCTGGCCCTTCAATTTCCCACCCTTTTCTATTTCCAGTAACAGATTCAGGATTTTATCTTCATAATCCTTACACGACACCCCCAGATATTTCCCAAATCCTTTCATCCTCCTGCTAACCCATACTGAGATATTTTTCTTTATCCTCCGTACCAGCCGATAAATCATTTTCTAATTCCGTTTCTGGAGACACCACATTCAGTGGTGAACAATGCAAAGGGGCTTCTTGAAGAACCTCAGGATAACCTACGTGAGGCGTAGTGGCCTTTGAATCGACCTTCTCATGTGGACAATCGACATGAGAATCTGTCTCGTGATTACTGCCGTCGTTATTGCGCGGAGACCTGTTCTCTCTCTCACGCGTCTCATCAACACGCCCTCCCGTGTCAACCTCAGGCATAACTACCTTTCTACTGCTCGGAGTATCCTTATCCTTTTGAATGCAACTGCCATTTACTCCCCCACTAATTTCTGTTACACTTGCTGGTGATTCCGCCGTACTGATTACTCCTTCGCGCGACTCCCTTCGTTTCGTAATCGTTGAAGGATCCGTTCCACCTCCTTCGGTAACCTGGAACCTCTTCTGCCATCTGAGCACAGTCTGTTACTTTACCTGCCACTTCGTCACAGTCGTCAAAGTCGGTCCGTCCTTGAACGATACGTTGGCGTACTGGGCTCGACCCCCCTTGGATAGCGTCTATATCCTCAATGCCCAATCCCCCAGAACAGTTGTTAAAAACTTCATGCCCCTTTTCAAAAAGGGAAGGAAACGGCCCACTAATCGATCCCACTCCTACTTGGGTACCCCCTACCTCTGCACTACTATTTCTCTGGCACAAAACAATTCCTTTTGAGAGCCTTCCCCACGGTCATGGCCTCCCTTAGGCACGTTAATAGGCCCACAGTTACCTTCCTTTTGCTGGCCCAAATCGCCAGAGGTTTTATACCTGCCAGAAACGACGTCGCCTACTTTCATCTGTTTAAATTTTGAATTTTTATCTGCCCACGTGCCGGCGTCAGACCTGTTACGTGTTGGCAGAGTCTCTGCAGCTGTCTTCCTCCACACCCTCTCAGACCGCGCATGGGTTTCTCTACCCTTTCCATTCCCGGCTGGCCTCAGAGCAAAAGGATCGTTTTTACCACCGCCACCTTGCCACTGCTACCAAACCTAACCCACGGCTGACAGAAGGTAGCCGTCTCCGCCCAAATAGGGACCTCGAAGATTCTGCCACCAACTCTGATTTTAATTGACCCCGGAATTTTCTTCCCAAACCTAACGAGAATTTTCACCCATCTCAAATCTGTCGTATTGTTCGACTCCTCAGCCACATCCATAAAGCCCCACACACGTCGCCTATTTTCCGGAAAACGTTGTTTCCCCAAAGATGCAGTGGCAGCCCTAAAGCGCGAACCCACGCCATATTGGGTTTATGCCTTTCGCGATGACAGCCAGCCACCGGATTCCAGTGGTCCAAAAACAGGGGCTGCTGGTTTACTACCCAATTCTTTTCCAGGAAAATCTGTTAGCTTCCTTCTTAGATGGAAACATAAACAAAAAATATATACCATACATGTCGACTACCCATGCTCCTCCTGCAGTCTTCCATCGATTATCGACCCATTGTTGAATCTTCCCTTTGAATGCTGAGAAGCTGCCCAACAATGAGCTGACCCATTCAAACTCCACCACAGAAAGAAAAGCTTCGTGGGGTCTGCCTCTGTATCTTTCCGCCACCCGGAATTCGAGATGCTCCTTCTCACCATTCTTGTAAATTTCAAATGTCTTCCTCCCGCACTGAAAGATTATCCTATCGTCTTCCGCCATTATCTTCTTAAAAATATAAAAGAATATGATTTCATTCTTGCAAAATACTCCCTTCATTCCTAAGAGTCCTGTTTGACTCGGCACACATATTAAGAAAAGTTAATCGAGTATATTATAAATATTAGAATGTTGCGTATTTTCCAATGATGCCCATGTGGGAGTTCCATCAATTAAAGTAGCTAGCATATCAAGGGTAAAATGGTAAAAGTAACAAGCTAGGAAAGGAAGAATACAAAGTGAACACCTTTTCTGTAGTGCTTAAAAAGGAAAAATGGACTCCTTTTTTAGGAATGGAGGGACTACTTGTTTGTGGAAATGGATTGGATGGAGTCTCTAGTGATCACTTCTACTTTACTGGGTTAGATTCTGGTAGTGGCAGGTAGGAAAATGCTTGTGTCATGGGATGAATCTGGTATAGGATGTTGCTTGCTTTATAGTTTGTGAAGACATAGGTTTTCTCACTTAAAGTCGTTTATTATAATCTTTATTTTCTAATTTCTATTGGTTTGTTGTGGTTGCTGACTGTTTTGTTTCCGCTATTAGGTTCATGAGGAGCTTGTTCAGGCAATCAAAGATGCAGAGGAAGGGCTTTTTCACCTGAAACGAGCAAGGTTGCTGCAAGAGGCTGATTTTGCTCTACAGAATTTTAATAGTACTGCTGAGGATGTGAAGGAAGAACCTCTTGATCCAAAAGATGTTGTAGTAGAACCACTTGATCAATATTCTGTTGGATCGAAATGTAGATTTTACCACTCAGATGGGAGGTGGTATAATGGTCAAATTGTTGGGTTGGAAGGTCCAAATGCAGCAAAAGTCTCTTTCCTCACTCCAACATCTGAAAAAATGTTGGTGCGTATCAGAACTCTATGTCACTCTTTCTCTCTTCTTATAACATGGCATTTTAACAAACATTTTTGCATGACTATTGATTTACCATTTGTTAAGTACAACCTTGGTTAGTCTGATCCTATTTGAGACTTCAAAAAAATAAAATAAAATAAGAATGTGCATCCTTTGTGTCTTCTTTTTTTGCTTCTACATGCGCTGAGTTTTTGAGGATGTAATCGTTTTTGTTTTTGTTAAGAAAAGTTAAATTTACACCTTCAAAATCTCTGCTGAGCGAAGCAGGAATATTGGGACTTCTCGGGTAACAAGCACTCTAGATTAAACTATACCCACGCACATATCACTAGTTGGGTACAGTTAGCGAATTTCCTTGTAAGTTGTACAAGTAATCGATCTGGGGTCAATCAAGCAATTAATCCTTAAAGGATTTATGGTTTACTTGTCCCATCTTCTTCAACCGTTGAACTCTTTCCTGCTCCTAGATGGACTAATTTTTCTTACTTGGAATGCTGTTTTTTTTTTTTTTTTAATATTTTTTATTTCTTGCTTTTTAGAATTTTTTTCTTCTTTTGCTTCTTTCTACTGGGGGTTTTGTGTGCACCTCACATACTGTAGACTAGACAAAGTACTCGACATGAGTTGACAAGGTTGAATAACCTGTTGTCACTCCTTTCTGACTTACTGAATCTTGCAGCAGCTTCGGTTTTTTCGTGAATTCCTTCCTGGATTTCCCATCTAGGAGTTACTTCTTTAGTCCTTGTTGAGATTGATAATCTCATTAACAAACAATCAAGGAGGAGAAGAAATAAAGGAGAAATAGAAGACAATCTTCTTATCATGATTAGGTTTTACAACAGCAAAAGGGGCTTATCTAATCTTAGAATGAAAAAGACAAAAATACCCTTGAAAGGGCTACTAAAGAAAATTTAAACATAGGCTAACATCCCCCCTAAAGCTTGGCGATGATACAACAAGAAGCATTGAGAGTTTTCCAATGAAGAATCTATGAGGCTCGATAGTGTGAACCTGATACGTACGAGGGTGCCAATATTTCCAAGTGGGGAGGCTCATCTATGGTGGCATACGGACTGGGCAATTCCAGATCAAGAAGAGCCGTTTGGGAGTGGATTATTGGATTGATTGTGGAAAAGGGCACGGGCTGGAGTGACAAGACAAAGTGGGCTCGAGATAGAGTTGGGTTTGCTAATATTGGGATGCAAGACGGTCTAGGGATAATCAAAGAAGGCGCGGGTACATGGACTTTGGCTAAAAGGTTTGGTCTACACAAGTACATGGGATGGGGTTGTTATATGAAAGTAGGTAACAATGTGGACGTTTTTCAAGGACAAGAGAGGACCTTGTTTTTGGCATGGGAAGGATTGCTTGGGGCTGAACATGGGTCTGATTATGGACATGGATTGCATGCATGGGTTTGTGGGTGTCACTTGCATCACATGGAGTGGCTAGTTACGGGCCATGCAAGAAAGGGAAGGGCAGCTAAAGTACGTTGTTTTAGTTTCCTAAATTAAGTAGTTCCCATTTTCCTTATGTAGTTAGGAGTTTATTTTGGTTTGCCCAATGTTTAAGGGCTATTTGCATATTGTTTAGACAGATTAGGGTTTTCTTTTGTAGCCTTTAAAAGGCCGTTTTCTTCATGCCATAGGACAGATTTTGAACGTTTGAGAAAAATTCTCTTAGGGACACGGTTGTGTTCATCTCTCGATTTTTTCTTCCTGGGCGAGTGAAGCTTAGGAGAATTAATCAAACGGGTATCTTTACGTTGGGTGAGTGAAGCGTAACCGGTGATCCCGAATCTATCTTTTGTATTGTGTTTTAATTTGAGCTTTTGGGCTGTTTTTGAGCAAATTTGGGATATCTTGTTGCTGTCTTGATTTGTCTTCGGTCAGCCTGCTATTTGGGTAATCGTATTCACATCAGAACCTTCCCGAAGAAGTCTGCAAGCTGCATAGAAGACAAAGTAAACGGCAACGAAATAGTACTATGCTGAAGATGATGCCGAGTAAAATGATAGTCAATCTCAATATGTTTGGTGAAACACTGTATTGTGTGCAATCTGAACGAAACTCTTATTGTCACTGTACATCGGTGTAGGAGAAGAAAGAGAGACACCATATCGCCCAACAATCAATAAAATTATACAATCTCAGACATAGTGGAAGCCATAGCTCGGTACTCTGCCTCGGTAGAAGAGCAAGAAACAACATCTTGTTTCTTGCTTTTCCAAGAAATGAAAGAATCCCTCAAAAATACACAAAAACCAATAGTATGTTCTCAGCCAGACCAATCTGCTTCAGTAAAGCACAATGCTCCAAAGAGGAAGTTGAGGGGGCCAAAAGACTTAAATATAGAGTTCCTTGAAGATAACGGAGAGAACACATAACAGGAGCCAAATGAACATAGGTAGGAGAAGTTTAACATACAAACTGACTAACAATGTAAACAACATAGGCAATGTCAAGTCGAGTGATAATTAGTTACAGTAGGCTACCAACAACAGAACGATATAAGGTAGTAAGAACCCGAATCGATGTCATCTTAACAACGGGCATAGTTGTCAAAGGCACTCGCCTTTCTCGCCTTTCTCGCCTCAGGCGAGGGTCTAGTGCCCGAAGAGGAGAAATTGAGTTGATGTGCTGGAGTCAAGGAGAGGCGTACGCCTATTGTGCCTTTTGGTGAGAGGCATGGAACAGGCGGATGAAGGCGTACATTTAAAAAACCCTTTCTTTTTTTTGTCGGTTTTATTTTGTCAAACGACGTAGTTTAGGGTTAATATAAATTGAGTAAACCATAAAAAACCCTATGTCGACTTGAGACATTATACGAAGATAAATTGGCGACTTACGAGCCCTAAAACCTTCAGTATGCGCACCTTCTATCCAACTCTGGCTTGGGTTTCGACTTGGAAGGCAAGTTGCACCATCTCAATCTCCCGCTCTCCTCTGCGGTTACTGAGGTAGGTCTGTAAATTCGATGTCTCTCACTCCTCTTGCACAGTCACACTATTCGACTTTCAAATTTTTTTCTTCCTTCCTTTTTCTATAGAACTACTTTTTTTTTTTTACTTTCATTACTATGTTTAGTTAATTAGTTATCTTCCTTCTTTTTTTTTTCCTGCTAAGTCACAGTGCATTGAAATGTACTTCAAATGAGTTTTTTTTTTATTTAATAATTAATAAATCTGTTTCTGTTTCTATTTTTGAACTGAATAGTTAATAAGTTATCTTCCTTTTTTTTACTTGTTGCTGTTTGTTTAATATTCTTTTTTTTTGTCTTTATTTTCATTTGCTTTGATAACTATTTATTTTTTTTGTTTGAAGGTTTAGTTAAGTTCATGTACAGCATCGGAGTTTCAACTATAAATGATGAAATTTGTGTTATTAATGTTATATTAGAACTTAGTTTCGTGTATTATGCTCACTCTTTTTTTTTGATAAGTAAAGTAATATCAACACAGCGCCAAATCAGGTGACGCGACCTTGTACACAGGAAGTATACATGATGAAAAGAATATATAATCTACAGACTATCTAATATATTAACAAGAGAAGCCCCTGAGCTTTACGCCGCTTTCGAGTGCCAAAAATCGAGAAGCTGATGCACTTCCTTCTTAATCAGGTCGGCGTCTATTACACATTATCAAACACCCTATGATTCCTCTCCTTCTGGACGCTCCACCAAATCGCCAAAGGAATAGACTTCCATCTACTGTTGTTACTAATGCCGCTTAACGAAGCCCAACCACAAAGGAGATGAAGAGAAGTCCCTGGCATTGCCCAAGAAATACCCACTACACACAAAAAGGAATCCCAGAAGTCCCTAACAACTGGACAGCGCAAAAGCAAATGATTAACTGTCTCCTCCTCCTTTTTACACATGAAGCACCGATTTACATAAACCCTCCCTCGGGCTCTCAGATTGACCCCGGTCAACGGTCAAAATAGCCTCCCTTGACGCTTCCCGAGCAAAAACCTTCACTCTACTAGGAACCCTCGACTTCCAGATTACTTTCCACTGAAAATGTCCCCTGTCCTCATTTTTTAAGAAAGAATAAAAGCATTTCACCGAGAAAGTGTTCCTTTTCGAACCATCCCAAACTACTCTATCCTCCCTCGAACCCCTCTGAACCTCGTACACAAGACCGGAGAATCTAGAAATAATGTCGATCTCCCAATGATGCAAATTTCTACGAAACGAAGGATTCCAAGAATCAATCCCATTAGGATATTCCACCTCTGCACTAACCAACTCATCCTTATTAACGACCATCTCAAATAGATTAGGAAAAACCCTTCGAAGAGGGGCTTCTCCACACCATTTATCCTTCCAAAATTTTACCTTCTCCCCATTTCCAATGTTGAAGGAAAAAGATCCCAAATTTCATAATTCCCTTCCAGACATTTACCCCATAGGAACAATAAACTTCCTTGGGAAACCGCAAGTCATTTTCTTCTCCATACTTAACCACCACTACCTTTCTCCATAACACTTCCCTTTCCCCCAGGAACCTCCACAACCATATACCAAGAAGAGCCTTATTGAACACCTTTATACTTTTGAACTTCCAAACCTCCATTCCGAATGCTACTACAAACCGTGCTCCAATTTACTAGATGATACTTCCGATCGTCTGCACTCCCTTCCCACAGAAAGTCTCTCTCCAATTTCTCAATTCTCTTCACTACCGACGTCAGAATCTGAAACAGAGAAAACATATAGGTTGGCAAATTCGACAACGTGCTCTTAATTAGAGTTAAACGACCTCCTTTTGACAAATACCATCTCTTCCAATTCGCCAACCTTCTTTCAAATCTTTCAAGCACTGAATCCCTCATCGCTACTCTCTTAAAAGTTGCCCCCAAAGGAAGACCGAGATACATCGTTGGAAGACTACCTGCTGCACCCAAAAAACTAGACTCCCCAAATTGAAGACTTCACCCACCGGAATATTTTCACATTTTGAGATGTTAATCTTCAACCCGGACGCTTCTTGAAAAAATAGAAGAACTGGTCTTAGGTACCCTATCTAGTACCCTAGCTGAGATTTATCCGCCTCAATGAACACAAGAGTGTCATCAGCGACCATCAAATGTGAGACATAAAATCTGTATTATGCTCACTTTTAACATGCTTTGTTGATATTTGTTAAGTTTTATATTTTCTATTTATTTTTCCTTAATATTGTTTTCTTCAGCGCCTTTTGAGTGCCTCGCCTCTCGCCTTTCGCCTTTGACAACTATGGCAGCGGGAGCAAAGGTCTCCTCATAATCCATGCCATACTCCAGAGCAAGCCCCCTCGCTACCAAGCGAGCCTTGTACCATTCAATCTGACTTGGTTTTAACCCTGTCGTATTCCCACCCCCCAACTATTTGTTCTCTTACCAGAAAAGATACTAAATCCCAACTAACAAAATAGTTCCTCAGCCATAGCCCATTGCCAAAAAAGACCACAAATTCCTTTTTGAGTAAGGCTTTACGAAGAAAATTAATAGAAACTAAAAGGAAGCAAAAGATTGAGAGTAACATGAGTGAGCAAAGTCTGGTAATTGAGTGGACTTAAGGGTTCGTGTGGGATATCGAGGCTGGTGTGGATCCGCAATCGCAAGAGGTTCTTGAGAAGGAGCAGGTTTATATGCGACGGATGAGCATTAGAGACCAGTGATTGATCACTAGTGAATGGAACGGTGTGAATAATATCACACTTAATCATACCTTAGGGGCTATATGGAAGAGAAAAGAAAGGAATATGCTCAAGTAAGGAAACATGATGAGAAACATTAACTTTCCCTGGAAGAAGGATCATAACAACGATAGCCTTTTTGTCCCGCACCATACCCAAGAAAGACACTTATAGCAACACGAGATGATAACTTAGTACGTTTTACACATGAACGAAGGACAAAATTTGTGGATCTAAAGACCTTAAATAAGAATAATCACGAGTATCGCCAAATAATCTAGCATAAGGAGTGGAGATATCTTTTAAAGAGGTGGGAGTTTTTTAAGTGATTAATATCTTTTAAAGTAGGTAGTGGTACCTCTGTTAGTTTTTGGAAGGATAGATAAAGTGGAGATATGGACCTAAGGAGAGCCTACCCTTCCCTTTTCGATATCGTTGCTAACAATGAGAAGGTTAGTTTGGTCCTTAAGATTACCAAAGGCGTGATACATAAAGGGTCATCGGCACCTGAACAGATTTGATCCAAAGTGTTTGGCTGGTTTGAAAGGAATATAGATGGTGGTGGTTTATATTTTTGAGATTTTCAAAAAAAAAATGAAATTTTTGGTATAAATAGAAAACCTTAAAGTTGAAAATAGTGTTGTTATTATCATTTGTGGATATATGAACTACTTTTTTTTTATAACTAGTTTATGAAAAAAATAAAATATATAATATTTTAGAATTATTTTATAAATATCAATATAATCAGAATGATGGATAAACCCAACAATAACGAGTATAGTTATCAATAAATGAGTCATAATACCTGGACCCTTCCTTTGTGATGACAAGTGCATGTCCCCAAACGTCATAGTGAACCAAATCAAAAGGTGCTAAAGATGTAGATGTAATTTATTACATCTTGTATATCATGAGAGTGTAAATCTCCCAAGACCACCACCATTACTCATAAATTTTAGGCGAAAGCTTGAAACATGAACAAGTCTAGAATGCCACATAGACCACTTGTGGCAGCCACATGACTGCAAGGCATCGAAGTAGTCTCACTGCATATGGCCTGTCCTAATCACCCTCTTGGAATTGGGACCCTGTACTTGACAAGAGGTGGATGAAAAATGAAAAAGTATCCATAATCACATAATTGACTAAGTGACCAACAGAAACACGACTCATAGTCAACTGTGGAATGCAATAAACATCATGTAAAGAGAAGAGTGCAAATAGTTCCCTTGTTTGCTAACGGCTGGGGTGTACCATCGACAGTGTTAACAGTAGGAAATGAAAGATTATATAAGACATAGATATAAATGATCAAGTATTAGGGGACATAGGGGACATATGATGGAGAGTCCAAAATTCACAAAGATGAAGTACCTGAGTCATTTTAAATTTTTTTTGATAAGCAAAAGTATATATATGCGTTTGCCGGGAGTACCTGAGACACATTTGATGATGACAAACCTAAGATAAAAGGAGCGGATGACGAAGTAGTACGAGAGCCATTTGATGATGAGGAACTTCAGATAAAAGGAGTTGATGACAAAGTAGTACCTGAGCCATCCGATGATAAGGAACTTGAGATAAAAGGAGCGGACATGGACATGGCATGAGGCTGGGGCTGGGGTTGGGGGGCGGGGTGCCACTTGAAATCTTCTATCTCACCCCTCACTCTTCCCGTCCCATTGAATCTTAGCTTGGAAAAAGAAGACCGGGTAAAATAACAAGGACACGTGTAGTGCTATGATTCAATGGACATGGAGTGTAATAGGGGGTGAGATAGAAGATTTGGATCCGACTAGAGCTGGACTCGGGCTGACTTGGGGGCTAGGGCTGAGGCTGAGCAACCTGGTCGCCAAGACCATGGTTGTGGTATTGGGGACTGCAGTCACTTAACAAAAAAAGAATAAAATAAAAAAATAAAAAATAAAATATAATTTAGGACCGTGGTCGCTTCTAACCTCGTTCTCTCTATTTTACCTATAACTCCGAACATTGATTTTTCTAGTGTCATGTTTGCTTAAAATAGCGACACTCGCGACATGTGGTCACTAGCGGCTTATTCAAATGTAAAGGGGTTGCTAAAATCTGATGCATGCGGAGTCTATATGCCCTTTTCGGTCTTGGTTTTGAGTTGAGTTTCTTTGGCTAACAACTCATTATCAACAAAATCAACTAAAGGTATTGAGGTTCGGGGCTGGAGCTGAGGCTTTGACTGGGAAGCAAGTTCCATTAAAGAGTCCATAGTGAGATTACAAGATGAAATTCACAACGGAGTGAACTGTGGAGGGTTCTAGTGTAGTAGGATGATGGGACTGCCCCTCCCCACAAAATGCAACCTTTGCTGCCCATCCCAATACTGTTGTGAAGGCTGGCCACTTGGTCACCATGACTGGTTGTGGTAAAGGAGACTGCCGTCACTTCCAACGTTGTCCTCTCTGTTTTGCTAACAACTCATCAACAACAGAATCAACTGAAGGTATTGGAGTTCGATGCAAGATTGATGCAAGACAATTCTCATACTCGGGACGAAGAGCCGCGAACAATTGAACCAAACGTTGTTCCTCCATACGAAAAATATATAGCGCACAAGCTCTCGTCTCCGCAGATTCCGTTATAGCCAATTGATCCCAAAGATTAGTCAACTACCCTTATTCTTCTGGTCTAGTCTACATACACGAATATTAGCTTACAATTGATATTGGACAGCAAAGTTATGCCGCACATATAACCTTTCCAAATGGTCCCGACCTCCGTAGCAATACTATACTTTGCCAATTGCATACCAATCTTGTTCTCAAGAAAATTATTAATCCATGTAATTATTTTTGAGTTATCATTTCTTGCTTTAGGAGCCCGAAGGACACCAGAAGCATAACCCCACATCTTCTTCCCTTTCAAAAAGTTTTTCATAACATAGCTCCAATAAGAAAAATATCTTCCAACCCAACGAACACTAATTGATTGCAACGAATCATCACCTCTAGATATTTTGGACAAATAAACAGCTCAATCAAGGCCAAATTTAAACTAAACAACAATCTCACAACACATTTTACCAACAATTTCACCAAGAGCAATCACAATGTCAACACAATTTCACAAATCGAGCAGCGAAAAAACCCCAAACTGCAAATTTCAAACAATCAGGGAGGAGAAGAAGAAAGAAAGGAGAAATAGAAGACAATCTTATCAAGAATAAAAATTAGGTTTGACAAACAGCAAAATGTGCTTATATAGCCTAAGAAGGAAAAAGACAAGAATACCCTTAAAAGGGCTAACTAAAGAAAATATGAACATAAGCTATCACTTACCATATCACCAGCATCAAAATCATGTAAATACCAAATTGAGGAATGAACCTTCAATTCCAGACCTTTGATAATCTTATGTCATAGACAGGAATATTAGCAGTCTAAAACCCAGCTTTATCCTTGATCTTCCTTCTAGTGGTTTGCGAAACAGAAGGCTAAACGAGGAAGAGAGATCCGGATAGGTGGTTGGTAATCTGAAGGACAAAACTGGTAGTTGATAACAAGGAAGAATATGCAATGTTGAAGGTTGTTTATTTCTCTGTTGAAACATTTTAGATTATGTTAAAAGACCAAAAGTACCCTTTTATTTGAATGGAGATTGAGGACATTTTTTATCAACATATAATGAAGGGACCAACCTATCCAAAGTAGAGGTTACTCATGTCCATATGCATGCACTCTTGCAAAAATAGGCATATTGACAACGATGTGACATTCTTTGAATTATATTCCACTTTAGCTATTTAGTCTTATTCTATGTGTTTGTTTGTGTATGTATTTATATGTATATGTATTTATATATAGTACAGCTATTTGGTTCATTCGAGTTTAGTCTAAATTACAACTGAATCTCTGCATTGTCGTCCAGCACATCCGTTTGGCACTAATAAAACTTCTTAATATCAGGCACACTTGTCTAAAAAATTGATGTTGGATTAATAATAACAAAAATTATAATATCTTCATTTTGAACATCTTTTTACTGATGTTGGACCACCCAAACGCAGATGTGCAAGTTCTTTCTGCAGCAACGATGTCGATTTGGTACTAACTGCCGCCTATCACATGGTATGTAAAATGGTGTATATTTAACCGAACTACTGAACCTTGTAAGTGGTTCATAACTGGCATTACCAAAAAATTTCATTTCTCCTGGTGCTCAAAGATTGTACAGCCAATAATAATCTTTAAAGGCAACAACCTGAAAAAAACAGCAATGAAGTTTTTTTTTTTGTCCTCTCCCACCCTCTGGATTTTGATAGAATATGCTGTATATT
Organism: Codonopsis lanceolata; assembly: GCA_013146195.2. NCBI lineage: Eukaryota > Viridiplantae > Streptophyta > Magnoliopsida > Asterales > Campanulaceae > Codonopsis > Codonopsis lanceolata. The sequence continues at coordinate 25,926,662 of CM028377.1, read as the reverse complement.
TAGCATAGTTGTCAAAGGCGAGCGCCTTTGGCGCCTCAGGCAAGAGGCAAGGCAATTCGAGCCATTGGCGCCTCAAAGGATCTGGGCGAGTCGATCTATGACTCAAGAAGCTGGGCGTACGCCTTTGGCGACTTTTTTTGAGGTGAGAGGCGCTAAAAAGTTGACTAAGTCGCTCATTGGTTTTTTTTGAATTTTTTTTTTTTTTTTTTACTTTTTAAGTGGGAAACGACGTAGATTTAGGTTAGTATAAATATATTATAAAACCTAAAATACCCAAAAAGACTCCATTTGTTCAGACGCACGAAATCAGGTTGACATCGATAATTCGATACGAGTCCTAAGCATCGATACGCAGCTTTCCGACTTCATTGTGGCCTTCGACTTCATCTTTCGACTTCGAGGGTTCCAACTGAAAGGAGGGTTTCAACTGTGGCCATTGATCTTCAGCTTTCTTGACTTCGTGTTCCATGTAAACTCTCCTTTCTTCTCGGAGTTCACTCTGTTCGACTTCTACTCTGTTCCAATTTTTTTTTTTTTTTTGCTTCTTTAACTCTGTTTGACTGTGCTTGAAGCCTTGAACTGTGTTTGACTGTGTAGAGTCTGATCTTTTTTAAAAAACTGAGTGTAGACTTAATCTGTTCTTTCTTAAAAAATTACTTGTTCTGTTCTTTTTCCCTTCATTAAAAAAATTGCTTGTTCTGTTCAGGGAAACGCTTTCATTAAAAAAATTACTTTGTTCTATTCTGTTTTGTTTCCTTTCATTAAAACAATTACTTGTTCTGTCTGTTATGTTTCGTTTCATTACTTGTTATGTTCTGTTTCCTTTCATTAAATTACTTGTCTCAATTAAAAAATTGTCTAAAAAATTATTATTTTTCCTTCCGTTCTGTTCTGTAACTTCTGTTTCCATGGCTTTATTTTCATTTGCTTATTACATTCCATGACTTTAGTTCTCTTTTGATTTCCATGGCTTTTTTTTCATTTGCTTTGATAACTATTTATTTTGTAGTTTGAATTTTTAGTTAAGTTCATCTAATGCATTGGAATTTCAAATATGAATGAAAAATTTGTGTTATTGATATTATGTTAGAACTTAGTTTCATGTATTATGCTCATTTATAACATGTTTTGTTGATATTGTTAAGTTAAATACTTATATGTATTTTTACTTGGTATTTTTTTCGTGAGCGTGCCTTTTTAGCACCTCGCCTCTCGCCTCAAATTTGGACCTATCGCCTTTTTGGCGCCTCTCGACTTTGACAACTATGATATTTAGGGATAACCATCTGCTCCGACATGTGGAATGACGCTGCACTTTGTCAAAACCTCGCATTAAATTGTTAGCACATGTTATTTTGGTTTTTTGTTCTATGAACTAAACTAATGGCATGGTTTTGTCTTGCACCAGGCATTGATCTGCCTTTGTCTTCACTCAAGAAGTATACCCCAACAGTGTTGGATCAGTCTCTGGTGGGGTCTACTATATGGGCTATCTCAGACAGTAAAGTTGGCATTTGGCGAGAAGCTGAACTTGAATCATGGGATGATGAACTTCAATTGGGTGGTGTTGTTTTCCGAGATGACAGAAGTTGTTCAAAGCTTGGGACTGAAGCTATTAAGTTGTCGGCGTATGCTGAAATGAGCGGGGACGAAGAAGTGGAAAGTGATTCTTCAAGTTCTGAGCAATCTGATTCTACAGGTAACTATGAAGATGTCGGCAGTTCTGAAGTTGGTTTAGGATTTCTAGAAAGTTCCGCACTTCAGAGGGGCATACAGACCGACACGGTAATATTTGCCAAGTGGGAAAATCACACCCGAGGTATAGCTTCTAAGCTGATGGCCAATATGGGTTATTCTGAAGGGATGGGTTTAGGTGTGTCGGGGCAGGGAATGCTGGACCCTATCTCTGTGAAAGTGCTACCGCCAAAGCAATCTCTAGACCTTGCTCTCGAGTCTTGTGAAAATGAAGACAACCAAGAAAATCTTGGGAAAAAACGAAGCAGGGGCGGAAAGAGAAAACGTGATAAGAAGTTTGCTGCAGCAGCTAGGGCTGCTAAGGAGGAAGAGAAATCCAGCCCTGATGTATTTAGTCTCATCAATACCCAACTTGCAACCCATGGTGAAGCACTGAACGGTGGTGGGTCTGCCAAGAGGCAACGAGATAGAGATTTTCCGGAGGCGAAGAAAGAAAACAGGAGGGCTCTGGTTGCTTATGATGACGAGGTGAAGCAGTTGAGGATGAGAGCAGAGAAGCTGCAGGAAATGGTTAGCCGAAACAAGAAAGAGAAAGTGGTTTATGAGGCTGCTTTGAGGAAGCTGAATGAAACTCGAATAGCTCTGGCCGAGGTCGAGGCGGCTCATGCGTCTGCGTCGAATGCCATAAACAGCAAAGAAAGAGAGAAGAGATGGCTAAAGTTTTGAGTGTTACTTCACATTTAATATGTAGTTGTGTATTTATTTCTTTTTGTTTATTTATAAATCAAATTTATTTATTTTTTCATCAACTGTCATTGTGTCCGACGGTAGGGCTCCGAATGAGTTGAGCCGAGTTTTGGTTTATTTGTGTTTAGACTTATTTAATAAACGAGTCAAAAAAACTTAAATTTGGCTCGGCTTCTAATTGAACGAGCTCGAGCTATTATACTATTTTCGTTTTAGGTAAAGAGTTTATTATGCTATTTTTGAATATTTTACTTGAAAAGTCTATTTTAAAAAAAATATCATTAACTTTCAAATTTACTCTACACATTTGACATTAAAATATTGATTATGTACAAACATAATTACTATAATGTTAAATATTTATCCCTTAATAATTGAATTTTTTAAACGTTGATTATTTGGATGGAGCCTATGGGGAATCTTCTTAATTTTTGAAATAAATAATACTTTTAATATAAAAGTTAGTCAAATAGTGTATTTTAATGTCTGAAAATAATAAAACAACTACTTCATCTGTTTTCAAATAATTGTCCTTAATTTTTTGTCCGTTCTAAAATAATTGTTCTTCTTCAAAACTTTTATTTTTTGGAAAATATTTTTACAACTTTACCCTTATTTTTTCTACATACTCTAATCATGACCACATGTTTAAGGGCACTAAAGGCAATTATATATTACACCAATATTTATAATATAATCAATTACTTTTTTTTAAATGATTGACGATTATTTGAAAATAGAAATAATATATGATATGACAAATGCAAGAAAATATCTAAGTTATATAACTAAATACTTCCTTAATTTCAGGCTAAGAGTTGATGATTCTACTTTTAAGATATTTAACGTAAATAGTTCACTTTGTAAAATACTGCTTACAATTTTCATAACATTTCATCTTTATCTCCACTTATATTGTAAACATATTGACTATGCTCAAGTATTTTTGTAATTACGAACAACTCTAATTATATTAATATATCTCTTAATTATTATAATTTTCAAACATAGACTCTTTGGATATAACAGAGAGATTACAATTTTACAATTGAAATTAAAAAGTACTTATACCTTGTATAAATAAATAGGGTGAAATTATGGTCATTCCCTTTTGCAAAGTTTATAACCCCTTCGCTCTTTCAACCGCTAAAATTCATTTTTTGAAGTAAATGTTCCTAAAACGTCACCGTCTTCTTCAACAACTCCATCAAACACTTTAAATTCGAAAATCACCATTGTTGCGTAACGTAACGACGATTTTTTTTGAATCATTAAGTGTGAAACTATAATGAATCTGTGTTGGGTTGAAAGATTTTTTAGTAGTGATGAAGGCCGAGGAGGAGGAAGAAGAAGACTTACAACAAATGGAGATGAAAGGAGGAGGACATGGAGGGAGAGGGCATGGTCTGGTTCATAATGATTTTGTATCGCGGTGCAAAATTGGATTATGTAATATTTTATGTATCGCGGTGTTAAAATTGATTCATTGCAGAACAAAATTGGATTAGGTAATTAAAATTTATGTATCACAGTGCAAAAATTGGATTTTGTAATTAAAATTGATTCCATTTAAATTGATGCATCGCGACGCAAAAGTTGATAATGACATCTCCAACAACATCAACAACTCAACACTGTTGCCGACATCCATTAGACCAATCACAAGAGCTAGAGCCAAGAGAATTCGTGACGAAGTCAACGGCTTAATTCGTGAAGCATTAGAGATGGAAGCAAGAGCAATGAGCCATAAAGAGAAGTCCTTGAAAGGTCAAGTGAAGCTGGTGAATGTGATTCAAGGTAGGTCGGGCGAACTTGATGAAGAAACAGATCATTCGACTTCTAGGAATGCATGCGCTCTGTTCCTTGCAATGCGACCACATTGTTTAGGATTCGTTTGCATCCCATTACATGATGCGACCACATACGATACAAAAAAGTTAAGCCGTTTTAAATGTACTCGCATCCCAATCTCTAGAAGTGCCTCGCATGCGATACTGGAGTTTCACCAAAACAGGAGCCGTATGGAAGCAGTCGCATCCTTTGGAGATGCGCCTGCATATGAAACGATGCGCTCGCATCTAGTGCAAGCAATGCGACCGCATTGTCTTAATTTTTCCTCCTTTTTGATTTTTCAATTAGGGTTGTTTTCAGACTTTACCCTAATTCACTAGTTACAAGTTTGCAACCTAAAATAGGTATAAATAGGAGTTTTCTTTGTATTGAACACAACTTTGAGTATTATTGATTTTGTGAGTTTATCAAAACTTATTGGTTCTTATTGGCTCTTATTGAGCTGTCGAGTATATATAGGTGTGAAGCTTGTGCGTTTATCTTTGACATATCAATTGATTCTCATTTCAATTGTGGCGTCTATTACTATACTTAGGTTCTTCAATTACTATGATTGCAGGTTGCGGCTGCATATGCCAAGGTTCTTTTCGTACTAATTGTTGGGTCGAGGTGTCTCCTCCGCAAACATGCTTTGATCCTAGCTTTCGCCGTATGATTAAATCATTCTTCAACGAAGCCTTCCGAGAAAATCGTATCATTTTTGTATCAGAGCAAATGCTCGTTCATAATCCATCATGTCTTAAATTAATTATCTATTTCTTTCTTTTCTCCCTTCGAACTAGGATCATCAATCATACGTTTGTTCATCATATTTGTATTTTATTTGTTTTTTTTTCAAACCCTAAAATATGCTAGAGTTATAATCTCAAAAAAAAAAAAAAAAAAGAAGAAGGTTAATTGCTGCTTGCGAATTCGGCCAAGTTCAAAAAAGAAAAACTTAAAAGAGGACTTTTCTTGTGATCGAATAGAAAAGGAAATTGTGAATTAAATTCTAGATTTAAAAAAAACGGAATCTCCTAATCAAAGGCTTTCTAAACATTGTGTGTTTTGTTTCTTCAAATTTCTTACTCATGATTAATTTTCTACACGTTATCGATTGCTTGAGTCTTGTGTTGAACATCCACTTGGTTTTGCACTTGTTAATACTTGATAGTTCTTTTAGAACCCTAAAAGTTTTTATTTGAATGATAAATTTTGTGTGATACATGAGTGGAGAAATACACATAAGGGAGTTTTGTGAGGAATTAAAAATGGAAAACGAAAATAAATTGTTATTTGATGTCATGATGGCTAAGATGGAAAAGTTGACGAGGGAACAAAAGGAGGAGATGCATGAAGTGATGGGTAAGATGAGTGAGGAGTTTAATGAGAAACTCGATTTGATAGGTAGTGCGAGTAAGAGTCAAAGTCTAGTTGAGCCTAAAAAGGTACCTAAACGTAATCTATATGAATATTTCAGTGGAGAGGATTGAGACTCTAATGATAGGGGAGACATGAATAGATGGGGAGGAAATAGAGAGGACAATAACATCAATGGAATAAAATTGAAGGTGCCTACTTTCATGGGTAAAAATGATCCAGAGTTATACCTAGAGTGGGAGATGAAGATGGAGAGAATCTTTGGGTGCCACAACTATACCGACTTAAAGAAAGTCAAACTAGTCGCCATTGAGTTTTTCCACTATGCTGAGGTTTGGTGGGAAAAGATGAGGGTGGATAGAGCGAGATATATGGAACGTCAGGTAGAAACTTGGGAGGAGTTGAAAAGAGTGAGGAGGAGATGGTTCATACCATCTCATTACTATGGAGACCTACACCAAAAACTGCAAACCTTGAGACAAGGTAATAAGAGTGTAGAGGAGTACTATAAGGAGATGGAGGTTATGTGAGAACTCTGTTTCGAAACTCCCGTCGTCCGTCATGAAAATGACGTGTCTCAATAAACATCTAAGCACGTGGAATACGCCTGGTCTCGTCATGGACCCTATATATATATATATATATTCTATTTTAAGGTTAAATAGAGAAAAACCAATTATTCCATAAAATATATACGTTCGGAGGCTAGGTTACGAGTTGGGAAGGGGTTAGGCACCCAACTCGCTCTTTCGGTGTCATTTTAGGGTTTTAAAATAAATCAACATGCTTTAAAATCATATAGTCTAGAAGAAATATTTATTATATATATATATATATATATATATATATATATATATATATATTTACAACATGCATAATTACTTTATTTACATTCTATTATATTATATTAATATTTAACTAATTATACTATTATTATTATTATCTACATAACATGTATGATATTAATATTCTATATTAATATTGTTTATTATTTACATAGCATGCATATTATAATATTCTACATTATTTATATTAACGGGAAAGACGGTAAATTGATACTTACATCTTATAGCGTGAATATCTGACCCGGTATATGCACCTAGGCTTAGCTCACTAGGCGCTAGAAGATTTTGATTGTGTTTCTCCTGTCCTTCCGAAAAAGGAAGTCTTTTTCTTGTTGTGTGTTGTGTTGTTGTGTTTCGTGTTGTGTGATTAGCTTGTGTTGTTGTGTTGTATTATCGTCTTGCCGGGGTGGCGAAGACTGGATCTGCTTCATTGGCTTATTCCACAGAGGAGGTTTCGGGAAGGAAATGAACTGGATATGCGTATGATGGGTGCTACTGAGGCTTTTATGGGTGATGGATATAAGTTTTAATCGTTATTCAATAGGTGTTGAATGAGAGAACCTGAGGCCTTTATTTATAGGTGAAAGATGGTCAATTAAACGACGCAATCTTAACATTTCAGTGTATGGCGAGCCAGGTGTAAACCTAGGACGAAGACAACGCAAAGAAGCATGAGGCAGCTGGAGGAAATGGCAACATTTAAATTTCCTGGAGGAGCAAAGGGGATGGAGTGGCTACAAGGTGTGGGGAGCGGCTCCATCGGTGTCTTTTTGGCCATGTTTGGTTTCTAGTCAGGCCCTTCATGTTTGTTTTGTTTTGTTTTGATTTGTTTGTATATTTAACGTCCGTTAAGTCTAGTTACCTGAAACTCTAACGAAAAGTCATTTTTATAAGTCCAATAATTTTATAAAATATATATTATCATTATTATAGGACATTATATCGTAGGGGTACGAAATTGGGGTGTCTATGGAGCCCCTCAACGACGGAGCTTGCAAATGAACACGAATTCACATGCAGATGAACGTCGTTGATAAGATATAGACTCCCGATTTTGGAACATGCATCACAAGAAAGATATGGTTTATATGATATGAGTTTTAACACATGTGTAATGCAAGTCAGGGTGTGGTGGAATTTCTCATCCTCTCCTCCTCCTTTCCTTCTTTTTTGTTTTGTTTTGTTTTTTTTTTGTTGATGTTTTTTTTGTGTGAATTGAAAGACATGTGTATTGAAAATGTGTATTGAAAATCATGTGTTTATTGAAAAGACATATGTGTATTGAAAGAGCATGTGTATTGAAAGACATGTGTGTATTGAAAAGCAGTGTAGGAATTGAAATACATTCTGTATTGAAAAACAGATGTGTATTGAAAAGACTTGTGTATTGAAAAATATGTGTATTGAAAGACAGGTGTGTATTGAAAAGCGTGTGCATTGAAAGACAGTTGTGTTTTGAAAGACGGTGTGTATTGAAAAACATGTTGTATGTATAAGGAAAGATGTGTATATGTGATGTGATGTGATGCATATGTATGTGATGTATATGTATGTGATGGTCGGACCTACTGGGATAGGCTGCCTACGTATCCTTTTTAGGAATCCGACCAATCGTAGCTCGTGTATGGGCTATGTTTCTACGAATTTAACCTAGTAAACACGGTAATGGAATCTTCTGTGATGGTCGGACCTACCGGGATAGGCTACCTACGTATCCTTTTCAGGAATCAAGTTTCTTTTATAGATAAAGATCAATAGATCCGTTGAGACTATCTTCGATTAATCTTTTTCCATTGGAGTGGTTCGCCGGATAAGATTGAATCTTATAGACTGTAGGATAAAGATATTATGGAAGATATCTCTCTGAGAAAGGTTGTCCAAAAGTTATATTAAGTAGATGTGTCACTGTTGAGCAGGTCTGACGGAATAGTACACTAACATTTGCTTTTCCAATAAAGTAGATACATTTGAACTTGAAAACCAACTATAGAGAGGAATATCTGCTGAATCAAATCCAGCTAGATCTTGCAGGTTTGAGAGCCATCAAGCCGCTTCGTAAGTTGATTTTTGAGGAGAAGCTTGAGCATTTTGTCATTTCTAAATGTCTACAATAATTCCAGTGTATATTACACATGCATCCATAGATAGATCAAAGGTTTGTTGGTTTGATGTTCCTTTAAAGATTTTATCTCCCCGCAGATAGGTCTGCTGGTTGACATAGTTGACGGAGGAAATATCAATCTGAAGCTAGTCTGCTGCTTCCTTTTCTCTTCTTTGTTGTTCAAGTTCTTCAGCTCTTCTGGCATATTCATCATCGTCAGAAGTAGGAGGTCTGGTGGATCGAGAATGGTAGTCCAGTTCTTCACGTAGACGGTTGTTCTCTTCCATTAGCATTTGGTTGATAGACCTCATTTGTCTCTCCTCCGTGATGGCCAGATCATGATCACGTTGAGCATTGAGTACATTGTGAGCCGAGTCGTGAGCAAGTTTGTTGAGCTCTAGAACAGGCGGGCGGTTGTGGCCTAGATGAAGAGTGATGGCGTGGAATAGTTCGTAGAAAATAGATGAGACGAGCAGTGCACATTCAGTGCGTTGAGCTTCGACGTTGATTTTGACGTCAGTAAACTCGTGCTTCATCTGTCTAAATCTGGTCCACACATTATCCTGGATATTTGTCGAAGGATGGCATCATTTCTATCATTTGCCTTGGACACGGCAGTTGCAAGCTCGGCGGTAGTCCTCCCAATTTGTCGTATATGGCGTCCAGGCGAGACAAAATTTCAGTGTTGGCCGGTTGAGATGGAGAAGGGTCCAGGCTAATATGAATATTCCCATTGCCGGCAGAAGTGGTGGCCACCTTCGGTAGTGGCTGAGGGTCGAAAGGGCTGTTGGGGAGGTGGAGTGGTAGAGTCGGAAGAGGTTGAGTCTCGGGAGGGGAAGGAATGGGTTGAGGAGGAAATTGTTATGGGAGGGGAGGGAGGAGGGGTTGGTGGAGAATCGAGCTCAATGTCAGTGTCGGAGTTGTCACTAACGATTGATGATTCAGGTAGGGGGTCGGTAGAGAACCAGCAAGAGGGGGCAGGGTAAACAAAGGGATTTTGGTTTAAGTAGGGTAGGTTGGGATGAGGGTTGGGGGAAGAGTTCTGCTACCGATGAAAGTTGAAATAAGAACTTTGAGGTAGCAGTGTCTAAGGGTTTTATGGGAGTGGTTTGGGTTTTTTTGGATGGTGTATTTTGGGTGGTTTGGGTTACGAGAGAGTGAAGCAGGGGTAGATGGGTTGGGTGAATAATTGAAGGGTGAAGGAGGAGGTGGAGGTGGAGAGGGTGTTCTGGCAGGCTCCTCCTAAGGGATAGACTCCTCCGAAGGGGGTGAAGTCCTCTGAGTAGATGACTCAGTAGGAATGGGTTGGGTAGCGGTAGAGGTTTGGTTGCCAGCAGACTTCTTTTTCGCCTTAGCAACTGAACAGAAGGTTCAGCTGCTTCATCGGTAGAGCCGAATGTCTGGCCGGTGGCCGGGTTCTGACTTTACGTAGTCGCCTACGTTTTGGTTTTGGTGAAGGTGAGGGTTGGTCGGAAGAGGGTTTACGTTTGGTTTGAGAAGAAGGCTGGTGAGTGGAGGTTGGTGGTTCTGGGTTAGAAGGTTGGGGAGATGAAGGCTTACTAGTAGCTACAGAAGAGCTGCCAACAGACTTGTCATGTCTGTCGGCCTTCAGCTCTTGCCTGATCCACTTAGCTTGACGCTTTTCAGCCTCTTCTTCTTCTGCCCTGGCCTTCTTGGCCTTGGCCGCTTCCTTCTTCTTCAGCAATTACTCAGACTCTTCAGCCAGATCCTTAGCTTTCTGGTGAATGTCTTGAGCCAGACGGGTTTTGAATTTTTCAGCTGCAGTATGATAGCTCTTGCTAGAAGCTTCATATGCTTCCATGTTGAATCGCGTGACCACCATTGGCGAAGGCTTGGCAACCTTTTAAAGAGAGACATTTGCAAGTCCTCGTTGCTGCCATCGCTTGTTCTCGTAGTCGGCATACTTTTTGAAGAATGTGGCCGTCAGCTGCTTGTCCTTGGTCACCAAAATAAGTTCATCTTACTTAATGGAAGAGTTGATGTCTATGGTGTCCAGTAGAAGGGCGTTGATTATCCTGACAAAAGGCCGTTTGCAGTTGGGGTTGTCCTTCACTTTCTCAACATACTGTTTCAGCTCATTGAATACGATAGTGTCGTAGTTGAGTTGAGTCTGCAGGAAGACAACACTGGTGAGGTTGAGCTGTTGGGCAGTGAACATGTCGTGGGCCCCGCCTTTGAATAGAAGGCCCTTGTCAAGCAGATGGCTTGTGCAGTAGACGTCTAGAGGTAAGAGGTTCGTCAGCATTTTGCCTTGAGGTTCCCTCGGAGTATCAATTCCCCTCATTGCTTCCCAGGCATGGTCAGCCTCAGTAATGGTTATCTCCAGTTCACCACCATATTGTACACCGATGATTTTGGAAATCGTTTTGGCAGTTACTGAGACGGGTCGTCCTCGAATCCATCCACGCATTGTAGTCGGATTCTTGATGACCATTCTCTGATAGAATTCCTCAACAAGGAGGATACTGTAGTCCCTGTCGTGGAGGCAAAATAGCGGTAGAATCCCCGAAGCATTCAAATCTTCACAAGCTTTGACTCCGGCGGTGAATGTGCAGACGGAGTTGAGGTTTATGCACATGCCGGGTACATACAATTTTGGGTCCAGAGCCACTATAACGTCGTGTGCAGCCGGAAATGGAGGGTACCCTGGTAAGTTGATGTCCAGACCAGGTGGGATGACCTTCTTAGGGTCAAACTCCTTACTGCTATCACTCTTGGATTTTGTAGAAGATTTCACCTACAAAAACGAACTTAGAAATTAGGGCTTTTGACTTTACAGAATAAACAATCAAAGATTTCATTTTTTGAGAAATTAAATAAAATTTCCGATGAAAGTCTTGAAACCCTTGAATGTTTTGAAAATATAAACCAGAGAAACATTAACAGATGATTTCAAAGAGAAAAGAGTATTCAAAGCACAGAGAAAACTGTTAGTTTCAAGGTTTTGAAAAACAACAATGGCGGAAACCGTCCAGATACGCAAAAGCGTCATTTCAGATTCCTTAAAAATAACTCAAAAGAGGAAATACTAAACAAGAATTAATGAATAGTAAACCAGAGAGTAATGAAGAGCATACCATTGTTGCTGTATAGAAGAAGAAACAAGAAATAATTTGGAAATGGAGGGAGCAGTTGTAGAGAGAAAGAGAGGGTTTGAGTAGAGAGATTAATATTAGAGAGAGAGGGGTTTCGTAAGGTGTTGGAAAGGGCGGTTCAAAGTCTATTTAAAGAAGAAAAAATGTTTTAGCGAAAAAACTGGAACTTAAGATATTTTCAAAGTACTTAAAAGTTTTGACTTTTAACCCCTTTTCTGTTTTAGAAACGTTTCCCGCTTTAATAGACTAAGTTGAAACACTAACCTGGTAAAAGTCTGCCGATAGAGGGCAAATAAAGTCTGTCGGTTAGTAGAAATCTAAGTCTACCGGTATGAAAGAAAAACTTAAAGAATAAAAATTAAGCAGTAGGATCAATCATACCAAGATTTCTCCTTAAATAAGCAAACTCGGTTGCATCCAGTGGCTTGGTGAGAATGTCAGCCAATTGATGTTCAGTTGGAACGTATTCCAGACTGATGTTACCTTTCTCCACATGATCTTTGAGGAAATGATAACGGAAATCCATGTGCTTTGTCTTTGAGTGCATCACTGGATTCTTGGAGACTGAAATTGTTGAAGCGTTGTCACACATGATTGGACAATTTGCAGTCTTGATGTTGTAGTCCACTAGCTGCTGCTTCATCCATAGTAGCTGAGAGCAACAACTGCTAGCAGCAATATATTCTGCCTCTGTGGTTGAGTTTGCAACCGATCCTTGCTTCTTGCATGACCATGGGACAAGTCTATTTCCTAGAAATTGACAAGTCCCATTGGTGCTTCTTCTGCTCACTTTGCAGGCTGCATAATTTGCATCTGAGTACCCAACTAGATCGAAGTTGTTGCGTTTGGAATACCAGATACCTAGATTTGTAATTGTTGAAACATATCTGATGATACGTTTGGCAGCAAGCAAATGTGATTCCCTTGGATTTGCCTGAAATCTAGCACAAACACAAACAACAAATATAATATCAGGTCTACTGGCAGTAAGGTAAAAAAGTGAACCTATGATTCCTCGGTACTTGGTCACGTTCTCTTGCTTTCCCTTCTCATCTTTGTCAAGATGGCAGTCGGTAGACATTGGAGTCTCAAATCCTTTTGCTGAATCAAGACCAAATTTCTTGATAAGTTCCTTTCCATATTTGGTTTGGCTGATGAAGATCCCGTCAGAAGTCTGTTGAATCTGCAGTCCTAGAAAGTAGGTAAGCTCTCCCATCATGCTCATCTCGAACTTGCTTTGCATCAACTTCTCGAATCTCTTGCACATGTTTTGGTTTGTAAATCCAAAGATAATGTCGTCCACGTAGATTTGTACCAGAAGAGAATGACCTTTGTGCTTGAGGATGAACAGAGTTGTGTCTATTCTTCCTCTCACGAATCCTTGTTCAATTAAGAACTTGGATAGAGTTTCATACCAAGCTCTGGGAGCTTGTTTTAGGTCATAGAGTGCTTTCTTGAGTCGGTAAACATGATCCTGCTTGTCTTGGATGACAAAACCTGGAGGTTGTTCCACATATACCGTTTCTTGAAGATCACCATTGAGAAAGGCACTCTTCACATCCATCTGATACACTTTGAAGTCCATGAATGAAGCATAGGCTAGAAAGAGTCTGATTGCCTCTAATCTAGCAGCAGGAGCAAATGTTTCATCGAAGTCAATTCCTTCTTCCTGGTCGGTAGCCTTGAGCAACCAATCTAGCTTTGTTTCTGGTGACGTTCCCATCCTCATCTCTCTTGTTCCTGAATACCCACTTGGTGCCGATAACTAGATGGCCAGTCGGTCTTTGTACTAAGCTCCACACTTTGCATCTTTCAAACTGGTTCAGCTCTTCTTGCATAGCTTCAATCCAGTAATGGTCTTCGATAGCTTCATCAATCTTCTTTGACTCGATTTCAGACACGAATGCGAATGCAAACATAGTCTCATTTCGAACTCTATTCCTCATACGAACTCCTGAGTTGAGATCACTAATGATTTGAGAAATGGGATGATCTCTTGTTTCAATAACAGTTGGAGGAAGATCACTTTTGGTGGGTTCTTCCCTTAAAAAATCTGGAGTAGGTTGAGAAGGTGATTCACAAAAATCAAGTTCAGAAGAGATAGGATCTTCAAAACCTTCATTTTCTGGTGAACAAGAAGGGTGAGTGATCTGCAAAGGTGTTTGGGGTAAAACAGAAGAGATGGGTTCAGGGTCAACAGAAGAGTTGGAGTTGGCACCAGCCAGAGTTGAAGTGCCGGTGCGGGGTTAGCTAACTAGTAGAGTGCAGGTTGGAGGATTCTCAAGTGGAGTAGAAGTACTGTATTTGTATTTGTACTGCCTCTCATCATCATCGAATCATTAGCAACATTCGAGCCTTCGAGGCTCTAACAAGTCATATTCATCAAAAGTAACATGCACGATTCTAATATTTTTAAAGAAGTTTTGTTGAATATGCGAATGCTTTTGAATGTTTGAATAGCCTTTAAAAATTCCTTCGTCTCGATTTTGAATCAAATTTACCTCTATATTCTTTTCCATTATATAGAATAAAACATTTACAACCGAAGATTTTGAAAATCTTATGTTTGGGGCTTTTCCTCTCCATATTTCATATGGAGTTTTGTTATGAAACTTGTTTACCGTGGATCTGCTCGGGTAAAACATGCGAGTTGACGGCTTCGCCTAAAGTACTTTGAAGTTTTGCTTCTGCCAGCATAGTTCTTGCTGCTTCAATTAGTGTCATGTTCTTCCGTTCAGCTACACCATTTTTTTGAGGAGTTCTGGCAGCAGAGAAGTTGTGGCCGATCCCGTGGTCATCACAATATCTTTCAACACCTTTGTTCTTGAATTTGGTGCCGTTGTCCGATCTCGATGTCACTAATATCTTCAAGCTTTTGGGTTTGAAGTCTTCAAAAGAGCGGTGACCGATCATATGTCTCATCTTTGAAGTCATTGTTTCGATCTAGTGAACCTAGAGTAGTCGTCAACTACTACAAGTGTGTACTTGTCTCCCCGAGATACCGATCGTAGTGATTGGTCCAAAGAGATCCATATGCGTAGAGTTGAAGAGGTCTGGTCGTTGACATGACAGACTTTTTTTGAAGGAAGACTTGGAAAGTTTTCCTAATTGGCAAGCTTTGCAACTTCTGTCATGATCGGCAGACACCGTAGGTAGACCTTTGACAAGCCCATCTTTGGAGAGCTTGGAGAGGTACTTGAAGTTGAGGTGACTAAGACGCTTGTGCCAAAGCCAATTGTTGTCACGAACGTTGTTAACGACTAGGCAAAGGCCGGAGAATCTCCTAGAAGATTTAAGTCCACGACATAGACGCATTTCCTTGTCTATTGCCTGGCCGAAGATTGTTGAGCGAGGTGATTCACGATCTTTGATGAGACATTGGTTGGAGGAGAATTGGTAGATGAGTCCTTTGTCGCAATGGGATATGCTAAGAAGATTATGCTTTAAGTCGCTCATTAGAAACTTTGTTGATGGAGAGACTTCCTCTAGTAATTGAGCCATACCCAATTTATTTTCCATCTTGCATTGTCGCCGAAAATCATCATGGGACCTTTGGCTTCACTATATCGAGAGTAGACTGTTCCCCCCGTCATGTGTCTTGAGCACCACTATCCAAGTACCGTATGTCCTTATCTTCTCCGAATCTATAGCCATGAAGCGCACTGAAAAATATAAAAGAAACAAGGTCCCCTTTATTTTCGGGTCCCGAGGATTAGCAACCTTTTGGAACCCATACCTGCCTAACCTTGAGAGAACCGGGTCTCTCGATTTTGGTGTGAACCTTAGCAGTATTCCCGGGGCCGATGGCCTAAACAATTGCAAGAATGAGCAGAGATAGAAAGTTCCATAGAGGACTGTCAGTGGCCTTAGCGAAGAGTGCTTGTGATTATCCTTGATCTTAACAATGTCTTTGGTTGAGTTTTCTTGT